>JBBIGA010000007.1:19567383-19591195 GCA_037576975.1 Alestes dentex | reverse complement strand
AATGGCCTAAAATAAATAATTATTCACTAAACTTTGTCCATTGTATACTTAAAGAAAACACAAAACATGTATTTAATGATGGCGTAGTTTCAGTTTGTAGGTTAAACAGTGTGCAGTTGCTACAACACTGCCTAGCAAAGCATTTGCAAATCATTTTACATTTGTTTTTGCAAACTGTCCAAAAACACAACCTTTCTGTGCCTGACCTCATAACTGCTCTACAGAATGAATGGGCACAGAAACACTCCAAAATCTTGTGGAAAGCCTTCCAAGAAGGATGGAAGCTGTTCTAGCTGCAGAGGGGTGGGGGGTGGGGGGTGGGGTGTCAGATCAGGTCCATATGAATGTCTGTGTGTGTGTGTGTGTGTGTGTGAATGTCATGTCATTAAAGTCACCTGTCAGTGTAACGATCAGCTGCCCCAATACTTTTGTCCACATAGTGTAAGTGGAGTTAAATGCAGAGCCCGTTTTCCAGCGCCCTCTGGTGGCGGTCATTTGCACAGAGGCACCTTGTTTTCCCCTTTTCTGTATTCACTGAGTATTTTCATGGCTATAATCACTGTTGCAAGATAGATTAAGCATTTTACCCAAATGTCTAGTCTGTATTTATTCGGTCTGACGGGTAGATTTATGAAGAAACTGCTGCAGTGCAGCCAATCCTATGACAGCTATATCGTTCGGGAGGAGTTTAGCTCAGACTGTTGTTTTTCTATGCAGACTACATAAAAATAACCTGAATAAAACATGCAACAAATTGCATATGTGCATGAGCATGGTGTGTAGAAAGTGTGGGAACTTACCTCAAACCCCAACCAAGAATAAGGAGAAACCACGTCGAAAAAGAGGTCGATCACTTTCTTGGAGCTTGACATCTGTACGTAAAGACCACAGATTTCAAATATAAGTGTGATCACGTTACGGTTGCATGCTGAAGGATCAGTCAGCTGCATTAGTGCATGAATATCTACCGTGCAGGAGGATGTTTGAGAAAGCTTGTCCTCGGATGTGCTTCTCTATGTTTACGGTCCTGAAGAGCGAAGAAAACTGGGTGAGAGTTCAGTAGGACTTGAAGGGGTAGAGCAGCACAGAGTGAAGTAAAACTATTCACCAATCACGCACTGTGCAGAAATATTAACGTTTACTCAACACATGCAACAAATACAAATACTCCACTGCTGTCAAAACCTGTACAGGCCTGTGTTATGAAGTTAGTGAAAAAACTACACATTTATTCTTCATCGTCTTATTCATCCAATGATTTCTGATTCAATTTCGCCATCTAGTGTAATGGAGAGAGAACTGTGTTAAAATGTTAATGATCGAAAAAAAGCTGTAGTAGTTATTAGAAACAGTTTAACATTTGCTGTTGGGTTAGGTGTACATGTCCAAGTGTTTTATACAATCTTCTTGGCCCTATAATCAGCTCCTTTTGTCATCAAAGTAAACATGCTGGGTGGCTTCAGGTACACTATATAGACAAAAGTATTAGGACGCCTGACCTTTACACCCCCAGGGACTTTAATGACATTGCCTTCAGATGCATAGACTTTAATATGGACTCTACCTGGAAGGCTTTCCACAAGACTTTGGAGTGTTTCTGTGAGAATTTGTGCCCATTCATTCCGTGGAGCATTTATGATGTAAGACACTGATGTTGGATGAGAGGGCCTGGCTCGCAATCTCCATTCCAGTTCATCCCAAAGGTGTTTGATGGGGTTAGGGTTGGTGCTCTGTGCAGGCCAGTCAAGTTTTTCCACAGCGAATTCATCCAACCATGACTTTATGGAGCTTGCATTGTGCACTGGGGCACAGTCCTGCCGGGATAGAAAAGGGCCTCCTCCAAATTGTGCACAAAGTTGGAAGCATGGTGCTGTCCAAAATGTCTTGTCTACAAGACTTATAGGCACAACTGCCACACAGAAACACGCCAAAATCTTGTGGAAGGCCTTTCTAGAAGAGGAGAAGTTGTTATAGCTGCAAAGTCTATGTATTTGAATGCATTGTCATTAAAGTCCCTGTTGGTGTAATGTTCAGGCGTCCCAATACTTTTGTCCATGTAGTGAAAGTACAGAACTGCATGGCCCGTTTTCCAGCGCCCTCTGGTGGCGGTCAGTTGCATAGTGGCACCTTGTTTCCCCCCTTTTTGTATTCATTGAGTGTTCTCATGTCTATAAACACCACTGTATGATAGATTGAGCAGTTTACCCAAATGTCTAGTCAGTACTTATTGTGCCTGATGGGTACATTTATGTTATATATTAATTTTATTTCTGTTTAACATTCTAAATGCAGAGTCTGCTGCTGAAGGAAGTTGCGTACAGCCAATCATATCACAGATACAGAGCCCTAGTGACAGTCAGGTAGAAGTGGCTCTATGATTGGTCGGTGCACGAATGATTGACAGTTTTCCTTATTGACGCCACGCCCACAGTGCTCAGCATAGGAAGTGACTGAGGAAGTACTGATAGACACGCAGGAATAGTGGCATGTGAGTATAAAAGAAAAAAAAAGGATTTTAGCTGTAAAAGGATACCGTTCGCAGCTTTATTTCGTATTTAGAGTCCTGTTCAGACTCCATGCAGTCGCCTAGACAGTTAAGGTTGCACACTTGGTTGTCGTTTTCTCCTGTTATTGGTAATCTATACCTCTGATCAATCTGGGGCTCTTATTCATCTCCACACCCATCTGACACTGGAGCTCTGAAATGTGAGTGTATGTAATGTGTAAAAGTAAGAGAGAGAGCCAGTCGGAAGTGCAGGAGAGTGTAGAATGAATGGAGAATTGGAGATGCTGTGTGTGTGTAGTACATTATTAATTATTTATAGACAGGACACTTTCCCACCTAAAACCCACCTCTTATCAGGAGATTGACAGCTTTAGTCCTCCACTTGACTAGAATAACAATGATCAGTAATGAATAGCTGCTGTTGGCTTAGTGGTTATGGAGTTGCCCCTGTGGTCAAAAGGTTATGGGTTCGAATGCCAGGACTGCTAGTGGCACCACTGAGGTACCCTTGAGCAAGATACCGTCCCCACACCCTGCTCCCAGGGCACTGTGTTCCTGGCTGCCTGCTTTTTCACTTTGTGACTCGGTTAAATGCAGAGAAGAATTTCATGCTGTTCACACTGTGTGCTGTGGTGTGTTCATGTATGACAAATGGACCTTTTACAATTTACAATAAGGCATGTTTTCACGTCCATCTTCCTGAACCTCAGGAAAATTTTCAAGATCAGTTGATTGTCTTTTGTCTTTTGTAATCTGAGCCACAGTTTGTATGTGTCATTGGCAGCAATATCACTCACACAGGTGTGTCTCATGTCGGAGCATTGCAAATGATAAAATAAAATGAAAGAAATAGTCTATTTATCTCTCTGCCACTGGCACTGACAGTCAGGTTCACAGTTGCAAGAAAGCTCAGAGGAAGTTTTGCAGAGGAGGTAAGAGCTTAGAGACCAATAAGAACTTATTTGTCTCTCATAAGATTACACTTTACTGTTTTTGTGAACAGAGAGATGTCTCCAGATGAGCTGGTCTACCTGGGGATCCTCGGCGCATCAGTACCCATAGGGTTTCTTTTCCGCTACCTGAGTAAGTCACCATGCAATATAATACAAATATGACAGCGTGTTCAGAGCATTACAGAATGTTTTGTTGAAAAATCAACAAGGATAATTGACAAGGATGGTAAAATAACCGTAGTTTATTTTTCCCCTTAAGCCAAAGGTAGTCAGTCATGCCATGTTTGCTGTCTGACATTTGTTACTTTAGTTTTGCACTGGAGTTTTGAGTCTGATGTAGCTAATAAATAATATAAGTTTAGTAATTAAGTAATAATAAGGTTATAATCACCAGTTAGTACTGGGCAAAATTCATGCTAAAATCATCACACTTTTGCTCATGATGGTAGGTGGAAGAAGGGGGAGGTGAAACACGATATTATTAGATGTTGTTTGGCCAAAAAAAAGACACTGCGCTTCCATCAATGATCACAGGGAGATGATTTTGCCTTTTAAATGTAATAATAACATGTAATTGACCAGGGACATGTACTAAACAGTTTCAGTTCAGATTTGAGAATGGCTTTAACTACAATGTGTAGATCAGCTCCTGCGGTTTACAGGTCTATGATTGTTGCATAACAGGTCCTCCAGCAAAGCAAGGCGCAGCGCTTCTGTTGGGTCTCACCATCACCATCGCAACATGCGGCATCCACACACTACACTCACTGTGCACAGTTTTAGGAACATGGCTGATCATCAAGTTCAACTCGAGGTGAGTGACATTTCTGCAAACATGGGTTACAAAACTCACACCTTGCAGAGCACAACTACATATCTGAGAGTGAGGCTACAGCTAAATGTCTCTGTTTCTTTCATTAGTCAATATGGGGACACTGTTCCACTCTCCTCTCACATTTTATGTAATATGATACTGGTCTTCAGAAAAGTTCACAATAATAAACTGCCACGCATTTGTGGCCTTTCTGTTTTGCATTTTTTCCATCATGCAACTTGGTTCCGCATTCATTCTCACTTTTCTCACAACAAATTCTGCCATGATCTTTAGTATAGGAGATATTACCACATCTTTTTAATGAGCCTGATAGCGTCTGCCTTGTTTTCCTGTCTTATCTGTGGTTGCGTGCAAAAGTTTGATGCAACAGGATAAGCATTTTACATCACACTAATGCAACGAACCTGAGTGTGATCAGGTCACTGCTTCGCGCTGTGTCATAATTTAATCTTTAACGTGTTAGATTTGGAGGAAAGGGATCAGGGAACACCCAGAAGAATGTAAAATATTTTCTGTCCATGAAGGCTTTTAGTGGTCTAGACCACTGGATTAATCTTGAGGGCATTTCGAAGAAGTGTGATGAATCCACTGGACGTTCACTATGGCTTATTATTGCTAGACTACAGACTACATGTGTGATGTGGCTAAAATTATAGAATGACAGAATTAACACTGAAATTCTGAAAAGATGACAGAGTTTGTAGAAATGTTAAAAGATCAGGGGGGTTTTAGCATTTAACTACAATCAGCAGAAAATGCTGGATCAGATACCAGACAAAAAAGAACAAAAAAGAACACAATTACCTGCTATTAGATTTTCATCCTAAGTGAAGAGGACACTAAAAGTAGCTCAGTAGCGCTTCTCATGTCATGGGAAACCAGTGTCCAGCTCACAGTAAAAGAGAGTTTATTGTCATTGTAGAAATGCTGTTGAAGTTTCAGAACCTACTATTCATTCCATTTAAAGAAACTAAGCTGCGAAAACAGTCTGTTTAGAAATCACCGTTCTCATGTTGTTACAAATACCAACACATATACATATATTCACCTATTCAGCCCACAAGAGTTCAGCCCCACTCGTTCATAATAAAGTTATAAATAGTGTTTCAGTCCGTAGTGTGTTTCACCTCAGGGTGAAAAAAGGGAATAGGAGAAAAAAGTAAAGTGGGTCTCGTCTTTTTGATCACAAACCCTTGCAGGTTCTCCGGCTCCTTTGTATCCGTTTGCTCTCAGAGGTACCAGAATGAAACTTATCATTCTGTGTACCGCACTGGATAGTGGAGTTGTGATACAAGTAGAATAAATTAAACAGATATTTGGGATGGTTCTTCCTGTAATGAATCCTCATTACTGTCTCTTACCCTGCAGGAATGCTCCTTCCCTTTCCCTGGGATGGACCTTCCTCTATCTGCTTTTTTTCCGCCTGGCAACGTGGGTCGGCCTGCCGCCTCCTGGCCCTTTCGCCAACGCCATCCAGCTTCTTCTCACACTGAAGGTAAATGCCACAGACCCACTTCCCCATTTGACATTTCATCATTTTCCTCAACGTCTCATAGCCTGTTAGAGGTTTAGACTTGTGTCGTTAAATGCATGTTTAAACAGAAAAATAGAAATAAAGATGCCTATGAATCTATTTCAAAATGTACATCTCAGTATGTGTGGGACCTATTCAAGACTGACTTATAAAACTACTTGAGAGAATGGTGGAGTGTGTAAAGCTGCATATAGAGAATGGGGAGGTACTTTGGTAAAGCTGAAATATAAGATAGTTTGGATTTTTAAATACATTTGGTGGCTGCATAATTTCCATGTTATTTCATAGTTTTAATATCTATATTATATTATTATCTAAAATGTGAAAAATGGTAAAATAGTAGGTATGTTCAAACCCTTGAATGGTACTACATGCATTGGTCACCTTAGCCTTTATTGTCTTTTTTTTATTTAACAGATGGTAAGCTTAGCCAACGAGGTCCAGAAATATCACTCGGAGAAGAAAAAAGACGTGAGCACTTTCTCTAAGTCTCCAGAGATTGGTGGTCTCTCCCGCGAACCCTCCCTCTATGATGTAATATCTTATAGCTACTGCTACATTGGCATCATGACAGGTATTTTGCCCGTGTTGGCATGCTTGTATTGTGGACTAATTTGTTTGTCAGACTGAGTGATCCTCAGGTGCACTGTTGTCTGCTTTGCACGCACTGTAACCTCTGTCTCTCTGTCTCTTGTTTTTCTCTGCCTCTTGTCAAGTAATGTGAGTCCACTTCCTTTTTCAACTGAACTTGTCAATCATTTCTGCTCCTTTTCAATATCCCAAATCCCCATCCATGTGCTCCGTCCCATTTTTTTGTTTTTCAACCCAATTCATTTATTTACTTGTTCATGTGCATTTACTCAATCATACTTTGTCCTGTTCTTGTTTCATTTATTTCTCTGTTTCATTTTCCATTGTGTCCTGTGTCCTTTCCTTTTTTTATTGTCATGTTATTTACATGCACATGTGTGATTATTTGGCATCCTGCTCTTATCCTCCATCTACTGGCAAATGGTTCATTTGTAATTTATTTTATATCATTTCTTACTTCTTATTTTTATTGTATATGATATCATATATAATACATAATACATGTCATATATCATAATTTCATTTCATGTATCATATTCTATATCATCTCCATATTCTCCATTTTCGCCCATCTCTCTTGACTCTCCCCACCTCTTTTCTTTCCTCGCTGTCCTTCTTCCCCTGTCTCTCTCTCTCCTCTTTGCTGGTGCCCCTTAGGTCCTTTCTTCCGCTATCAGACTTACATGGACTGGATATCACAGCCGGATCCTGTGTCTCTGCCGGGCAGAGAGCCTTGTCTGCACAGGCTGAAGATGGTGCCTGTTTATGGAGCTCTCTTCCTCTATGCCAACTCCCTCTTTCCCTTGTCATATGTGCGCACCGAGGAGTTCCTGGAGAATAACTACTTTTTTAGGTGTGTATGTTTCAGGCATCAAATTCTGTTTACACTACAAATACACTACAAATGTACTCACTGTCCACATAACAAAGCCCAGCATTGTAGCAATACCCACATACTGCTAAACAATGTGTGTTTGGTGTTCAATGTTTGTTCAGAGTTAGGAACTGAACGATTTTGGGGTGAAATCTGGGGGAAATAATGCAAAAGAAAGGAAATTAGGTTGTTGTTCAGCCACTCTATAGTGGCTCCATTAAGACAGTAAAATGCTGGACTGAGTACATTGATGTGTCGAACAGGATGCATCATATTATTTGCAAAAGCCTGATATTTTGAAACCACAGCCTGACTTGGAAGTACATGTACAAACATGAACATATGAAGTGGGGCAAAATGTAGTTCTTTTTATGCAAGAAAACATAAATGAATTGTAGCCTTAATCATCATTAATGGACATTTGTGAAAACTGCCTTTAAAATTAATTGTGCATAACTAAATATGGGTATATACATAGATGAGCCACATTATTAGATATGCCTAACTCATATCTACACTAAATGTTCATTTTACTTATCATCTAGGTGGTTTAGAGACTGTACTTCATCTGTTTCTTTGCATTATTTGTTAGCCCCCATTCATCAATGGTCAGAACCCCCACAGAATCACCAGTGACCACAGTCTGTAATTGTAAACTACAAAGTGCACCTGTAGCGGAGTTGATAAAATGGATAGTGAGTGTAGGTACGAGAGAAATGTACCTAAAAAGTGGCCCACTAACGTAAGTGACTCACGATAAATATAAGCTGTTTAGTTCTACAGTAGGAAGGTTGTTGAATAGGCAAATAAATATCCTGCTTTGCAAGCCTGAGCCCACACAGCAGGGTGGTTAGTAGCCCTTCGCGTGACATGCAAATGTGTTTTTATTAGCTGTTCTCCTACAGCTATCACAGACATGAATAACGCACCATTAAAGTCAGCAGAGAAAGTGTGAAATATTTTGGAGCTGAGAAATTAATGACTCATTTGTGTGAGCCACAGCTGTTAACGGCATTTAATTGGCTCTCTGTAAAAGTGCTACCTGTTTTGCTATCATTTTAAACAAAAAGACCTATTAAACTGTATTATCTTCGGAACCGCACACCAAATGTAAATGTGAGTTGGATTTGAAAGAGTACATCGGACAGAATTGATAACCAGTCACTAAAACAAAACCTATATTGGAGTATTGGAGTTCACATCATTGCATACAGCAGCTAATGATTAGAGTGTGATATTTTTTAAATGTAATTTTTAGTGCATTCAGCAGACATCAGATTGTTAGGTGCATATAAACGTGTTTCGGTGCAATCTTACACCCCTAGTACTGCATAAAGAAACGTAGCGTGATTGAGAGCAGTATAAATGTTTAAATGCTGGTGATGTTTGCAGTAAAACATGATCTGATTAATTCCCTGTTGCTATAACAATGTGGAACTGAATACAACATTCATTCCATTCTTCATAAATATACTCTGTATGTCTTTATGTTTGTAGGTTTTTCTACATGGTTGTGATTTTCTTCGTGTTCCGGATGAGGTTCTATGCAGCCTGGTGCGGTGCGGAGGCAGGCTGTATCAGTGCAGGACTGGGCTGCTACCCACAGGGAGCACTCTCCAAACCTGGAGGAGGACCAACAGTGCAGTACAGGTCAGCTCTCTCTATGAACCCACACTCACCTGCCAGAGGTCGAGCTTGCTTGTCGACAGCTGGAGAACATAACTTGTCTGTCGATGCACATTAGATGTCCTATAGACCGGGGGTACCGTCAGGGCCACAGCTCTTAGAGATTTCCCCTGCTAACCCAACAAAGGTTTTGCTAATTAGCTGATGAGTTGAATCATGTGTGTTTAATGAGGTGGAACCATACGTTCTGTAGTTCTGTGGCCAGGAACTAACCCAGTTTGACACCCCTGTTTGAGTCAGTGATCACAGAACTGCTCTTTGCCGGATATTTTTGCATGTTAGAGCACTCTTAAACAAATAATATCTCGTCAACAGCAGTCCTGTGGTCAGAAGCTGAGCAATGATGAATGACAGAAACTGCTGAAACAGGCTACAGTCTGTAATGCAACAGTTCCAAAATGTTGTACAGTAAACCTCCGCTCATTCGCAATTCAGTATTCACAGATTTTTTCTTAGAACCTAACTAATAGTTGTTCGCAGAAACTCCGGCAAATTCGCAGAAATCGCAGATATGTTATTTTTTTGGGCTTTTTTCGTGGCTATATGTCATTTTTCATGCGTTTTAGTGCTAAATTATTAAGAAAAATAGAATTTACTAATTTTGTAACATAAATATTAACATAAATTCAGCTACATGTCCATATAAAATATAACTGTATAACTGTTTAGTACTGTCCAGAGAACACAAAGAAAACGCGTCTTGCGATGGTGAAATACCGCCCACTCAGAGGAGTACGTTTGAAAGTAGCCAATCCGAGAACGATATTCATTTCTCCTTGCTGCTGATTGACGGCTGCCCTACGTTTAGTTCTTCTTAAAGCCCTGTATTTGTATTACTGTAAATTAAATAATTTATTACTGTATTTACCCTGCTTATACCAAATAAATCGCATGTGCATGAATTACAGTACAGTCTATAAAGGGGTAACATCAGTATTTACATTCTAGCTCTGCGGGAGTTCAGTGTAAACTGTACAGTATGGATACAGATTTACCTTTACATTTTCTTTAAGCTTAATGTATTAAACTGAGTTTGAAATGAAATTAAAGTGTTTAGTGGTTAGGGCGTTCGCCCTGCGTTCAGGAAGCCGTGGATTCGATTCCCAAGACTGTTAAGCACCTCTGAGGTACCCTTGAGTAAGGTACCGTCCCCACACACTGCTCCTCCGGCGCTGTGTTCCTGTTAAATGTAGGGATGCACCGAAAATTCGGCCACCGAAATTTTCGGGCCGAAAATGGCAAAAAATGCATTTTCGGTTTCGGCCAAAATTGTTTTTGAACGCGACCGAATGAATGGGTTAAATGCAGAGGTAGATTTTCGAACTGTTCACACTGTGTGTTGTGGTGTGTTCACGTATGACAGAATGGCCACTTTCTGTCTGTGTTTTGAAAAGGAAAGAAAGTTTTCCAGTGATTACAGTTAATATATGTCAGTCTTTGTTTTGATACACTATTTTGTCCTTTCATCATTCTACAGAGAATGTTGTTTATCTTTCAGAATGATCACTTTCACTTTTCATTTTTAGGCATTTTTTTTTACGCATCACAAATGGAACATTTACTGTGTATCCATTTGTAACAACTTTGAGTAAAAGAAGTTTTCAAAAGAATAATCGCTGACAATGCTGATATTAATCATTCATGTAGAACTGACATATAAGTATGTGTAAATTGTGCTCCTAAAAACAAAAATCACAAAAGAAATCTGGTCTATAATGGTCTATAAGGCATTTTGGAGCGAAACTCTTGAAATATGCATGTATATAGTGGACCTATATTGTAAGTAGAGCGTACTTACAAGAAACCGGGGAGCTAATCCTCAATTTACTTTACAAAGTGTCTGCACATTTAACGTTTATGTGAGTGGAGTATGTGATGTTTACCCTGTCCAGCCCTGATCCTGGTGCTCCAGTAGAGTACGACTTTAAAACCATCCAGAACATCGACTGCTACAACACAGATTTCTGCGTGAAGGTCCGGCACGGCATGCGCTACTGGAACATGACTGTGCAGTGGTGGCTCCATCACTACATCTACCCAAATGCTCCCTTTAGAGCCTATGCCCTGAGGTAAGACTTACACACACACACACACACACACACACACACACACACACACACACACAGACGCACACAGCCCAACTCTCTAAATTCTCCTCTGATTGTTTGAATCACTCTTCAGCCTGTTTTGTATGTTTGTTTTATGAGTTTTTCTTTTCTTGTTTCTCTCCCACATTCCTTTACTCTCTCCCTCTCTCTCTCTCAGGGCTGGATGGACTATGTTGATCAGTGCATACTGGCATGGTCTCCATGCTGGTTACTACCTCTCTTTTCTCACCATTCCTCTGTGCATTGCGGCTGAAACCGCTATGGAGGCGTCAGTCAGGGCCCGTTTGGGCCCCGGTGGTCAGAAAGCCTTTGACTGGGTCCACTGGTTCCTCAAAATGCGGGCTTATGACTACATGTGCATGGGCTTCGTCCTGCTGAAGGCCAGTGACACCCTGAACTACTGGAGCTCCATCTACTTCATCATCCATATAATTGCACTTCTTTGCATCGGGATTGGCAAAGTAATAGGTGGAGTGAAGGGAGGGAAGAGAGGGAATGAGGCAGAGAAGGACGTAAAGAGAGATGAAACAGTCAGAGACAAGAAAGAGTGAAACTTTTGTGTCTTGTGCAAGTATTGGGTATATACACCTAAAAGAACTACAAATCCCATCATACACTGTTTTGTGCCAGCCCACAACAGCCATTCATCTGTTGTTGGAGATTTTCAATGATTATATATGTGCAGAGATGCAGTATTATGGTACCACAACATAATGTACTAAAAGTATAGATATACAAATTGTGTTTTTTATGACCTGCCATTTTTATTATTATATGAATTGTGGGTATTAAGGATTGTGGGTATTTAGCGATTGTTTATTGTACTTCCCAGGCTACCAGGTATTTACTTTTGTGCAGCAAACTAAATGTTTTTCTTGTGTCTCCACATTCCATAATGTCATTTTTCTTCACCCGTATTGTTTTTGTGTCACCTTTTGCCCCAAAAGTAATATATTACAAAGCACATTCAGTATAATTCAGACAGGGGGCCTCATTGAGCCATCAGCTGATCAGCTGTGTCTTGTTACAGAGTCATAGCTTGCTTACGCTTTTCTACTGTAAATTATACCTCTACCTTTTGTGCACATGGGCTTGAAGTATATTCATCGCAGTCAGGCCATATGACTGACCCTCTCAGTTTGCGTTTTAACTGAATGTATTAACATCTGTAAGGAACACTGAAACCCTGTAGTACCATTTCAGCTAGAAGAACAGACACAGACGTCTTCGTGGTTGGGATAAAGTTTCTCTTCACTTTTGCCAAACTGGAACATTATATGACTTTCTATAGTACTGCCAGTCACTGTCAGGTTTTGTTTTTAGGAATGTAAGGATGTTAAAGGAGTGACCACATTTCCATTCTCCAACATGTCTGTACTGGGAATGTTATTGGAAAGCAGGGCTGTGGTGGCCCAAGGCTAATGTTCTGTTTAACCCCTTAAACTCTACAGACTTGTGGACAGGTCAAGATGTACATGCCTGTAACTCCTGTAGCTACACACCCTATATTGTAGTTTCATACTGGTCACTAGAACTTGTTGTGCACTTTGCTTCATAGTAGTTATTGGTTACTAAGTTTTAAAGGTAAGAGCTGAATAACAACCCTAGGGTTTAAGGGGGTTAAGAATTTCAGTTGATTTACACCTTGATGTCCATACCCAATGTTTTCTCTCTGTTTTCTTTCTCACTCCTTAGCCTCTAGTTAATTTCTGATGTTTGACACAATACAAATAGACAAACTAACATTGTGTTTTCAGTTCTGATGATGACTGTGTTATTATTGTTGTTATTATTACTGTTGTCACTTTTGCACTGTACTCTGTACTGAATATGTCACTGCCAGAATGTGATTGATTCATCAAACAGCCACCAGTCACAAGGCACTAATGCCAGTTTACGTGTGGATTTTCTCCTGTTTGTCTGTAGACTGGATATGATTCTGTACAGCTCACTATGAACTCCGTCTTGAAAAGCTCAGCAGAGTCTGGTGGACATTTCTCTCCACATGGCCTCAGTATTTTTTCCCAGTGCAGCACAATGTTGATGAGGTGTTAATTCTATACCAGCTGTCTAGTATCTCAACCTACAGGGTGGTCTTAAAACATTATGGTCCAATAAACAGTCCTGATTGTCTGGCTGTGGTCCCAGTCCTGTCTCTTTTATTTTCCTACTTAAATCAAGTTTATAGAAAAGCTATAGGGTAGACACATGATGTGTGAGAATCTGCAGTTTAAAAGGTGTCTGCTTTGTTGGATATGAAAGCGTAAATGTCTGAGAGAAGAAATCACATTGCTTCTATTATTTTTGCTATAAATATGACATCATTCTGGAGTGCTTTTGTGGTTTGGGGCCCATGGAAACACCTAAGTGTGTTTTACACAGCTCTTACAGTCAAGTCCTCTTCAGTTTCCGGCTTTTTTATGTTGTGTAAGGTCATACAGGTTTGTGTATGTGACGTAGGTGTTTGTGGTGCCTGTTGGCTTGGAGCACAACCTTCCTGTAAGAGACACTAAAGCAGTGAATGATTAACACCGTTCATCCAGTGCATCAGTTTTGATCTAACACACTAAGGACCTACCAATATACTAATATAGACACTCAACTTCTATTCTTTTGGTCGTAATGGTAACCACTGGCTTCTGTATATGACTAGGTTGAAATTCTGTTAAATGGACTGAAATGTTGAAATATTAAATGGACTCCTGTCTATTGCTTTGTTTCCAACTTTTCTTAAAAGCAGCATCTAGTTCTTAACTCTGATGAGCTGTCACCAGCCTCTTAGCACTTGAAATGATCTGTTCAGTAGGTTAATTGTTAGGCTCGGCGGATGAACTCTGTAAATAGCTCAACTCTGTAAATAGACTGGAGGCACAATAGAGGCTCAGCGAGTTCAGTGACGAGGAAGTGTCTCCAAGGTGTATTTTCCCGAAGCTCAAAGTTCAGGCATGAGAGATTCCAGCACTCACGCACCTGTCTGACGACCTGCCATGAGCAGAACTTTGTCAGATTTCAGCTGCTCAACACAGGTTAGAGCTGTTAATTTGGCTGATGGTCCCAGGTCTTGTTTTTCCGGTGCCGGTGGTGACTGAGAAGCTTTTCAGATGGAGCTGAGAGAATTCAGCGGCTCACATGCTGTCGGTAAGTGCTCAGGCGTATAGCTGAGAGGGGTAGGGATGCTCAGGTACATTTCTCAGGTGGGAGGTAATGATTCATACGATCAGGACAGGGTCAGGCTTGGAGGTTTGAGAAATTCATGTACACTCTGTGCCCACTTTATCTTGTAGCTACAACTCACTGGTGTTTGGTTAGAGACTGTTGCTCATGTCTAACTACTCTAGCTTCTGACCACAGAACCACTTTTGGTTGATGGACTACTTTATACCACTCCAGGAAAAGTTGCTGTACCTGAAATATTTATACGAGGACCACACACACTGTCATACTAGTGTGTTGAGAATGGACCACCCCAAATAATATGATAGCAACCCTAGGGATCATAAACTGATCGTTGATGATTGCAATAGAGGACGACTGACAAATGTTTATTTGTCTCTGCATTTCCTTGCTGTCATTACAAAGCTGTTCAATATGCTAACTTGATATAAGAAGGGAAAAAATCTTTAATGTGCATTAAATTAGTGTTTTTAGTACAAGTAATTTGGAACCTTTTCAACTGGTCCATTTGTCATGAATTGTTCAAGCAATATATGTGGCAGTTTTTTTTAATGAAAAAAAAAAGAATCTAAGAGCTTTTGATAGGACAAGAATGAACTGTACACATATAGTGGTTTAATAAGCTTGGTGGACCCAGTGAGTGGAAAGTGGCCAGAGAATAAAAGTGTAACATTTGAGTATCAATTAAGTGGACGGTGAAGACATGGAGATGCAGTACAGGTGTGTGTCTGCTGGCTTTGGTGTTTCTGGTCAGTCACTGGTTTAATAGGGGAAGAGGCTCAGTTAGAGAAATGGGTCGGATTTATTTATATCTCAGCAGCACTAACTGTATATTCAGTCGAGTCTCGGCGGAGGAGGATGTTATGCAACACCACCACTGTTCCCTAGAATAACACAACCTTCATTTTACCTTCTGAAATGTCACCATTCCAGCAGTGTTTTTTCCTTTTCCATGCATGTTCTTCTCTAACAGCACTCATTATGTCAAAAATGCATGCTAGGAAAAATAGTGAACATTTAGCACATAAAACCAACAACAGTTTGAAGACAGCTTATTCAGAAATGTGCATGTTCTCAAGCAGTTTGACCGAATTTAACATGGTAAAGACTAACCATGTTTAACAATATCACATATTTGAATATGTTTGTGACAATGCTAAACTGTGAAAAAATGCCACATGCCACTGATCTTGTTGTGATGTCAGTGCTCATCAGCACAAAAAATCTTCAGATGCTTAAACCACCTTTGGACCAAACAATTATGTATATGTGATCTTATCAATTATCAAGAATAAAACTACTTCATTTTGGATTATTGTAATTAAAATCATGACGTAGGCAAAACCTGCTCCTCATACTGAGGAAGACACTTTGATGAGTGTATATTACCCAAAACATGAATTAATAACTGTCTAATTTGAGTTTATCAGTTGAAGGTTAATTGGTTATATTATAAAGTTGCTGTAATGTGTGTTTCCATTCACTCCTCAAGACTTCGATGACTACAGACCCCAGTCTTCGCTGAGGCATCGTGGTGGTCCTGACCTGCAGGAGAACACAAACGCAGCGCAGTTTGACTGGAGCTCAAATCCTCAAGACAGCAGTGATGGAGATTCCCATCAGCCACAGAACCTCAGAGAGCTGCCGCTGCACATGGCCCTGAAGAGAGCTATATGGTACTGTATAGTGACCCTGTATAGGGTCTCTTCAAATGTCAAAGGACCTTAATATTCACATACAGACATGACTGTATAGGTTTATATGTATTTAAGTAAATATGTTAGCCAAAATGGTCAGTTAACATCATGCAGATAAATGAAGCTCTGTGAACCCTAGCCATTGTTACTTATTGTGAGCCAAGTTGACTTTCTTGACTGAGTACCTGTTTGTGAATCTATACATCAAAATTTGAACACTCTGGTTAAAATAAGTACATGGTCTGCAGGGAACATTAAAACCTTAGCACCAGGATTTATTTGGGCATTTATTTGATCATATGCTAACTGATCACATAAATCCTAGCATGTGTGTGTCTATATATAAACACACATACTTACTCATTTCATTTCATTTTTCTTCTTTCTCTTTCTCTCTCTCGCAGGCAGGTGCAGCAGATGAGAGTGCCAGTCGTGACCCGATGGGGATCGTGGCGTGTCCATCAGTCCAAAGCACTCCGCCGCTTTGTGGGAGATGCTAAGGATGTGCTAGCTAAGGCAGCACTCTGGAGGAAAACAACACACAAGATTGGAGGTGAAATAGAGTCAACAAAAAGGGAAATGCTTTGGTGGTCAACTCTTCTGACCCCATACACTGAGCCCTTACTCTTACACAACTTATTCAACTCACCAGTTTATTATCAAGGCTTTCACGAGCTCAATTATATACAGCAAGGAGAACATGCCAGCCAGCCTGAAGGCCACTTGTAAAGTGAAGGAGTCAAAAGATGGTGATGATGCTTATGGTTTATTTATGAAGTTCATATCACCGTTTCTCTGAACAGGGCACTTTGGCGGAGGTGTTCAGTCCTACTTCTTGTTCCTGAGATTTCTTGTTATTCTCAATTTCCTGTCCTTCCTGCTGATGGCTGGGTTTGTGATCATCCCCAGCATCGTGTTCCACTCTGTCTCTTCCAGCAGCGAAACCCTCCTGCCCTCTGTCAACCTGACAGGTAGGAGCATGCAGATTTAGAGTTAAATTTTGATGTAATGATCAGTCGTACTGACCCGAGTGCTGCTTTGTTTCTTTATTATTGATTCAAACTGATTGTACACCCGATACAAACTGTACAAATAAATTGCGATCAGTCTGAAAGTGTGTATACAGTGCCGAAACACTGGCAGCCCTGGCAAATCTGAGCAATAACAAAATGCAGGCTTAAAAAACACTCTTTATAGCTTACCCTTTTAAGTGTAAAGTGTTTATTTGTCAGTGGTACATCTGGCAGTGCCGATTGCACGGCGGCTCCCAAAACACCAGACCTCCAGCTGTCCTAAAAGATCTGTCATTAAAGATAATAACAAAAAATGAACCTTTATTTGAAAAAATTTAATCTTATCGTAAAAGTATTTTTCTCAAATGTATGTGTCACAACACCATGAAGACCACCTCTAGGGCTGCACAGAAGCAAATTAGGTTCCCATTTTTTCAACCCAGAGACAACCACCCAAATAATACTTGGTCAACAGCAGGCTTGTGGTCAAAAACATATGATTCATGGATTAGAGGGTGAAAGGATCACAGATACATTTAGCAATCGTGAGCCTATAAAAATGTTAACTTCATAAACTAACTAGTGAGTGCAAGTTCAGGTTGGAGTTTCTAATAAAGTTAATGGTGTGTTTATGATTTATGGCATGTGGATATTTAACAGCAGTCACTGAATTACAGTAATCGAAAGCTAAACCCTGATATGACGTTACAGTTAATCATTCCTGTATGTTAATGATCCACAGTAATCAATACTGCATTTAACTTTTATTCACTTTAAGATACAAAGATCACCCGAGTGCAGGATTTGCTATGGTTGGAGCTGAAGTAATTCTGTTTTTTGGGGGGTTTCTGGTTTTGACCTATTCTCTGCTAATCTGAAATGTGCTATTAATAAAAGATTAATAAAAGACAAGGAAGTTTTTTGACTGTAGGTTTTACAGAACAGTGAACAAGATTAAAAATAAAAAGGTCTCTCTCTCTCTGAGGTGGGCAGGAACACAGGCCCAGTCAAGCTAAATGGATTTTACCAAGTTATTAATAAGATAATAAGATAATAAGAGTTTCTCTTAGTTCAGGGGCAACATAGAATACTAGTTCCAACAACATAGAATTAATTAAAAATACACTTCATCTAACAACAAAAGATGTGTAGTGAGTGTTGTTTAAAAGGGCAGTTCATGTCACATTATGTGTGTCATTGTGTAAACTGCATGTATGCAGCGGGTCACAGCAGATGCTGAACTGGTCTTCTCTGGAAATACAGCATATCTGTGGTTTCTGTGACTCTGTGGTGCATGGAATTTCTCAGTAATTTCCACTTATTTTCTTGCCTGGTTCCTAGTTGTTTTGCTTCACTCCTGGTGTGTTTCTTTATCTCTCAGCTTTGACAGTTCATCAGTTCCTTTTTTCCTCCACCATGACGTCCTGGATTGGCCTGACTGGTGGTGTTTTGACACCTTGACCCAAGTGTTCATCATTCTTTGAAAAGCTCTTTTAATTACAAGAAAGTTGTGTACTTACCTGATTATGTCTCCCATGGTATACAATCAAATAATAAAATAAAATAAAGCAAAACAAACAAAATGAACCTTACCCCTTGGAAACATCTCCAATCTGTGCAAAAGATATTCTTAAGGTTCAGAGAGGAAGGAAAATTTAGATCTGGTGATGAGTCCTGGTCATTTAAGGGGTTGATTTAATTATGCAGAACTTTCAGTTTGTTACATTCAATCAAAGCGAATAGAGTAAGTATGAATGGACTTTTCATACTCTGCATGAAATGCAGTATTTTTTGTCTTTTTGAGTGTTATTTTTTGAGTGTCTTGATAAGAAAGAAAAAAACAGAAAGTGCTGTTTTTACCTGAATAGCATGTAACTGAGTGATTTGTGTTTGTTTCTCTTTTGCTTTTTAATGGGTGAAGGTCTGGACATGTGTCTGCAGTATGACCCCAATCCTAAGGCTCTCACTGTATTCTACATCTACTTCCTGGACCTGCTCTCAGGAACGGTACAAACACACACAGACACACACACACACACACACACACACACACACGCACACACTCACGCATACATGCACACACACGCACACACTCATGCACACATACACACACACACAGACACACACACACACGCACACACTCGTGCAATCATACACACACACACACACACACACAAATGACAGCTGGCCAAAGATCAGTGCAAACACTGGGAGAGAGGAGAACAATCCTGAGATATTAAAAACTGAAAATGCAGGTAAACATTTGTCACTGAAATGAAAAGGCGAATAGTCTGTGCAAATAGGTTGTTGAAGTTATTAGTTAAACAGGAATGAAGACAAAGTGCCTTTGTAAAGCTGGTGTAAAATTACACACATTCACAATGGCCTGCTCATGTCCTTTGTGTTTATCTCCAAGATTCTTAAAGGATTAATGTTCTTGCTGCAAGTGGTGTGATTCCCTCTTTTCTCACCTTGCCAGGGCTTCATGGAGTATTCTTACATGTTTTATGGTTTCTATAACAACACACTGGTCACAAGCAGTGGTTTCTCCTACAATGTCCCGCTTGCCTACCTGCTGACCGCTGCCTTTTACTTTCTCTTCTGCCTCATCTGCATCATCGTTCGGTCAGTATGATACTCACTGCCCCCAATGCCAATGGCAAAAATGTCCACTTAAATCCTAAACAATGGCAAAAATGTCCTCTTAAATGCTAAAATCCCTCTAGCAGGCTTTTCTTCCTCTACAGAATTTACCTATTAGTTTCATACATAGTTACTGGCTAATTAATAATTACTGAGTAATAAGTCTTTACCAACTGACATACAAGCATAAGATTCAGTCTGTTCATCATTTAAACTCTATGCTTAATATTCAGTAATTAATCTTAAGACTATTATCCAGTAATCCGATGAAAGTAATGTATAAGTATAATTATCAGAGGAGTACAGGCCTTGGAAATGGGATCTCAGAGTCAAGTGCGTCTGATTGTTCAATAGGATGGGAAGCGTGACTCGCGTCATGGTGGCGACTGGCGGAGGGGCTGTAGGCAGCTACAGTATGTTGATTTTCACCGGTTGGGATTACGGCCTTCAGGGAGATCGTGCCACCAAACTGAAACAGAACAACCTGCGCTACCAGTTACAGGTGAGACGAGGAAAACTAGCAGACACTCTGGGATATGACCCGTCATTTCAGACCACTGCTAAAATTGGAACTTTCACAAATTAAAATGATCAGTTGAAACGAATTAATATATGTGCATTTTCGAGATAACACATTCATACCATAATTATTAGGATAAAGAGTGATGTAGGAGCCTCTCTTCCAAACCTCAGTTACTTCATTCATACTTCATCAATATCTGACTTCAAATGCTTCCAAGTTCTTGATCTCATCATTCATCATCTCTCTCTCTCTCTCTCTCTCTCTCTCTGACTTTCTTTCTCTCTGTTTCTCTCTCTCTCTCTCTGTTTCTCTCTCTCTCTGTTTCTCTCTCTCTCACACACACACACACACACACACACACACACACACACACACACACACAGGTGGATCTGGAGGAGGAGAGGATTAAGAGGAAGGCTGCCTCTCTGACTCTGGGTCAGGCTGTGGGTCTGTACTCGCTCCGCCTTTTCCTGTTCCTCATTGTCCTGGCTATGATCGCTGGGGCATTTGCCGGCATCGCCTCTGCAACCCAGTACAGCCAGGTCAGTAGAACCAAATCCTGCAAAACCAAACCAGCCAGAGCTACTGACTGTCATCCTAAAACCACATTATTAGTGATGGAATATAGACAATCAGACAACAGAAACAATGTGTTTTTGTTTATCATATGAACACATATGAGACTGAACATTATTATAATCCATTAAGGCATTTTAAAAATGTATCAGGTAAATGAGCATTTTATCCTCACATTGCGTAACAGTGCATCAGTGTATTTTAACACCCTTGTTCTTTTCTTCAGTCTCAGCAACAGGAAGGTATCATGGGCCTGCTTCTCCAGTACCTGCCCTCCATCGTCATAACAACAAGCAACTTTGTGGTGCCCTTGCTGTCTGACCAGGTCGCCCGGTTGGAGAAATATTCTCCCAGTACCACGGTCATCCTAGCACTGCTCCGGTTAGACCTGCATTCACAGCCCCCTTAGCTGACCACATACAGCTCAGGAGACAACTGGGATGTGATTAGGAGATTTGTGTCCACACTTACTGTCCACTGTATTAGAAACCTGAGTGACCACTTCATGAGCACCACCTACCTTCTGTTAACTGTTAATGCAGTTTGAAAGTTTCTGATCACAGGGCCACTGGGGACTAGATATTATTTTAGTGGTAAACCATTCGTAGCACTGTGACACAGGCATGGTAGTGTGTGCGGCACCTCTATGTGTGTATCATGCATAGCCGTGTTGGTGGAGTTTTCACACATGTCCGTGTGGGTCATCAGTGTGGCTTACCAACCAAAAATATCCTACTAATAGCAGCTCTGTGGTCAAAAACCGACCACTGATGAAGGACTAGAGGATGATTAACACAAATTGTGCCCTGGGTGGAGCCACAGGTTGATGATTCTTTGACTATGATGTTGCTGTCAAAAAAAAGCCAAAAATGTTCACTTGGCAGGAAAAGGCAAACACATTCATTACTTCTAGTAGACGTTAATGGAAAGCACTTTTATTCCAAGTAATTCTGGAGTTTTTCTATTGGTTTCACACATTGTAAAATACTTCTACCATGTCCAAATAGTGTAGCAGTAAAAACAGAAAAAATGGTAATACATGGGATTTTTGAACCGGTTTGGACCTTGGTGTTTAATCGCGCCATGATCTCATGGCTCATATAGTGTTATTATGTTGAACAGCTATGTAACACATTGTCAAACACAAAACAAAGACATCTGTGGGTTGGTCATGGGTGTTAGAGAGCTGCTACTGTGTGTGGCTAATTGCGCGGCCTTGGTCATAATGGGTTGAGTGCTGTGGAGATTTTTCTTCCGCTTGTGTTTCTTGCTTTCATCAAAAGGCTTTCAGAATGAAGTATACCTGAACGATGGTTTTCACTCTGCTGCTCACATGGCCGCCCACAGACCTCATTCATACTTACTTACACTATTGTTTGTTCTGTCCCACAGTATAGAAAGTAACATTTAAAATTTGTCTTCTGTGTATGTGATCTTAGTATAAACTCCATCTCTGGTAGAATCTAGGATGAGGGAAGTGTTAGCTGGTGGACTGCAAAGCACTCATATACGTTGTTCTGGATAAGAACGTCTGCCAAATTCTGTAAATGTAAATGTAGCATATCTTTTTTCTGCTGCCCACCCTCCTCACTCCCCCTACCTCCCCCTCCCCGTCCCTGTAGGGCAGTGGTTCTGCGGGTAGTGAGTTTGGCTGTGCTGCTCTACACCCTGTGGAAGCAGATCACCTGTGATGGCAAAGTCTCCACTGAGGACTGCATTACCTGCAGTTACAACCATACACAGTATCAGGTAAACAACAACACACAAACATGTAAATGCACAAACATCTGCTGCCTTCTATCATTTTGTCTTATTAAATGAATCGCTGGTACAAATGAGTTCTGAAGCACCAACACCACTCATTCAAAGTTGGATGGAGCTCCATCTCTCCAGAGAACACAGTTCCTCTCCTCCACAGCCCAGTGCTGGGGGGCTTCATACCACTCTAGTTGAGATTGTGTGTTGGGCATGGTGAACTTCATGGGCAGCTGCTTCCACTCAGAAAATCAACAAACCATGTACTTTGAGTAGGGGTGCCCAAACTTCAACCATATATTCCTGGTTTTCTCTCTGATCAAAATGTGTTTTCTCTCTGATTAAAATCTATATATTTGTATACACAATGCTAGGACTAAACAATGTAGGGAAAATATCTAATTGTGATATCTCTGACAAAGATTGTGACTGCAATGTTTAATTTCTGAATATTTTCTAGAAACAAAGGTCAGGGCCTTTTATTTTTGGCTCAGAGGTCCAGAATATGGCTTGAGGCTTGAATGCTGAACATGGTGTGACAGTAGTGGCAGCGTTGTCCTGCATATGGGTACATGGGTGCTTGGTTGCTTTAGAATGGTCTGATGAATGATACATGTTAAATAATCTATGCAAAAAATGGAATTATGAACAACTGCAGTTCTTGCAGTCTTTCAAATTGTGATTTTGATCTAAAACCAATTAATATTTCAAGTCTACAAAAAGGCTCCTCAGTTACAAAAGTCTAGTGGTTTAGTGACAGGTTTTTCTGTGTTTTCTTCACACACACACACATATGCATGCACACACACACACACACACACACACACACACACACACACACACACACACACACACACTCACACACAGTGCTGGGAGACACGTGTGGGGCAGGAGATGTACAAGTTGACGCTCTTCGACTTCTTGATCACCATCGCCATGCTCATTCTAGTGGAGTTTCCACGCAGGTCTGTCTCAATTCAGTTCAATTTAGATCCATTCATTATGATTCATTCATATGATAACAGTACATTTGGATCAACAAAGCCTAGTTTAAACAGTTTGGGTATTTTAAATAATTTACAAATTAAGTAAAAACAACATTTAAAACGACATGTAAAACAAGAACAAGAAAATTAACATATAAAACAAGAACCATATACTTTCTGTTTCTGTGGACATCCTGTGTATAACACATAGACCACACAAAGCTGCTGTTGACTGATTTGTAGGTTGTTTTGAGGTTTGAACATGTTTTGTAAGATCTCTTTGTGTGTGTGTGTATGTGTGTGTGTGTGTGTGTGTGTGTGTGTGTGTGTGTGTGTGTGTGTGTGTGTGTGTGTGTGT
>JBBIGA010000007.1:19531684-19550940 GCA_037576975.1 Alestes dentex | reverse complement strand
TAGCAGTCTTGGGAATCAAACCCACAACTTTCTGATTGCAGGGCGAGTTCCCTAACCACTAGGCTACCAGCTGCCCCTATCAATCCAAAAATATGAGTTGCCTGGAAATATTTTATGTATGAAGAACTGAATCAAGACGACGCAACACGTGTTCTCCAACCTTGTTAAGCATCACAGTGGCTCAGTGCTGCTATTCCCAGGAGAGGCTTCACCAAATATTAATAAAAGGGTGTGCCAATGTTTTTAAACCCCGTGTTTTGCTATGTCAATAAAAATCCCAACGCATAATGTAAAATATAAATTCCTGCTCACCTCTTCATTTAAGCTTGAAGTATCACTCATTGCTCATGAGCATTAATTTGTGTTTTCTGATTTGTGTTTTCTGTATTTATTAGAGAGTTTGCTCCCATGACAGCCTCTACTCTTCTGGGATATCTTTACAGTAGATCCTGGAATATTGCTTTGAGGATTTGATTACGTTTATCCACAAGAGCATTAGTGAGGTCAGCTACACTAAACAATCCAAAGATGCTGAATAATGCTGTATCATTCAAAAGAATCCAGGTACACTGCTCCACAGCCCAATGCTGAGGATCTTTATACCCTTCTAATCAACATTTGGCATCGGGCATGATGACCTTACGCTCCTATGTGGTTGCTCCGGAGTGTCCCATTCTATTAGCGATGCTTTTTTGTATGGAGATTGGACAAGTTGTGTATAGCCACACTTGAAGTCACTTACTAGGAGGGGACATATTTTGTGTAAGAGAGTTCTGAAAGAGCACATTTTGGTCTCCGTGTAATCTGTATGTGTTGTTTCATGGTTTGGATTTATTACATCCTCTATTATTCTAAAAAAATAGTATGCCCTGGTATGACTGATTTAATTTATACATGATAATTGTTATATGGATTGCTTCTAGGGGGACCTCAAGAGATATTTAAGGGCTCAGAGGAAGTCAGATGGCATGACGCCAGACCTTTTAAACCGTGACCTCTTGACCTTGCAACGGATGGCGTATGAGATCACTTCAGGTCTCCTGCACCTTCATGAGAACAACTACATACACAGGTGAGTGTGAGCAAAATTCACTTCATATTTAACTCTCCCTGTATGTTCTTCCAAAGAATGAAGAGGAGACATAGAGAAACAAATCTCTGTAGCAGGAGCAGGGAGCTTTTTCCATAACTCATGTAATTGCATAAACACTCTAACCCCACACCTAACCACTCAGGTTAAACCTGAGCTGCGTGATTTATGAGTCCTACTACCTAAGCAGTTCTGATTTGAAAGGTTGTTCTTTAAACAGACTCTAATTTCGAATGGTGCCGGATAGCATTACAGTAAATATAGACTGATGGTGGTGACTTAAGGCTGTAAATGAAAATGGATGCTTTAGGCTTCTGTCTGCCTCTCTGCAGTGATCTGGCGCTGAGAAACTGTCTGCTCACCTCAGATCTGACGGTCAGGATCGGAGACTATGGTCTCTCACACAATCATTACAAGGTACTTATGATGCACTGGTTCTCTTAACTTGACATTAATCAACATGTTGAGTTGTACATGAACACATCTGTGATCACAAAGTATTTTAGTATATTGAAGTCAATTAGTACATGTATGTGGTATATTATTGCATGCATACCTTTACATAAAAAAAATCCTGATTAATTTGTTGTCTTTTCTGTGCCACTAACAGGAAGACTACTATCTGACTCCGGATAAGTTGTGGATTCCTCTGCGCTGGATTGCCCCAGAGCTGCTGGAGTTCCGAGGAGGATTGACGGTCACGGACCAGACCAAAACCAGCAACGTGTGGTACAGACTATATAACTCAATCAATCAAAGGTCACTGTTCAGTGGACCAGTCAGTCGATCATCTGTTTCTATTGATCATGTAGCTAGAAATTAATCACTTGTGAAAGAGCATAAAGTAATCACATGTCCTGGTGGAAATGAGCTTATTGTGCGTTTTTCCATGCGCCCACTATAATTCATTGAATGTGTTTTAAAACGTACATTTTACCCCACTCTGCTTTTTTTTCTCATTACCAGGTCTTTAGGTGTGGTGATTTGGGAGCTATTTGAGTTTGGTGCCCAGCCACACAGACATCTGAGTGATGAAGAAGTCCTCACCTTCGTTATCAAAGAGAGGCAGATCACACTTGCACAACCTCGCCTCAAACTCTCCCATGCGGACTACTGGTCAGTTTCACTTAACTGTTTTTATGTGTCTCTTTTTGCTTTTTATCTGAACTCATTTTATTCGCCTTGCTCAAAGCATCAGAGTGAAGTGCTTCTACAGAATGGAAGACTATAGAACACAAACAGTGCACATACATAAATAAAAAAAGGGAAAAAGTAAACTCTCTGTGGCTCTCTGTGTTTTTAAGGTATGAGGTCATGCAGTCATGCTGGCTTCCACCCTCTCAGCGTCCAACAGTCAATGAAGTTTTCATCCTCCTTTCCTCTCTCCTTGCTGCTGAACAAGGGAGGAGTGTAACAGAGGATGAGGATGAAGAGGAGTATGAGGAACATCATGACAGAGGAAGGAGAGGAGAGAGCGAAGAGTCATTTGAAAGGCGATGGGATTCACTCCGTCCTAATGCGTTCCTATCAGCTGCTGGTGAACGGCACAGAGAAAGAGATTACAGCAGAGAGGACGGAAATTTCAGAGGGAATGGAAACTCCTTCCCACTGTTGGATCCTGTGAATTCGATCACTCCCACTTCATCTGAGCTTGACGACATCTTAACTGTCACCGAGACTAGCAAAGGGTTGAATTTTGAATACTTCTGGGAGAAGGCCCATGGTAGAAGGGGTTACAAACCCCTTCCTCCCCCTCAACCAATACCTACTCCCAGCTCTGGCCACAGGCAGTCTCTGGACACACCTACGGTCGTTCCTGTGATCAGTGCCCGTAGCCCCTCATTAGCCAGTGAGTACTACATTCGCTTGGAGGAACACACGCCGCAGGATAAATCACCTTCTCTTAAAGGGAAAACATCTTCATTACGTGCAGATTCAGTTAGCCCTGGGGATTTGGAGTTAGTAGAGATCCGTTGTGGGACTCTTGGAAAGGAAAAACCTGTTTTTGGTTACCAAGACAACTTTGGACGAGGTGCTTCTAAGACAGTTCAGATGGTCAGGTCCAGTGAAATCCAGGTCCTGGTGCCAAACACAGGCCTGGTTGAGTTTACTAAAGAAGGCTGCAGCAAAGTGACAGATTTTGCGGTGGTAGATTTAGGAGACAGAACAGACGTAAAAAGAGACATGAGTCTGAGATGCTCTGGGGCTGTAACATCCCAAGTACCTGTTCTTCCTCCAAAACCCCGCTCATTGTCCACCTCTTCAGGCAACCACTTACACTCGCGGCCCCTGCCTGTTCCTCCTCCAATATATCCCCGGTCGTATGGGCTGGGCCACTACCCGGGATCCTCTTACCCAATGAGCAAATCAGAGACTTCTGACACATTATTTATGAGCAGCTGTTCTTCATCAAAAAGCAACTTTGATCATTTGGGATTCAATCGAACACACCAAACTCTGCCTCCGTCTCCCTCTCTCTCCCCATCAATTCCCCCTTCCGCTGGAGGACCATCCATGTTTCCTCCACCTCAGACGTGTCCCCCTCCGCTCCCTCCCCATTACAGACTTCAGAGAGGTTCCTACCATCATTACTCTGGAGAAACATTTCCCAGACATAACAGTTCTGCAGTGCACTTACAAAGAGACCTGTTAAGCTGTGACTATGCTGACACTCAAATTACTGACAGAAGCTTGACACGTTCACAGTCCTTGCAAAATTCAAGGGACTGCACAGATTCATACATGAAAGAAAAGAGGTCACCGACCGGCAGGGAATCTTCCTATTCCAAAATGACCCGCTCGCAGTCCATGATTCCAGAGTTTGAGAGAAAGTCCTCCTCTAGTCCAACATATTCAGAGGAAGATTATGATTCCCCCTTTATGTCTCCAAGCAAACCAAGCAGTGGCACTACCATTGAACATACCAGACTGGCTAATGACCCAGACCCTGCTACAACTGAACTCTTTTCCAGAGGAATGAAAAGAACCCAGTCTCGTCTCGACACCATTCTTCCTGCCATCTGGAAGGAAGATGCAGAGATGCATCGGGAGCGAGTTGCAGCAGCCAGGAAATCCCCAATACACCTGTTCCTAACTGAAATCTCCAATGAGTCCTCAGACTCAAACATGGGACAAAGCTCATGGGGCAAGGACAGTAACAAGGAGAGTGGATTTCGAGGGATGCGACGCTCCCAATCCCTCCTCACCGAGCTTGACTCAGCTGCTCAGACCTGGGAGTCAGAAAGAGGATCACTGACTAAAAAGAGAGATTTATTTCTCACTGAGATTGACACAGTAGTGTCAGACTGTGAAGATGTATATGATGGTGATGGAGGAATCCCAGTATCCCGCTTTGGAACCACACCCTTTCCTTATGCATGTCCCCAAGACTTACCAACATATGCTGAAGCAGAAGAAGCATATTCACAAGGAATGAAGAGGTCCCGTTCCCTCCTGTCTGATGTTACCATCGAGACTGCTGAGTCTGAGTCTAAGAAAGAAGAAATGACTAGAGAGGAGTTCTTAAAAGAGATCCAATCAGCAGAGACGTTTCTCACTGAGATAATAACAAGGCAGCGCAAACAGGAAGAAAGTCCGTCACCTATAGCAATATCACCTGAATATGAGTCAATATGCATTGACCCAGGATCCTCCCAAACTATAAGATTTGAGTGTGAAAGATCATCAGGAAATCCCCAGAGTGACATGAAAGAGGCAATCTATGCTCAGGTTACCAAAAGAGCGAAAAAGAGTGAAATAAAAGTTGCAGTGCGTCCGGAAATACCAGTACTGCAAATAGCATCAGAAATACAAAACCTCAAAACAGAGCAAAAATTAACCCCTGATACTAACCAAGCCATGGCCGAATCAGACGTAAAGCCTCAAAGCCCCGCAGATTTTGCTTCTTCAGGCATCTTGCCTAAAACAGGGCTTCTCATAGACCAGTTGTCTCCTCTCATGACAGAGAAAAAAGATGCTGAGGTGTTTAACAGTGAAACGGAAACTTTAGAGCTCAGTGTACCTCTCCACAATGTAAAGTCTAGAGTACAAACAGAACTGTTCAGTCAGTCTAAAGTTCAGTCTTTGTCACCAGATAGCTCAGGGAAGGGCATAATTGAAGCCAATGAGAATCACTTAACTAATAAAGCTAAGATTGTTAATTCAGTTTCGGAAGGGAACATGGAAGGCATGTTAGAAATGAGAAAAGATGAAAGCAGTCCAGATGACCCACTGGCTACAGACTCAGATGTAATGTCTAAAGCAGAAACATATTCTCAAAATTACAGTACATCTGAACATTTAGAACAACCCCTTCTAAATAAGAAGACATTGAAAGATGCCCCTGAGGATGCCAATTCAGTAAGTCTGTTTGCTGAGACGGACTGTGGCACAGGACTTTTGACACAGTTTCACACAGTTTTTGAAAATGCAAAATGTCTAGACTTCCCTCAGGCTAAGTCTGGGGTTTTGCAAACAGAGACATCTACATCTGAAACGGACAAATACTTAAACATTAGAAATGATGATAAAGAAAAAGAAATCTCAAAGAATATCACTTCAAATGAGTCTTCCTTATCTTTTGATAAAACAAGCATAGATTCATTTCCATTTGCTTTGGCAAGGGAGCCAAACTCTGATCAGTCCTTGTCCACTATTACACCCACAGACTCCACAGTATCACCTCTTACCTCTGGCTCTATGGACTGCCTCACACCTGGAGACATTGGTGGGGGAGGCGTTGGTTGGAGGGTTCTTGGGACTGAAACCCCTCACCGCGACTCTGCCTACTTCTCAGACAGTGACTTCGAGGCTGGTGAGGGTTTGCCCAGAAGAGGGAGTGATAGTCTATGCTCTTCACGTCCCGGCAGTGGCCGAGCAGGAGAGAGAGGAGGAATACTGATGGGAATTGAGGAAAAGATTGAAGTCGACGATGATGGTCCAGCAGGGCCTGAGAATTTGGAAAACAAAGCAAAAGACAGAGATCATATTCAAGCATTATTTTCAGATAAAATGGTTATAAGGAGATCTGGAGATGGCATAGAGACTGTGGATATTGGCATAACTGAAAAGAACCTTGAACATAGTGATAATAATATCTTGAGTGTTTTAGGGGACTCAGAAACTGAAGGTAGGACTAAGCTTATAGACAAGTTGCTTTCCACTATAGAGAATCAGCCACTGAAAAGATTTGATGGCTTGCAGCTTAATTACCAAATGTCTTCTAGTAAAGAAAAAGAGTTTCATGATTCAGGGAACAATTTGGGAATGCTTCCTAAGACAACAGCAGAACCTCTTGACAATTCCCAAAAAACAAGTGCAGTGGAGGAACTGCCTAGACATCAGACATGTTTAAAAGCAAGTGAATATGAAATGATGGGTTGTTTAAAACATGAAGAAATTCAAAAGCAGACACCAATGTTAGACAACAGTGAATCCAGGTTATCTCAGTTTTACAGGTTTCAGTCAGATACGTTGCAATCCATCAACAGCATTCAAATTAAGGAGAAGTCCGGCAATGAGGACACGCAGCACGACTTAACCCATTCCATCTGGTCTGAAAGAAATAGAGAGGATACCTCGATATCAGAGAAGCAAACAGTGGAAATGGAAGAGGTAGATACAAATGAACTGGGCTTGAGGAACCTGTCTTACACTGAAGAAAGTGACGATGAGCTGGCAAAGATTCAGCCAGAGACTGAAGGACAGTTTTCTACATTAGAACATTGCATCACAACCAGTAAGTCTGCAAATGGTGAAAGAGAACAGGTCACTCCAGCGGAACGCTCAGAGAAGGAATGTTTTTATGACTTTGCCGAGGAAACCTCAAAGGAACTCAAACCGAGTGCTAAAGAAGTGTGGAACGCTTTTGAGGATGAAGGCACTGGTGGATGTCTGAAGGGAGAACTTGATTGCAATCGATTTCAGCAAGGAGATCTTCCTTTCTGGTCAGTGGAAAATGACCAGTGGGCTTCAGCTGAAAATGACCAGTGGGCAATAGCTAAGATTCAGAGTTCTGAAAGAGAATTAGAGTCAGAGTTGTTCTCAGGTTTTGAAAACAAGTGGGCCGAGGGAGAGCGATTGGTCGCAGGCTGTGAATTTTGGGAAGAAGAAGCAAATGATGAACTAGCAAAGAGTGAACCTCATCCTACCATTTTGGAGGCTCATGAAAATAGATGCAATGATGAACGGCTGGAACAGGCCAGTTCTACACAACAAACATTTTCCTGTTGGGTTCAGCAAGCTCCTCAAACACGACAAACACCACTGCAGGTGGTTGTTCATCAAGAGGAAAACGTAGAGAATCCTGACATGGAAAATGGAGAGACTGGCCATGAAATGAACTGTGTAAAAGTGGATGTGGATAATCTGGAGAATCCAGAGCAAGAACTTCTCCCACAGTTAAATGGTGTTGGAAGGATAAGCTCTAGTGCCCTAGATTCCAGGGTATATATTCAGAATGAGGCAGATGACGATGGCTTTTTGGACATTGAAGGAAATCAGAACTTCAACAGCGTGGAGAACATCCTCAACATGGAGAACGAGGAAGGAGAAAAAATTGGAGTCAGTCACTCAGCCTTGTTTAGTGACTTTGTGAGGTTTGAAAGTATAATAAATCTGAATGAATCTTATGCAAATCACAACAACTGGGCCACAGCCCCGCTGGAAACTGATGAAATGAAGGCTCAGCTCATTCCATCCACTGTAGACATGCCAAACTCAACTGGTGCAGCTAATACTGCTATTAAAACCCACTTAACTGCATCACGCCAAGACAGTTACAACAGTCAAGCTGACAGAAAGGATATAGAAAATCACTGCCAGTTGCCAAACAGAGAAGGAGGGGAGGTTGTATTTTCTGACAAAAACAGATCAGATTCTCTGTCTTGTCCCAGTCTCACCGCTAACATTGAAGCAGAACCATGCACAGTCCATACAAGCAATGTCCAGTGCTGCTCTCCTGCCTTTGTGTCTATGGAGATCTCAGACTGTGACGCTTCTCAGCACAAAGAGATGAGCGACTGCCCAGGCCCAAACAACTTCCCAAACACAGTGCACCATATAGAGATTAAGTCTAGTGCAAATTTACAGAGTGCAACTGGACAGCCCTGGTCTGATGTGGTAGAGCATGAAAGTCTATTAGTCTTCTCTAATGATGCTGATTCCTTAGATCGGTTTGATAGAGAATGTTCAACCAACACTCACAGCAAAGGGATTACAGCAAATTTAGGACAAAAAACGCGTGTGTCCTTAATCACCGAAAATCAGACTCACCTGGTGTCTGACTGCATCAGTGAGGATGACAGAAATAGTATGTCTCATCAGCCAATCTCTCACAGCTCCTTGAACTCCATCCCAGAGTTGCTGATCTCAGAATGGAAGGATTTAGATGAGGAGCCCTTGGAGGATTTCGAAAAACTAGAGAAGTTGTGCTGCATTTCTGGAGATGAAGATATTCTTGGTGATCTCTTCTTGGGAAACCTGGAACTGCTTCAGTCTTTAAAAAAGAATGCTAACACAGAGGAGGGCCAAGACAACTCAGAGATATCAGAAAGCAAGACAAGAGTTGAGCTGAAAGAAAAGGTTGATGGAATCTCTGACAGTTCGATGGGAATATTGCATAGTTTGGACAAGAATGAGAAGAGCTCTCAGAACTTCCCAGAAGGTTCTCAGCATTTGCTGGAAAACACAACGGGAATGAATGTCTCATCAACTGTTTCACCAAGTCATACAAGTGAAGGCACCAAAGGTCAACGTTCGCTGTCACAAATGCCAACAAAAAATGGGCTAATGATGCAGGTGAATGAAAAATTACACGAGGTTTTAAATGTACATTTAAAGGGATGTGTGTTTCGCTACTTTTGTTGTTTGAATATCCACATACTTAGTATTCGGATACTGAGAAAAGATTTTAAAATATTTTATGGTATTTTACCCCCTTTTATTAATGTAAATCAGGATATGCAATTTAGGCTAAAGTGAACACACTTAACAAATGACTAACAGAATGATAGGGCTGAGTGTCACAGCTGTTCTGAAATATTGCTGTCTTGCATAACACGAGATGCAATATCAGCAGCTTGTGTCCCAGCTTTTTTATGGTTTTACATCATACTTGTTTAGTAAAAATGTTCAGACATTAAAAGACAATGCACAATTTATTTAATTTGTTGATTCCATATATTCATTTATATTAATCTACTACTGAACAATGACCGCCATCCCTAAAATAAAATTAGAGGAACCGGACTGAAATAATTTGACTACACTGTAAAGTAGACTAATCATCTTTACCTGTGTTCTTTAAAGGTTTGTGAAGAGAAACTACAGTACTCCCTCAGTGAGAATGTCAAAACCAATGTGCTTTGGGGATCTACCCTCACTGACAGTGTCATTCTGCGCCCTTGGGGAGAGACCAACATTGCCACGGAAAATGATGCTACCAGGGAAAAGGCTTCCCAGGAAACTGAGAGGTACGTTGTGTACATGTGTATAAGGGCATGTACATATCACTGCAAAACCCATCGTTAAGCCTTAAGTTCAATGATGCATGCATAACCATTTTCAGTCCCAGCTGGATACTGGTCTGCGTGTTTGGTCACATCACTTTATGATGGAGCCGTCCACACTGCACCATTCTTCTTGATATGCAACTTATTTTTAAAATCTGTGATCTTGAACACACAGTTTGCATATGCTGACTTTTTTTCTGTCTCTGAATTTGATCTGTCTCTGCAGTAAAAGGGAGGCAGTGCCCCCTAGCCCAGTTTTAACTAAGAGTGAGGATTCTAAAGAAGAAACGGAGACACTGACAGTGACAGAGCAGGCTGAAGTCACACCTGCCCTGCCTGCTGCAAACCAAGCTATGAAAGGTACTTTTAACATCAACCACTTCTGAGATACAGAACTGCGAGGATCTGCATCAGCGTAATGAAAATTGTAATGTTGCAATGACATCTGAAGGTACAGATCTAAATACTGGTTATTTTTAATACAGTGGTACCTTGACTTACGTGTGTCCCAACTTATGAGTTTTTCGAGATACGAATCGTCTCTCGGCCGATTTTTTGGTTTGAGTTGAGAGCAAAAATTCATGTTACGAGCATTTGTGCTTGCAGTTCTTTTGCAAAAGTTTGTTTATCCATCCATATGTCCAAAGAAAGTGAGTGTGAAGGACAGTGCTGAGAAGAAGCAGATGATGTGCATTGAATTAAAGAAAGAAATTAGACCAAGGTGTGCCTGTAGTCAACTTGGTGAAACAGTACGCGCGTAGCTCTTCTACAGTCTGCACCTTACTGAAGCAGAATGAGTCGATAAAAGCTATAATGCCAGCCAAGGGCCTTAAAATATCTTCTAAACAGTGGACATCTATCCATGAGAACATGGAGGAGCTGCTGCTGGTGTGGTTGACGGAGAAGCAGCTCGTAGGAGATCAGTAACGGAGGAGAGAATCTGCGAGAAGACTGAAGCTGTTTACACCGATTTGCTGCAGCAGACCCAGACACTTCGGTGAACGAGGCATCGGGCGAGATGTTTAAAGCCAGTCGGAGCTGGTTGGAGAATTTTAATAAGAGGACCGGTATTCCGGCATTCACTCGGTCGTCAGGCGTGGTGAGGCAGTGAGCGCGGAAATGGCGGCTGATAATTACCTCAAAACTTTTGCCAGAATTATAGCAGCCGAAGCATCTTTAAGTCGTCTGATCTCCAAGGCAAATGCCATAAATTATACTTAATAAAACCAGTTTATTGCAGTACATTCTATTGTATTGTGTTTTTATACAATATTCATTATTTATGAGTACATTTTTCTTATTTAAAAAACATAACAGAAAATGCGGTGTTTATTGGAGGTCCGGAACGGATTAATGGCATTTCAGTTCATTTCAATAGGGAAAACTGATCTGACATACGAGTAATTTGAGTTACGAGCTCCTTCACGGAACAAATTACACTCGTAAGTCAAGGCACCACTGTATATCGAACAGAAGAAGGCTTTAATATCATACCTCATCACAACTTCTTAGTTAATTTAAGAAAATTACTACATTTTGAGGCGAGAGCATGTTTCATTCCAAGAATAAAATAACCATAAAGCTTTCTTTCATGTGTGCCTGCAATCAGACTTGCTTAATTTAATGCTTGATGAGATTTAATACTTGATGAGAATTAATTTAATACTTTAATACTACATGAGTCACTTGCTGAAGTTGTGGTGGCTGATATCGTGACTAAGACTGTTATGACAGTTCTTCAGTATTGCAATGTGTTTGGATGTGAGATTTTTAACACTGCTAACAACACCTTTGCTCGTTCACTTGGCTTATCTTCATCAACACTTCCATTTTCATCATCTTCTTTTCCAGCTAAACTGGCCCGTCTCTCCCTCTCGCTCCCTCCTCTGGCGCTTTCTCTTCCCCTCTCTCCTGGCCCTAAAGGAGGACTGTGGGACGGGGGCGACCACAGAATTGGTCGGAGGAGGGGACTTTCAGCTGGAAGCGATCCTGAGGAAGATGAGGAAGAGGAGCAGGAGGATGAGTCCTCTAGGAAGGTTATTGTCGTCACAGAAACGGATGTTCACAAGCGAGTAGGTCTGCGGAGTTTGCTGAAATCGCCCAAGGAACCTCTGGACAAAGAGAACCGCGACCATGGAAGGAATGTGTCCTTTTTCGATGATGTCACCGTCTATCTTTTTGATCAGGTATGAAAGGTGACCAGTCACACATTCGCCCATCTGCAGAGCCGAAAACATGCCAGGGAAAACGTGCAGTCCTCAAGCCCTGTTAGGTTTCTCCTCTTGTTAGGTCTAAGTGTCTAGTACCTAAATGAGAACTTAATAGAAATTTTGCCATTGTAAATTTGTTCTCCTTGCAGTCTGACAGCCTTGCCAGTAGACTTGCCAATCACCTGCCAATCTTACCTTGCAGGAAACTCCCACTAATGAGCTGAGTTCTAGCTCTGCACCTACAAGTCCGTCGCCTCTTGGAAAGCCTCCTCACTTCGATGGACATGGTGAGTGTAATCTGAATGAGAAACCACTGTTTGTCCTCAAAGTCTCCAGAGGACTTTTCAGAACATTTAGTCACATAAAGCATTCAGAATGTACTAAATCAGTTATGTGTTAAGACAGGATCTTTAAATAATTTGAAGAACTATAGTAGATTTGTACAACAATATGTTCCAGTGCATGGTTACACATGCAAATAAATTTGAGAACTTTTGACTGCAGGTCCACTGCCATAAAAGCACTTCTCTTAAGCTCTAGACTGAATGTGAGTCACTTTATTTATTTGATTTATTTTTTCACAAATTAGTACTATATTTAGATGCTCTTGTTCCTCAGTTCCTCTTGTAGTGTAGAGCAGTTCTGCCAAGTCTATTTTAGGAGCTGAAATATCTTTTGTATCACAAGAGAAGATAATAATAATAATAATCATCATCATTACCATCATAATAATAAACATGACAATGACAACAACAATAGTAATAATAAAACTGTTTACCCTTTGATATGGATGAGTATGTGTGCATTTATCATCTTCATATTACATACTGTTATGTTTGGGTTTTATAGTGGAGATTATCCAAGACTAAGAGTCTCATAGAATCAGCTTTGTAAAGAGAAGTAAAATGTATGAGCTGGTGTACTATAAATATGCAGTCTGTTATTAGAACATTAAAGTGAGACAGATGGAACACTTTGATCTATTCACTCTTTTCATCAAGTGAATCAAATATGCTTCTTTCCATCAGGAGCAAGCAATCACAAGGCCAGCAAGAACAAAGACCACGTAAAGCCAAGATCTCCCACTTCTGTTGGATCAGTCCCATCGTCACGCTTCACCGTCAGCCCTGCTGATGACCCGCATTTGGTGTGACCCACACTTCCCACACACGTGGAGAAAATGTAGCTCTCTGGAGTGACAGAGTTGTCTTTACAGTCATCGATAACTATGGTGGCTTCTGGAGGTTATTTTTTTAAATCAGGCTAAAGAAAGACTCCTGTTTCCAAGGCTGGAGATATTCCAGGTTTTATTTTGCTGCAGGAGCTGGTCCATTCTGTACGAAGCAGGAATCTCTATAGCCGGGCAGCCTGGAGCTATATAAAACCTGAAATGGAGTTTACGGCTATGCAATGGGAGTCTTATTGTGTACCAGCTTAACTGCTCTATTTTCATGGCTTCTTGAAGTACGTTTGTATTCTAATCCTCTTCTACAGAAGGGGAAGCACTTTCTTTGACCAGTACCTGTCTATTTGTGAGCTTGAATAGAAATATTGCCATTGTAAATTCGTTCTCATTGCAGTCAGACATCCTTGTAGGCTCAAAAGGGCAAACCCACCTTCCCTATCTAACAGTGCAGTGCTCTTTTAGTATTTGTACAAATGAATAGTGAAATTATGACGGTGTACAAACTCATTTTAGAACCATTTATTTTAGTTGTGTTCTTAGAATGCACGGAATTAAACTGCTATCTACTGTTATGGTTTATACTGTATTTTTATTGCAAACGTTCTTCTGTATTAATTTATCCATTAATTTATTGTGTATTTATTTATTCATTTCCATGTCTGATTTACTGTATAATTGCAACAGTTGCACATTTACTTTGCATTAATTATTTTTGGATGTTGTGCATTCCTTTAAGTTGCGTCATCCGTCTCATCGAATAAAGCCAGATATTTCCATGAGTATAAATGCTTTGAAATATTTTATATAATTTACCTATTTCTAGATGTTAGTCTGTATCTATTTGTCATTTAGTGTGTCTATTTATAAATGTTATTTTTAACAGTGTATTTGACATGTTCCCTCCATTACTTATGTTCAAAGCAAGTATTGTTGCTCAGCATGGAGTAAAAAAGAGAAATCAGCACACATGACCAGGGGTTGATCTACCTGTTGATTTACATTATTTTGATGGTCAGTCAGTGTCGAGGGTGAACTTGATCATTTGTAAAGGTCGCTTTCAGCGTCTGTTTCATTGCGAGGTTTCTTAAGGTTCTGCGTAACCTGAGATTTAAATGAAAACATCACATGAAAACTGTGAAACATTTAATGAACTGTTTGAAAATAAATTGTACTGGATTATAATATACTGCTGTACTGGATTTTTGAGAAATATTTTGAAAACTCAGATAAGCCCAGTGAATGTGGATGATTTTAAACAATATATTCTGAAAATTATTGAGCACAAAGTTTCTTGCAGAAACTAATTGTGCAAGAATTGTAATAAAATAATTATTATTATCGGGGCAGCTGGTGATCTGATGGTCAGTCCGTTGCCCCTGCGATCAGAAGGGTTTGAATCCCAGGACTGCCACTGCTACCACTAAGGTACCCTTGAGCAAGGTACTGTCGTCACACACTGCGCCCCGGGTGCTGTATTACTGGCTGCCTGCTACTTCACTTGGTGAATGGGTTAAGTGCAGAGAAACCACCGCTGTGTGGTGTACTGTGGTGTGTTCACATATGACAAATGGAACCTTTACATTGTTAGCTCTGGGCCAACGAAAACTACATTTCCCACAAAGCTTTGCGAGGGCCTGCCGTATAAATTACGCGTTTACTGCGCGACCTACACGCCACCCGTGCGTTGTTTGTAAGGGTCAGTGTTTGCATTTAAATCATTTAAACTGTTATTTTATGTCATATTTTACTTACTTTGCCGTTTTGCAGATTGTTGCACGTGCTTACCACCGGTGTGAAGACTAGGGACATTTAGGAGGTAAGAAGCGAGTAAACAGATGCATATTTTAGGTGCTGGGATTTTTCAGTCATCCGTATAGCTACTTATGTGAAAACAGGACTGACGTTCTTTAGACCCACACCATTACTTGGTTATAAACACAAAACAATCACTTTAGAAAATATTTTACGGTTACGGCATTTAGCAGACGCTCGTATCCAGAGCGACGTACATCAGTGCTTTAATAATCCACATCTCTTCTTCTTAGACGTAGTCACATGTGAAGGTGAGGTTTGTATTGGTCTTATTGCTAACTTCCTAGATGCTCTCAAATTTGTACTTTTCTGTAACACGTCTGTTGAAGCAGAGAAATCTATTGGGTGCCTTCACTGAGGTTTCCTGTGTTCTTCACAGAGAGAAAGGCAACTGTATGTTGATAGCGATTGATTTTTTCTCTCACTAAATAACAATAGATATAAAATACTTGATTATGCATTTTGTGGACATCTGATCAGTATTCTTCAATGCAAATTGAGAATTTTTCTCCTTCAGACCTTTGGGCTCCAATTCCTAAAAAACACTGTTTCTAAAACACAGGGAGTTAGTGGTGCTTTTAGCTATGCTGAAGCATGGAAATTCCTTTTAGGCTGTAACTCCAAGCAACAAGTGAAATTTGTGGTCAATTGTGACCAAATGATTCAGAAAAACCAGATACAGTGTGTTGTTAAAAGTAAAGTGGCCCCTTATAGTCACATGTGAACATACCACAGCGTTAACAGTGTACATTCTTTCTCTGCATTTAATCTGTTCAAATAGTGAGGCAGTGGGCTGCCACCAACTGAGGGTGCTCAGGGAGCAGTGCTGGGTTTCAAACCCATGACCTTCTGATCACAGGGGCAACCCCACTGGGTTGCAATGGATGTCTTTAACCCTAACCCTAGATCCCTCAATAAATAAATAAACGAATGAAATGATCTGTGCTGAATACTTTTACAGCTTATTGCTGGTGTTTCTTCTGTCCAGATGTCTTTAGCAGATGAGCTGCTTGCAGATTTGGAGGAGGCAGGAGATGAAGGTGAGGATGGACTGTACCCGGGTGAGGAAGGCGAGGAGAGTGACGGGGGAGCAAGAGAGGGTGATGGAGGGCTGGAGGATATACCGGAGGAGATGGAGCTGGACTACAGTGGGGCAGAAAGCGTGTCATCCATAGCGAAACTACGAAACAGCAAGTCGGTCAGTATCCTAATGACTACCTCACTGACTCATTCTCCCTCAGTCTTTAAATTGTAATGCTTATTTTGTATTTTTCAGTTTTCTGAAATCATGGAGAAGATTGCTCAGTATGTGGGGAATCCACGCAAGAACACAGATGGTAAGTAGCAGCTGCGTGAAATTAGACTGGAGGTCCACACTGAGGTGTGACCTGAATGGCAGCACTCACCTTGTGTAAATGATGTGCTTACAGTGTCCGGCCCTGTGGAGGCAGACCCTGAATACAGGCTCATTGTCGCGGCCAACAACCTGACTGTGGAAATCGATAATGAATTAAGTGAGTCTGGCGTGTGTTTAATGTGGCTTTCCTCTTTAATTTCATGCTTAAGGGAGTTTGAATTTTTTTGCAATGTGTGTTGGACTGTAGTATATCTGCCAAGAGCTGGAAGGTTAGTAGAACAGCTTTATTGGCCAGTTGTGCTGCAAAACTGGAATCTTTTTTCTCAATGAGACATCTGTATTTGTGTCTTGCTCGTTAAAAAGTCTGGGGGCACTTTGTCTTTTAAATATCTTCGCATTTATTTTTCAGACACTTATAAAAAATATTTACATAAGCACATAAAAAATATTTTATTATATGTATGAAAGAAATTAGGATCAGAGTAAAGAGTAATCTATTTTATGTCCAAAAAGGACCTTGAGGACCTGTTAGCAGTAGAGTAATGTTTGTCAAACAGTAGCAAGTTGCTTTCCTCTGAACCCCTACCAGGATTGTCACATTGTTACAAAATCCCAACTCCTGAGCTACAAATACCTCTTAATGATTCCTGTTCTTCTTTTTTCAGATATCATTCATAAATTTGTTCGTGACAAATACTCCAAGAGGTTCCCAGAGCTTGAGTCACTGGTGCCCAATTCCCTGGACTATATTAGAACAGTGAAGGTAAGCAGTGGGGTCTAAAATAAGGACCAGGTAGAAGATTTTTTTTAAGCTTTACATTCAGCCTAAACGTCCCAATGGATACTGAAATATTTTGGTTGAGTGAGTATGGTAAGGGGAAAATTGCATAAATTCAGTTTTTGGCTAAATGGCAACAGCTGTTCTTATTTGAATGAGGCTTGAGGGAGTCTATTTATGTTTGTAGGAACTTGGGAACAACCTGGAAAAGTGTAAGAACAATGAGACTCTGCAACAGATCTTGACCAATGCTACCATCATGGTGGTCAGTGTCACTGCCTCCACTACACAGGGGTGAGGAGCCTCACTGGGCAACATTTAGTTATATTCTTTCTCTTTCATTTTATTAGGCAACAGTGTTTGTTAGTTTTGCCTTTGTGCAGTGTACAATGAATATAAATCCTATGTAAATTAGAAAAGTGTATTGATCATCCTTAAGCAGTAATTTGTATGCTTTCATGTTTATAGGACATTATTGGGCGAGGAGGAACTCCAGAGATTGGAGGAGGCGTGTGATATGGCTCTTGAGCTCAACCAGTCAAAACACAGGATTTATGAGTATGTGGAATCCAGAATGTCTTTCATTGCTCCTAATCTGTCAATCATAGTTGGGGCATCCACTGCTGCCAAGATCATGGGTAAGTGTGTGAAAGCTGGTAAAGCTTAATACAGCTTTTCTTCATTTTTTTAAATCTTAGTGTTTTTTTTTTTTTTTTTGCTTGCTTGTTTGTTTGCTTGCTTGTTTGTTTGTTTTTGTTTTTTTTAAACCACACTTCAATTCCTTGATTCTGTATTTTGTTTTTCACCTTTTTTGTCTCTCCACCACTGCATGTATGCTCAGGTATTGCTGGGGGACTTACAAACTTGTCTAAGATGCCAGCGTGTAACTTGATGCTGTTGGGTGCTCAGAGGAGAACCCTGTCTGGGTTCAGCAGCACCTCTTTGCTCCCTCACACTGGCTACATCTACCACTGTGATGTGGTGCAGTCTCTTCCTCCGGTCAGTTTGCACACGCACATCTTTTTTATTTAATTTTTTTTAATTAATTTTTTTTTTTTTTTTTTTGGTTATAGGCATTTTTTTTAAAAATAGTGTTTGTAAGGAGTTCTGTGTAGAGCTGGGTAATAAAGCCAGAAATCTTATCATGATCTTTTTTCCCCTCTATTTCACTCTCATATCTCAATATAGAACAATTTTATTAACAGATGGATATTTTAATAATGATTGTTTTTTAAATGATCATTTTCCCCAGACTTACTCTTGCTCAAATTCTGCTCTTTGTACTTTTAGGATTTGAGGAGAAAGGCAGCACGGCTGGTGTCGGCCAAGTGCACGCTGGCAGCTCGTGTGGACAGTTTTCACGAGAGTGCGGATGGCAAGGTGAGGAACTCTGCCCTGCCCTCCAGCTGGAACAATTCAATTCGACAGCAGTCACAAAAGCAAACTCAGACCGTATCAGTAAAAATAAACCTATGTGTGCAGGTTGGGTATGACCTAAAGGAGGAAATTGAGCGGAAATTTGATAAGTGGCAGGAGCCGCCACCTGTCAAACAAGTGAAGCCACTTCCAGCACCACTGGACCCTTCAAGGAAGAAGAGAGGGGGCAGAAGGTATGGGGTGAATTTTATTTATTTATTTATTTATTGACTGATTGATTGGCCAACCTGGCTTTGACTCGAATGCATTGGTTCTTTTAGGTATCGTAAGATGAAGGAGAGGTTGGGACTCACGGAGATCAGGAAACACGCAAACAGAATGACATTTGCAGAGGTCAGTGAAAATCACACACATGTTGCACAGTTCATGTGGTCATAAATAGATTAATCATAAAATCCGCATATAGGCTCATGTGTCCATGCCTTCGTGCCAAGCCTCGTAACATTTTTGTAGGGGTGCTTTATCTCCTACCCTTCCCTGTGAGCAGCTTCTGTAATGTGAGGTTGGTTTTCTGTCTGTTAGATTGAGGATGATGCCTATCAGGAGGATCTTGGCTTCAGTTTGGGTCAGCTGGGGAAGTCTGGCAGTGGCAGAGTGAGACAGGCGCAGGTCAACGACGCCACCAAGGCCCGCATCTCCAAATCTCTGCAGGTACTGGTGGTGGTTATTGTTCAGATTTTTCATGTATTGTGTATTTTTATTTCTGTCAAGAGGAAAACATTTTTATAGACAATCATATGAGAAGTATACTCTGCAGAGCTTTGAGTAGAGTATTAGAAGAATCATGTTTGTGTTTTCTCACCTGTGTGTGTGTGTGTGTGTGTGTGTGTGTGTGTGTGTGTGTGTGTGTGTGTGTGTGTGTGTGTGTGTGTGTGT
>JBBIGA010000007.1:19507851-19531584 GCA_037576975.1 Alestes dentex | reverse complement strand
TGTGTGTGTGTGTGTGTGTGTGTGTGTGTGTGTGTGTGTGTGTGTGTGTGTGTGTGTGTGTGTGTGTGTGTGGTTTATAGCGGACATTGCAGAAGCAGAGCATGACCTATGGTGGGAAGTCTACAGTCAGAGACAGATCTTCAGGAACAAGCTCCAGTGTAGCATTCACCCCACTACAGGTATGTACAAATGTGCACACACAATAAGAGGTTCGTATGAGCACCCATCTACATGGGTGTATTTACACTTACTAACAAATCCTTTAGCTTGTATAACCGAACAGATGATGATGATACTGCTACTGCTGCAGTCTTGTTTTCTGGTGGTGATTTTGCTTTACTCTCACTGAAGGGTTTGGAGATCGTCAACCCACAGGCAGCAGAAAAGAAGGTGGCTGAGGCAAATCAGAAATACTTCTCCAATATGGCAGAGTTCCTCAAAGTCAAGAGAGAGGGAGATGGCAAAGTGTGAGTCTGAAACCATCACAACCATGCACAGTCTTGGCCTGGGACTTTTGTGGACAATCCTCTGTAAGTCCCTGTGAGAAGACAACTGTGTTCCAGTGTTGTTTTTTTTTTGTTTTGTTTTTTTAAGATGCAAATTCATTTATTAAGGTGTGACGGTGTTGTTTTTTTAAATAAATGTTGAGGCGAAAGGGACTATGTTGTGGAATATTTTTATTTCGTTTTAGTAGTATCAGCTCGTGGTGGTTAGGGAGTTGCCTCTGCGATTAGAAGGCCGTGGATTTGAAATCCATGACTGCAACACTGAGGTACCCTGGAGCAAAGTACTGTCCCAACACACTGCTCTCCAGGTGCTGTGTTCCTGGCTGCCCACTGTTCACTTGGTGAATGAGTTATAGGCAGAGGACAGTTTCATGCTGTTCACACTTGGTGCTGTAGAGTGTTCACAATGTGACAAATGGACAGTATACTTTGCTGTCCTGATTTCAGTCTTGGATGTAAAGTGGTTTAACACTGTCTTTGTCTAGCAGAGAAACTAAACCCAATATTAATATGCTCCAGTACCTATCCACAAGCCCTGCTGATGCATTCTATACCCAGCTACTACTGGCCATTAACTTGTGTCTGTGTATTTTGAAGGTTTAGAATCACAGTTGACCATATTGATTGCTGAATCGTGCAACTATGTTTAGTAATTGAACAGGGATAGCAATATTTTAGTTTTAGACAGATTTGGACTCTTAGATTCTACTCTTCCTACACACACACTAAATATTTAAATATACAAAATAAACACTAGGCCAAAATGTATTAAAAATAGAAAAGCACCTCAATAATAAACCATGTGTATGTTACGCAGACTAACATTACTGGTCAACACATTTATTTTTGTTGACCACAGGTGCCTTGAGGCCCAACTTCATCCAATTTGAGCACAAATGTTACAAACTTACCCCTTATTTAGAGCAGGCTGAAGTGTGAGTTGTAACAGTTGCTTGAAAACACTGGTGAAATGAGATTTACAAAGATAAACATCTTTGTTTGAACCAGATCAGCTGTCAGACTTAATCCTGCCAAGGGGAGGCTACATTTCAGCCTGGCTAATTCTTGAACGATGTAAAAAAAATTTTAATTGATGATTAAAAGTAAATTCTATGCGAGCCTGTTTAAAAGTATCCAAGTGCCATAACCTGACAAATATGCCACAACTCCATCTAAGACAGGAAGCAGGAGTCTGGTTCACAAAAGTATTTTATTGAAATTTTACAATCCCCCCTCCCCCTCCTAAGCCTTACCAAAGGACATGTGCCATGTTGTCCCCACAATGTCCAAAAGGCAAGGATGAGAATGTAATTTATACTTTTTTTTTTTTTTAATTCACAGATCAGCTGCATGTGTTCAGTCTTTGTGCTGATTTTTTCCAAATTCTGGTCATAGGTATTGTAGCTTTACTCCTTTGAATACAGTTACTCTTCCTCTCTTAAAAAGAAAAAAAAAAAAAGAATGAACAATGAAATGATAATCCAATTAAGGAGATTCTTGGGGGTGGCTTAGAACAATGATTCTTCAGTGAAAACTGACCAAGAACTGGGAACAGGAATCTCTGTAAGGAAGCTTTGAGAACTTAAAAGGCTGGGAAAGAATTTCTTGGTGCTCTAGAACATCCACATGACAAAAAAGCCACAAACAACCTAAAAGAAACAAAATATAAAGCTTTGAACTTTACATATTTTTAATATTTCTCTTTTATTAGATTTCTTAAGTGAGATCGTTCATGCCATATTATTAAACAGACACAAATCACACGCAAGTCATCTGGACAACAGCTTCGAGCCCTTCTGCTTGCGAATTACACTCGAGATAGATGCTACAAAAACAATACTTTAATATCAACGCCATCTGTTACGGTCTAATAAAACCACGTTCAGGTAGTGGTACATGGAGGGAGGCCGAGAAGAGTTCAATTGCATAGCAATTTAATTGTCGACTCGTTATCTCGCAAGGCAAAAATCACGATGCCTACTCTCCCCGAGGGGCCTAGATCAACTACTAATCATAAATGCATTAGATAAGAGCTCGCATAGTGCCTGTTTATCCATCCAAGTCAGGATCTAAAAGGTTGAGGCTTTCTAATACTGGCTACTGCAGCACTCCACTGAAGAATCTACGTATAGGATGTGTTTGTATAACTTTACTTCCGATCATTCCTTTCCTTTTTTTCTCCTTGGGGGATCAATTAAAACAGAAATAAGGGGGAGGGGAAACTCAACAAAAGGTTTAAAACGTTTGCATGTAAACAGGCACTCGACCCCTTCTCTCCATCTCTCTCTCTCGTTCACTTGCACTCTCTCTTTTAAAGAAAAAGGCCTACATTACATCCAGCTCTAACCATAACATGGAGTTCAACCTTGGAATGTCAACAGCAGCAGTTGTCGTAGCAATTTCTGTCTCTTTCTCTCGCCGCCTGTTCGTCTGTCCTGGCTGTCACTGTAGGTCTCTATCCTCCAGGTATCTGTACTCGAATGTGAAACCCTCCTTCTTCCTCTGGCCCCACTTTTCATAGTCAAAGTAAATGTACGTGCCCTGCAGGGAAACAGAAAAAAGAAAAGTTAGAGCAACCTGGAAATATCTGCTCCATTAAGGCACAATTTGAGATGGATGGTATATTTCCAAGTATTGAGAACTTCTTTAACTTAACTTTTGACAGTTTACAGTCCTTTGAATAATTGATATGCTCTGTGTTAGAAATGGGTTTGAGCATTTTTTAGTTTGCTAAGTTACCTGCTCAAACTCATCAGTGATGGTCTTGGGTTCCTCGTGCCTCTGGAACCACATCATGTACTTAGTATGGAACCTCCATGACTGCTTCTTCAAGGCTTTAGCAGATAGATACTGTGCCTTTGTGCCCTAGAACACACACAATGTTCTTCAGCCATGTTAGTCCTCATGTAGCGCAGAGATATCAAACTGTGGACCTGGAGGGCTAGGAACAGGTGACTTTCCTACATCACCTGTTCAGCACATTTCAACCTGGTAAATAACAACAATGTGTTTGACTACAAAACTGATCAACTGTGACAGTTTTGGCCCTCCAAGACAGGACTTCACCTACATTATAAATATAATGTATATATATTGCGGGGGTTACCTTCCAAGAGCACCCGCATATAGTGAAAAAACACCATGTGATACAAAAAATGTCTGTAGTATAAACCATAAATATGCTCCCAAAACACTTTAATTTCATTTTAAACTCAGCTTAATACATTACTTTTAAAGAAAATGTAAAGGTAAACCCGTATCCATACTGTACAGTTTACACTGAACTGCTGTCTCCCGCAGTGCTAGAATATAAATACCAATATTACCCCTGTATAGACTGTACTGTAATTCATGCACAGGTGTTTTCTTTGGTATGTGCTGTCGTTTTCTTTGGTATAAGCAGCGTAAACACAGTAATTTAATTTACAGTAATAAAACTACAGGGCTTTAAGAAGAACAAAAAGAAAAACAGATGCTCCATGGGGGAAATTCTGTACTGCAGCAGCGTCAAAGGGCAGCAGCAAGGAGAAAAATAGCGTTCTCGGATTGGCTACTTTAAAACCTCCCGTCTTTGAGTACAACAGCATTTCACCATCCCAAGATGCATTTCCCTATAAAGAATAACTACATTTTTTGGTACGGTCCAGAGAACACAAAGAAAGTGCATCTTGGGATGGTGAAATACTGCTGAGGATATCTACATTTTCCACGAACAATTAGTTAGGTTCTCAGACAAAATCCGCTATGGACTGAAACCGCGACCACTGATCTGCGTTAAAGTGGGGGTTTAGTGTATATATGTATATAATGTGTGGGAGGAGAAATTGCTACAAATGTCTGGTATTAATGTGCAGACCATTGCTCTCATCCCTACTACTGAAAATCCCAGCTGTGTTAGACTGCATTAACATTTCATAAATACCAATACCATACAGCTTCTTGATATTTCAATATTGACCAGTTTAAGCAATTAGTACCAGTTCTCGATACCCATTCCTACATACAGCATATACACACTCTCAGAGAGACAAACCTCCAAGTAGTAGAAAATGAAGAAGAGTGTTTCAGTGGACAGTCTCTGGTAGAACTCTATGGAGTCTGAATGGTGGGGGGGCATCTGGTGGTGGAAGGGCAGAGTAGGACAGGGGTTCCTCATCAAGTACTGCCTGCAGTTACAGGAACAAGGAGAACCAAATTAACCACAATAGTAATCAGTTAGTCAAGAACATAGCTTCACTAAGTCCATCATGTGAGTTAAGAGTGTAAACTGCATTTACATATCAAAGCATGTGTATTCAATTCCTTGTGTCTTAATTTCGTAAATTAGCACACAACAGTATGTGAAGTTAAACAGGGTCTGCATGTACACACCTGATCCTCTCCGAGTCGGACGGATGGGGCATGTGTGTCCAGGCCGCTTCCTGCATTGCCTGCTGGTAGAGCTGCTCTTTGGAGAGAGGAGTGGGGCCAAGAGGACATGCCCCCAGGGAGGGTGGGAGGTTAACCTCGGTCACAGCAGGCTGGGGGGCTGCCGGGGGCCCAGAAGGGGCTGTGTTCCCTGAAAACAGGTCTGAGACAGCGAAACAAAGACATTAAAATGCAATGGCCAAAATACACAAATTCAGGATTCAAGGTCGCGGCTATTACTGTTTTAACTATATGACATGCTTGTCATTAAGTCTAATCAAGATTACTTAACAGCTCAGCATGGTTTGAGTAAAGTGTGCAGTAATTAGTGAATTACAAGTTTCCCTTACTTAGCCACATATGCCTTGTAGCACTAGGGCAAAACTAAAGAAATAAACTGCAGTCAAGACACGTTTGGAGTCTGTTCATTAACATCTGCTATAAAGGAGGGGTTGGTTTTGTTCTGAGCAGTTCTTTTAAAAGATGTTTAGTTGTACCATTGAGTATGTAAAAAAATTCTCTGGACTGTAAGATTCCTTAATCAAATCCTAATAATGAATAATGATGTACGTCGCTTTGCATAAGAGCGTCAGCTAAATGCCGTAAATGTAAATGAATAGGGCATGTATATTATTGTGCAAACCCATTACCCAAACTTGCTGGCAAAGTTAAAAGTGTGAGAGTTAAAAATAAATAAATAAATAAATAAATAAATAAAATGCAATACCTCGGTCAGTCAGATGAAGTGATGGGATTTCTCCATCCAGGCCCGATCCCAGAGCTGCCCTCTCGGCCATTGCTTTCAGAGAGCTCAGAGGCTCCGGAGCCTGCAGGAGATGCCAAGGAACCAACATGAACTGAAGTGAGTAACTTGCACACACACCAGATCCTGCTTTGTGCAGGACACTTCACTGTTTAAGCACATTATGGTGCACTTACTACATAAGGAATCATGAATACTAGTCCAAGAGGGCTAGGGGCCCAGGTAATTAACAGATATGTGTTTTAATAGATCAAACTCTTCAGAACCAAATCTGATGATTCCTATTATACAGTCGTGAACAATGGTACCAGTTATAACAGTAACAAAAGAACAACAAACACCATCTACAGCCCCACTCAGTGACAGCTTTGTAAGCAAAAAGTCAAACCCTAACCTTTATGCTCTCTGTGCTGGGTGTGTAGGAGTGTGGCCCATTAAGCAAACTCCCGCCACCAGGGGTGCTGTCTGAAAAAGAAGGCGACTGGGAAGAGGGGGGCAGAGTGATGGAGCTCAGTAGACTGGGGCCATTATCCAGACTGTGAGAGAGAAGGAGCATGACAAAGTCTGATATACACACACACCAAATTTGAAAGTATGTTTAGGAATGCAAAAAAAGTTAGCTCACGTTTGATTCACTGATGAGCTGGTGGAAGAGGGCTGGCTGTTTTGGGATTGGCTGGCACTGCTGAGAGAGGAGTCTGAGTTGCTGTCTCCCACGACAGCACTGTAAGCTAAAGGGTCTTAAAATACCCAGAGACTTACATTAGTGATTTACATTTTAATAATTTGCCTCAACTCTAATTTAAAAATGAGGAATTCTGGTAGAAGTGTATATGTAGAGGAAAGATCCCTTTACATTTTTTGATATATAAAAAACATTAAAATGACCATAACTAGTTGTACTAGATATAAATTAAATGCACATCAAAACAGGTAATGATAGACTCATTAGACACAACAAACACAGAAGGGGATAAATTCAGTGGTTTAAGATCACTCACTTGTTCCTCCATTCTGTTTGATGACACTGGGTGGTCTGGCAGGAGCCATGCTACCCCCAACACCTCCTCCTGGTGCTGCACTACCTCCATTTCCTCCTGACACCCCTACACCCACTGATCCTCCTGGCACTGTGCCCACAGGGCTCATGGGTACCTGCGGAGGCCCCTGGAGTGGCGTCTGCCCTGGAACCAGACTCAGAATGCCTCCACTGAGACTTCCATGCCCAGGACTAGAGCCAAGCAGCCCCAGCCCTGTCCCTGCACTCGTTCCATTAGTGGATGCACCTGTGCTTGTTCCTGTCCCGCCTACTGCCACCACGGCACTCCCACTGCTGCTGCTATTCCCCACGGGTCCACCGGGGGCGCTGCTTGTGGTGCCACAAGCCGCTGCCTGGGCGTATGGAGCAGGAGTAGACCCAGACAAAAGGCCTGCCATGGTGCTGTGTGAGTTGGTTATCCCTGCCAAGCCAAGCCCAGGCATCTGAGCCACGCTACTGCTGTTACTGCTGCTGGTCACAGTCACACCCCCTTTCGCTAGCCCCAGCCCCAGCCCCAAACTCAGCCCAAGGCCTGATCCACCCGTGCTAGGCACCGTGGAGACCTGGGGCTGAGAGTTAGAAGTGGTCAGGCCTGGGGTGCTTGAGCTAGGCAAAGAGGGTGCTGTGGAGGCAGGTAGACTGGGGTGGCTGGGTGGGCTAGGGGCATTGTTGGACGGCCCAGAGGAGGACGAGAGCTTGGCCTGCGCCTGCTGCTGTAAAGACTGCGGCGGGTGTTGCTGCACCGCACTGCTGAAACTGCCCAGGAGGCCACCACCCCCAGAGACTGCTGTTGTGCCACCAACGACAGTAGCCATAGATACAAGGGAGGAGGAGGAGGAAAACCCTGAGGAGGTGGATGAGGAGAAAGAGGAGAGAGAGGGATTGCCATTCTTCACAGGAGACTGGTGGAAGGGATGAAAAAGAAAAGTGAAAGAAAGGTCAGTGTGCGATGAACAATGCATTTCCATAATTAAGGTGTCATTAGTCCAGGTCCCACCTGACTCACTTCACTGTCTGTAGATCGCCCTCTTTTCTTCTCCTCTTCAGAGTTCTCCTAACCAAAACAGGGACAGACACACACATATGTCAGACAAAAAACAAGTGCATATTCAAGGTTATATTTACAATGTTTAATTCATCATGTGCCTCTAACATGCAATTATAAAGTCAACTATTTTCTGTTCAAGAAAATGGAAGAAAGAAAGGAATCAGAGAGGCTTACAGTGGTGCCTGTTGCTGGAGATGGAGGTATGGGGGAAGACGAGGTGGTGGAAGTGGGAGTGCTGCTGGACTGGAGAAACATCTCCTCATCGTTGTGTCCCTGCGGAGAAGTGGCCATAAGAGATGCCGCTGGAGAAAGAGAGAGGACGAGAAAGTGTAGATGTTAAGCTGTACAGAGGTCAGAAAGTAATTTTAAACTACATGTAATATACAAACATAATCGCACCTCACATTCTGACACATTTAATCCTCTCCACAAAGACTTACGTATGTCTTCCAGGTCCAGGTCATCATAGATGAACTCATTCTCCTCAAAGTCAGGGTCCTGTGAGGAGTCGATGTAGTACTCCACATCATCTTTGATTTTATGGATGGCCTCCACCTGCACGGAGTCGTTGTCCAGCATCCTCAGGATGGTCTCCAGCATGCGAATGTGGTAGCGGTGTCTCTCAATCAATCTCTTCAGCTCCTCAATACGATCTTGCTTCTGAACAACACACAGATGTACATCACATACTTCATATGAAGCCTTAGCCTGTTTTTTCTGACACTTGTAGCTAAACTGTGCTACTATGTAACTATATTTAAGTCTGAATTCTTCTATGCACAATGATACTATAGCAGCACATTTTAGCACCATTTTATAAATATTGGCCAACTGGTATCTGCTGTGTGTGTCAGGTTTCAAGCAACTGCTTGAAAACTGACCTCTTTATCTCCCTTCTTTTTTCTTGTTTGAACAGAGAGAGACTCCACTTCACTCTCAAACTGGTCCACCTGCATGTTTAGTGTGTCTATTGTGTTCTGCAAAAAAGAACAAAGCCAATATATATTTCAGCTTTACTCCAATATGTGTCACTAACAAGTAGTAAACAGTCAGCAGCAAGTTACCGTCAACCACTGTTCTGCCTCCTCTTTCTCCTTCTGTGCTGGGTCCACTTTCTGAGCCAAGCCAAGCCCTTCTTTAGAGTATGCCTTCGTCTTGGTCTCCCTCTCGACTACTTTGAATCGTTCCATTTGCTGAGAAAAAAAATAAACCAAAAGTCTGAGACCATGTGAGTTTACCAGCATGTTGTAATGCATCTCGTAGATTTATAGTGCTAGTGACATCTGATCATTGTATCAGCACTTCAGTCATACACAAACACCGCAAATAATGTGAGGTTACAAAAATAACAGAGAATAATGTGATGTATATATACTCTTTTTTACCGTCTCAATAAGTTTTCGGTTTTCCACTAGCTGCCGTTTGTCTTTGATTTCATTGGATGCCACCCATGTCTTAATCTGGTCTCGTAGCCGCTAAGAAAAAAATGTTTGGGACACAGTTAGGTCTACATAGAGAACACTGGCAGTAACTACTGTTTCCATTAAAAGAAATTTGTGTACTACACTGTCTAGTTTTGACTTGCTCCATTTAAAGGAACTCTCAAATGTGTGAAAAGCTGAAGTGCAGCAAGTGACTAGATAAATAATCAATCTCGGGCAGAGACCTGCACTATTTTTATTCTCACCTGGAGCTTTTTAATCTCTTTCTTAAGATCGGCTTCATATTTCTCCTTCTGGTTGGCGTTTGCTGCATTATGAAGCTGAAAATAACAAACATCATGGATATCACTATCAGGTTTTCTGACACAATTATTACAACTTGTATTGTTCTCACTTATTTTGACTATTGAATCACTTCACACATAGACATCTGACCTTTTGCCAAATGTCTTCAAACTGCTCCACGCCCTCTGCGACTTTTTTCAAACACCGATCTATTTCACCTATTATATTTTTAAGGACAGTTCACAAAAAAGTTAAGAAAAAGAATGTTTGATTCATTCCAGTCATTACAGTACAACATAAGGGGAGAAACATCAATAACAGCTGACAGTGTTTTCTTACCTTGGAGTTTTCTCTTGTCAGCCATGGCTTCGCTATGAAACTGTCTTCATACCTTCTGTCACTAGAATGCAGAAGAATAACAAGAAATTTGAGTGTATTTAATGTGCAGTGATGTGAATTACTGTGCAAGGTAAACACATGGTGAGGGGTGCAATCAGCAGCCACTCACAAATGCAAAGAAAGAGATCAACATACACAAGACTCCTGAGTCGATACCTAGAATGCAATTTGTTTACTTTCATAATATAAACAAATAAACTGTAGACTCTAGCTTGCTGAACAGAGCCTAACTTGCTTACTGAACAAAGCTGAAATAGCTTAAGTGTTTTACGAGATAACACAACAGAGCCTACAGAAGACCAATCTGTATAGTTATTAAGAACAGTTTCAGTTATATGACAAAATCTTAGAGCCTGTGCTGTCAGAGCCACAAGTCCGTTTCGTTAGCTTAGCATGTTTACGTTAGCGAGCTAGCCTGGCTCTCAGAGTCCCTGTGGGTTTAGCTAGCGGTCTAGCGGCTCTCTTTGGTTTTCTGGCTTCCTATCGCCTCCATAAACAGCAAAATAGATCGTCTCGGTTCACTATTCGAGAAAAGTTCCATTAATGCTTCCAAACACTGACATTATATCTCAATTGCTATGAAACGTACCGATGTTAAAGGTAGCTAATGGTTTTCTCGCTAAACATGAAGCTCCGGGCACGTTCCAATACGCTTCACCGTCTTCTAATAAGTGTTCATTGCTCGTGTCCACAAATCTAGGGAACCACAGAGCACCAGAGACCTGAAGAGAGGTACAGTTAACACCACAGCACACAGTATGAATACTATGACATTTTTTCCTCTCCATTTCACTCATTCACTAAGTGAAGGAGTGGGCTGCCAGCAACGAGGAGCAGTGTGCGAGCCAGGTGCCTTGCTCAAGGGTACCTGAGTGCCACTACCACTCCTGGGTTTCAAACCCACAACCTTCTGACCGCAGGGGCAACTCTAACCATCAGGACACCAGCTGTCTCTCAGCACAAGCTGCACAAATTCTGAATCAAACACAAGTAATTAAGAACCATAATGAAACTAAGCTTTTATTCAGTTGATTGTGCTGCTTCTACGTTCTTGTTTTGTACTGTACACTATGCTGCTCTGGCAATGCAAATTTCCCACTTGTGGAACTAATGAAAGATTATCTTATATCTTATTATACCCTAACACAAGTTCTATTCAGAGTTGCAACACTACAGCTGCCAAAACACTCTACTCACCAACTGACCATCCCAGTTTTACAAAGACCATGGGTTGTTCTAATCAAAACACATTGATTATAAGAACTTCTAATCAGATGTTCCAGGTAAAACTAAGTAGGACATAATTCTGCAGAAACTAGGATTCTATGCTTCTGCTTGAAAGTACTAAATCTCTTCTCAAAGTTACTATTAGGTAAACAATTAATGTAATTAGAAAGCAAGGAAATAACCGCAGAATTAAAATAACGAGCTCAGAGTTATAGTTAAAACACAAAAATGAACAACTGATAAGTCTAAGAGTCTCTGGTAGGGAGAGGGGTATTGGAACGCGCCCGGTTAGTGCTACACTAGCTGCAGGGAGCAGTGATGCTAACAGAGCTAGCCTGTTCACACCAACACACACATTTACACTCCACACTCACTAAAAAACGCACTTTCCTCTACCTTATCTCTGCAAATATGTGTGATATTCGATAAAAATGTCCTGACCAAAGTCTTCCTTAACTCAGTATGCACTCTGTTTTTTTTTTTTTTCTTCTCGTCAGCCTCGTCAATGCTGGACATTAAAGATGGACGCGGGACCCCGCCCCATTTTCTAGTCCCGCCCACTTAATCCATGTTCCGCTCTCTGATTGGACACACCTCGCCGTCAATCATTTGACACCTTCCACGATGTCTTCATCTCATTGGCGTAGATATTAGGTGAAAGGTAATATTTACGGAAAGAAAATACATTCCCCAAGCCAGAAACAATGTCCAACGTTAAAGGAAATATGTGATGTATAATCTACGACGGAACACGGACCCGGTTTACACCATAACTAAATTTTTTGGCGTGCAATTAAACGTTGTTCCTGAGACTCCGCGTCAGGTACGACATGCTAATCAGATGGTCTCAGGTCGCCTGTGATTGGCTACGTCTGCTGTCAATCAAGGAGCTGCGCCCGCCCACCGGTTGGACAGGCTTCCTGTCTGAACTCAGAGGGACAGAATCCCCTCGGACACAAATATGAGGCAAGTTCTGCTTTACTTACCTGCCTTTACGCTCTTTTTTGGTATTTGTGTGTATATCTGGAACTCCTGTCAACAGAGGACGAGTATGTTTTGTTGGTTTCCCTTCTGATTTGGCCTAAATTCGGCTTTACAAGATGTACTTTAAGACAGTAGAGTCTCAGTGTTGTAGTTGACGACGGTGTAAATCAGATAAACTGTTTCAGTTAAAATAATATGTTTAATGTCCTTAACAGTGCAAATTTCTTATGTACTAACTAGAGGGTTGGTATCTGCATCTTATCGAGTGTAAATGTTTTCCCAGATTATGTTACACTTTGTGGTATTTGGCCTAATCATAAGTAAAGCTAGCAGGCTAGCAGGTTCACTCCTCTGTTGATTTATCAGATGGTTTGTCTGTATAAACTGAACTGTATTGTAAACATTATTTTTATCTAAACGAGTGTAGATGATGAATTCAGACCCTGGTTAAGGTTAATGTGTGCGGTGAGCTCAGATCACAACAAACCCACCACTTCAGCTGTCTTGGAAAATGAAGCAAGCTCAAACAACCCTAAAAAACCTGTTTCAGAATAAGCATTGCTCTGTTTTACTCAGTAGTTTGTTCAATTCTACTTAAATTAAGTTTTAACCAGACATTTAAGTTACAGATTGACTATCTTTATTATTAAGCACGTTCATTGCCAGATATAGGGCCACTGTTTGTAGCCTAACTGCCTTTAGTGCAATAGTATGCACTTATTGTGGTTAATACATGCTTATTGTGGTGTAATAGAAAGAAAGGAGTGCACCTGGGTATTTGAGGGCTGAGGTTATCTCTAACTTTCATTAGAGTGTTTCTCCTTGATCACTTTTATTACCCCCTCAAGAAAGCAGCTTTGACCCCAGGGCAAATGTGTAATCTATTAACCAAGGGAGGTTACTGTAAAAAAAAAAAAAAGTTTTATGCAGTCCTCTGTGTATATGTGTGAATTTGAAGGGAGATTTTGATGGCCTTGTTTCTGTTCTTTCCTCCCCTTACAGCTTTAATGAGTGTTTGTACGAAGGCAGTAAAGAATACATGCTTTCCTGGTTACACCATGTTGGCATTGTAAGAGCTGGGGTCACTTTCCCTTTCTAAGCGCCATCCACACCCTCAATTTCAAAGACACAAACGTTGCGGCATTGAACATGACGAATCTGAGTGCTGCTGAGATTATACATTTTACTGATATTAGCTCTGCCTTAGCTGCGGTGAAAAATTTGGACTTTAAGAGGATTAGATGTGTCGTGTGTTCGAGCTGCTCTGAGTTTAGACTCCAAATCTGCACTTTCTTCTGTGTGTGTGTTTTTTTTTTTTTTATATTTGCAGTCAGTGGACCATAGGGCACAAATTGTGAAACAGATTATGCTGTTGTAGTGTTTTGCTGTTGCCCATTCATCCTCTGCCCACAGGATGGGATGTGTGTTTAACTACAGGTGGGTGGGCAGATGCCACATGAGTGCAGTACTCCATTAGTCAACGTTTTTTAACAAAGATGTCACTAAAACATTGTGACTGTGTGTCACGCAGAGATTGTCTCATTCTCAGTCACAGTCTCTCTCACTTGCACTTCTGCTTGCGGTCATTTAGAACAATGAACTTTGTATTTAGACTGTAATCTCTGCTACTCAACCCCCACCAAACTCTTGCCTCACACTCTGTCTTGAGAAACAGACTGTTTGGCTTGTGCCCATTATATTGCTGACTCAGAGCTTTCATCCGTGTCATAATTTTTTGTGCAAACTGATAAGTGGTTGTTTTTCAGAGATTCCTGAGAGATCAAGGGTCAATTTACTGGATTTACCTATGACGGACAAAGATAATCTCTGTCAAATAGGTTGCTTGCTTCTTAAAAAGTAAACCCATAATAATATTTCTCTCTCTCTCTCTCTCTCTCTCTCTCTCTCTCTCTCTCTGTAACTCTCTATCTCTCTGTAACTCTCTGTTTCTCTCTCTCTCTCTCTTTCTCTCTCTCTATAACTCTCTGTCGCGGTGCATGTTTGGGGGCATACCTAAGCCTAAAACAATGAACAAGACGGATTACAAAGCAGAAACATGACATAATGCTTTCACCCATGTAATCCCTCTGTGCACTTCTGAATCCGTGCTGGCTGTTTATTTATTTTGGCGGAATTGTTCTGTAGATATTGATGATCACTGGAACATCAATGGATTACAAATCTTGGATTTTGTGGCATGTGTCTATTGGGTGATTATGGACCGAATGTAACCCATAAATCAGATCCACAGACTGAGATGCAGGAGGATGGTCATCTCTTCCTTGTCTGATGCTTTAAGAGGGAAGGTATTTATAGTGGACAAAAATCCATTTGGGCATTACAGATACTTTACAGTGGCTTCATCTTGCACAGACCACTGAATCCTCTGGACTACTTTTAGGGAAACATCATCTGCCTGTTCCTGAATAGATTTTTTTGGTTTAAAATAATTTAAACCATACATTGTGTTTACTTTTACTGGGTTTTACATTTTCTGACCTCAAGACAGTGAGTGCTGTTGAGCTGATGCTGGCTGTCTACACTGTTTTATAAACACTAACTTTATCTGGGCGATCTAATGAGCTCTTATATTATTTATAGCTTTCACAATTTTTGTCACTTATGACAGTAGGTTTTAGATTTTGTTGATCTGCACAGAGCAGCCAAGCTCTGAGGAAAGCACTTTAGTTCACATTTGGCTGGGCCAGTAAAAGCAGACGTCGCGTGCGACATCCACATTTATTTCCTTCTCCTTTTGATTCATCCCCTGTAGTGAGCTTTAGCGACCTTTAGGATTACAGATTCATTTTTAATGCATTGTATGCATCCTTTCCTGATGTAAAACATATGTTTTTAAGAGGATTAAGTGCTTCATGCAAAAAGCACTAAAGGAGAACATTTTAGTGCTTTCAGGGATAGGTATACCTGACTTTAAAAGAAAAAACAAATGTCTGGATGGTTTGCATGTCTGGACACCATTATTATTTTTTTTTAGAACTGGTGTGATGGACATCTTTAAATAAAAAATTGTCCATTTTACTACTGCTCCTGACTCTTGACTCAGCCAGCCTGACCTCCATCAAAGACGACTTCAGGGACAGGTGTTGCAGAAACATTTCAGGCATCCACTGACCTGTCTTCTGGGGAAGAGTGGTTTAGAGAAAGTTCTTCTGAAATCTGCAGAAAAGCTTTCTGCATGACCCTCACATATCTTCCGTTCTGGACACTCTCTCTTGATCCCACAAATCATCTCTTTTTGTGAAAATGCGCTCCCCTGGTCCACGGAGTCCATCTCCATCTCTGTCCCCTTCTCCATCTCCTGGTCCGGAACAGGAGGCCCTGCTTCATGGTCAGTTTGGGGGCTGGAGCACTGGAGGTGGTGGAGGTGGAGGCAGCGGGAGCAGTAGTAACAGTAACAGCTGCCCCAGCAGCCCTGTAGTGTCTCTACCGCCCAGTCCGGCCTCGTCCAGCTACGCCCTGACCCTCACCCCCACGCACGTCCACGTCCAGCGGCTCTCCCCTCGCCCAGGAAAGGACTCTCGACTGGTGCTGCCACTCGCAGAACTGGCGGGATGTAGCTGTCCACGGGCGCCAGCTCCCCCGCTGCTTGTGCTGTACTGGTACCCGGCAGGGAAGCGTAGGAAAGGTGTGTCCCGCCGCAGGCAGGTCAGAGCGTTCCTTGCTGAGACCCGAGCCGAGGCAGAGAAATGGAACGCAGCCATACAGTGCCTGCTGAGGGGACTGGATGTCAGCGCCACCACAGGTGAGTGAGTGTTTGTCACTATGCACACCAGAGCTCCATAGATAAAGTAAAGTAAAGTGGCCTCTTACGCATGAACACACCACACACGTTCCCTGTATTCAACCCATTCACCAAGTGAAGCAGTGCGCTGGTGGCTTTACAGTGCCTGAGGAGCAGTGAGTCCCTTGCTCAAGGGTACCTCAGTGGTGCCACTAGCAGTTTTGGGATTTGAACCCATGACCTTGATTGCAGTGGCAGCTCCCTAATGGCTAGTCCACCAGCTGCCCTTTTTCATTAGAAAAGAAATGGCATAAACAGTATAAAACATCCTGTTGAAACGTAGTGATATTTGTGTTTCTGCTATATCACATACTAGTGTGAACTGACAATTGTTTTTTCAACTAAAAATACCACCAGTTTTGGCATCTGCTTCCCTGGGGTATGTGGTTGGGTGTGTGTTTGTGTGCAGAAGCTAATGTGTTTTTATTTCTGTACTGTTTTTCGTTGATTGTCTCTCTGACAGAACAATGTCCACTGAGGAGTATTGTAGAGTTTTTAGTTAAAGGGCCCGTGTCCTGTGACATTTATTAGCTTACGTAACAAAATATGTATCGTTCATTTTTACCTTAATCCCTTTTCCAACCCCTCTTTATACCACACAATTGAACAGGGTGCATTGGTTTATCTGTGTCTTTGACTTGTACATGTAGAAGAATCTGTTTTTACTGACTGACTTGAAATGTAGCTCATTCAAAAACCAGTTAGGGCTGAAAAACTACTTTAGATATGTTTAGTCAGAAGTAGTTAGGACTAAATTGCTTTAGGCTAAATGGATTGATGTATGAGAACATGTTAGTTTTCACAAAATCTCAACCACAAGAAGTTCCAGACAGACAACTTAGTTTCCATGTGTGAACTGAAAAGTCAAAATATGATTGAGAGGAAAATATGGTTTTAAAGTATCAATATTATTTTATATATCTTAACATGTATTAATATATTTTTATTTTCATACGCTGGTATGTCTAACATTGCTGCTGAAACCCACAAAACGGCGTGAGACTCTTGCATCACGGCAGAAACTGGAAAATAATGAAATGGGAAGATTCAAGTGAGATGAACTGAGCTGTGTGTTCTTTTTCCTCATTACTCAATGCGTTTTGATAATGTATAGGAGAAAAAGGTAGGATTGAATTTCAATCTTGCTGCATTGAAAAATGTAAAGAACTGCAACAACATTGTATTGTGGCTCAAAAATCATTAGATTATCACACTGTCGCATGTGTAGCAATTACCACAGATAGTCAGACTGCTTCACTTTAATTCAGACAAACTGAGAAATTTTTATGCTGTTTATTCTTTTTGAGGTGCCTTTATTTGAGCAACTCAAACAGCACAGACAATATCAGGTAAGCAGCAGAGCAAACGTATGTTTAGCGAGCAGCACTTGGATGATGCTATCTAATTTACTCCAACTCATACGGGGTATGTTTAGGCCTAAATGTTTTAAATAGCTCCTAGTTTATGCTAGTAAACATGGTTTAGAAAACTGGAGAAGAAAATCAGTTCTTGCCTAAATAATGTTGTTCACAGCATCCATTTCTGAAACCATGTTTGAAATATACTGATGTAAACATAGACAAATCGAGTTCATTGAGTGTAGTGTATTTTTTGTATGTTGTGGGGCACGGTAGAGCAATCTGGACACACAAACCTCTCAGGGACCAAAGTGCAGTGTCAACAATCCCCAAAACAGGTGTGTTTATTTATAGTCACAGATGATGCAGTCTCAAAACCGAGGCACATGAAACAGCACAAACAAAAGGGGAGGCCCATTCTGTCCATTAAAGAGGGACAGACAGGTTAAACAGCAGTCCCCAAGGTCATAAGTCCTTTGATAAAGGGACGTAGCTCCACTGTCTGGGGAAAAATAGGGCAGGGTGTTTTAACCTCCAGATCTCGGGTTAGCACTGCTCCTAGTGCTGTGTTCAAGGAGTTGGTTTTAACCAAGAAAGTTTGAGAGAAGTCTGGATTATGGAGGACTGGTTTGGAGATTAGATGACATTTCAGATGGGAGAAAGCCACTTCTGCCTTTGTCTTCCAGTAATCAGCCCCCTTTCTTGGGAATGCACGATTCTGTTTTTTCTTGCTGGTTACAGGCAGTTCATGATAGTGGTTACTCTGCTGTGGAAGTAGTAAGTCTCTCCCAGTTCCAAATCTGAGGCAGTGATACTCATCCTCTGAGCTCAAACCCCTTCCAGAGGTGTTCTAAATGTTCCGCACAGGACTCCAAAAGGATGATAACATTGTCAAGATATGCAGGCGCGAACCTTGGTTAGGCTGGTGTCAGCTTGTTATAGACTCCTGTGCTCGTTGTCCAAGGGTGAGATTTTGCGGCATGTCTCGTATGTATTTAATAACTGAACTGAATTGGAAGGTTTGTTGCTCCCATGGCTCTTTCACCATGTCCAGGAGTCAAGCGAGGAATTTTCTGACCGCAACAAACATGGCAGTTGTGGAGGAGGCTGTCCCCATGTCTGGGTGATGTAATATCATATAGATTTTTACAAATCCTGATTAACTCACACAACTTCTCTTCAGAAAGTTCTGTCGTTCCCCTGCAGAGTGTTCTGTGCAATGTCAGCAATCCCCAAAACAGGTGTGTTCATTTATAGTCCTGACACTGCAGCCTTGAAAGAGCACAAACAAAAGGGGAGGCTCGGTCTATCCAGTAGTCAGAGAGACACAGGAGGCCTCTGGTGTAACAACAGAAGTCTTTTGAGAAAGGGATGCTGCTTCACAGTCTGGGGAAGGTTAGGTTTAAGAGGTGGAGAGAGGGGGAGAAACAAACATAAGCCTGGTGGAGCGCAGCAAACTCACCTTTAAATGTGTTTAAAAGGCTCCTGATGGTAGCCTGGTAAGTGTTAGGAAGTGAGGCTTGTTAGCAGTGATTCGCCATGGTAGAGAGACAGAGAGTGAGAGGGAGCCCCCCCCCCAAGCACTGTTACTCTAGTAGCATTACAGACCTTTTGTCCACCCCTACAGCAATGAAGTTTTGGTTTGACCTTTTTTGGTCTGAATTTGCTTTGACCTACTACCATCACACATGGAATTTTTGTAGTTATCACTCTGACTCTGTATTTCCTTCATTCTCTCCCAGCTTTATCTGCTCTGTACACACACGCATTCATTTTTAGCATGCCGTCACACTGCCTCAGTCCTTGTATTTGTTTAATCTCTTTGTCTTTTTATGATTATTTCAGTGTTTTCTCACTATGCTATATCTTTGTAGTTCTCACTGGTTTGATTGTTTTTGATGGGGTCTTCTGGTGCCTTAATTGACATATCCAGCTTTGCTCCTAGAATAAGGTGTCTCTTCACAAAGAGAAAGGAAACTGAGTAAAGGATTTTTTCAAAGTTTAATGAGGTTTATGTATATTGTCTTGCTTGTGTGTGGTGGGATGTGATGTCTTCAAAAAAGTGATCCCAGTGAAGTCAAGATTCTGTTCTATACTATTTTAATGTGATTTTTTTTCCATTTCATTGCCAGTTCTGATGTCATTGTATAGTTTTTGTTTCTTGTTTTAATTTTTGTTTACCTTCCCTTATAGAATTTAGCAAAAGCATGATGCCCCGCCCTCGTCGTCTGCTGCTATTGGTTAATCCCTGCAGTGGGCGGGGACAGGCCATGCAGTGGTGTCAAACGCACATACTGCCAATGATCAGAGAAGCCAACATCAGCTACAACCTCATACAGACAGGTATGATGAGGTCAACACCAGCTCTAATTGGAACCATCCTATATAAGTAGATTTAGATTGTAATAAAATATACCATTACTGTTAGAAGAAAACATCATTTATTTACATTTCCACAAAAAGTCAGAGGAAAGGACCAAATTTCAAAATCAAACCTTTGAAGTTATATTTTTTTATAGTTACAAGAAGGTTTTTTTTCTTTTTCCTGTAAAGAGGCCTGGTGTGGTGTAACGTGGCCATCATGAATGCTCTTAATGATGTCAAGTTTCTAAAGAGCTCTTTTAGGAAAATTTGTGAATAATAATTATAGGTTTAGTCAGGAACAGGTTTTAGTTACTACAGAATTCATGATTATTGTATTTGGAATGTGAAGTCTTAACTACTTACTGATTATTTTTGTCAGTTTTTTTTATGTACTGTAAAATGTATTCAAATAAAATATGTTTTAATAACATTTAATAATTGAAAATCACAGTAAAATGCTCACAAACGCGTCTGCATTTCCATAGTTTATAACAGTGCATATCATGTTTCTGCTGTGCATCAGAACGCCAGAATCATGCCCGTGAGCTGATCAGGGAGATCTCTCTGCACGAGTGGGATGGCATCATTATCGTCTCCGGTGATGGGCTACTGCACGAGGTGACTGACTTCTCACGGTTTAATTTTGATACATTTGAAGTTAATGTATCTCAAATTTCAGATTGGTTACTGTATCCTTGATAAAAGTGGATTGAAAAGTCTATATTACATTGTGATACTTAATCTTAGTAATAATAGTAATGGAAGATCTCACATAAATAAGTAGTGTACCATCAAAATCAAGCAGGAAAATAAGCAACGTAAAAAGTCCACAAAAATACGTGTAAGTAACCTTTCATTACTAACCTCAGGCTTGTGTGACTACATCTGTGTATGGTTATAATATTCTATTATTATATTTAGATTATATTTATTATATTTCATATACCTTGACTTATAGCACCACTTGGCTGATACAGAATAAGAAATGTGTCACTACGTGTACTTCTTGGACAATAGCTCGAGAACCATTTGGCAAGAAATGACAAAAATTGTATGGCAACTTGGCCTCTAGAAGCGGCCTGACTCTAGCTCATTACGGTTCATTTGTGGAGTAGCACCTACTGAATATCGTTACATGCAATATTAATTTCTGGATGTTCAGCAGAAAACTGCAGATTTTTCTAGCAGTTAATTATGCAGTCTTTCTGACCCCCAGACATGTCTCTCATTGTAACAGGTAATTAATGGCCTCATGGACAGGCCAGATTGGGAACAAGCAATAAAGACTCCAGTGGGAATCCTGCCGTGTGGCTCTGGAAACGCCCTGGCTGGCTCCATTAATCACTACGCAGGGTACGAGAACTCACCTGTCGCACACTCACCTGTGTACATATGTACAAATATATAGAAACACACACACTGGTAACCTTTTGAGTTGGATCTTTGAGTCACATTGATGTCTTATCCTGAATCTTCAGTTATTAGTGTTGTATAACATCTTTGTCTTTCTCACATAAATGTTTGTGTTAGCACATACATACATTTAAACACACAAATATGCATACATATACTGTATATTTTCAACAATCATATATAATATATATGAGATATAATGATTATAAAGCAATAATGGTTCCGGCGCCCATGCTCTGGACTCTGAGGGTACCTTGTTTTTCTATAACTAGATAAAATGTGAATGCCCTGCAGTGGCAAATAGCTTTGGTTTCATATTGGATTTGATTACATTAATGTTTAAGTTAAAATTTACAGAAATATTTGAACTGCGGCTGTGACTGTAACTGTGTTAAAGGGAACACTGCTGTTAAAAAGGTCCTTATTTGTTTGAAGTGTTTACAAACCAAATGTTATTGCACGTTTGTTCATACAACAGTACTTTTAAACTAAGTGTACAATTCACTACTTTTGAATTCATTATTGAATTTTGCATATAACAATGCAATTAAACATTTTATAATTGCAAAGCGCTTATATATAAATATGTGTGTGTGTGTGTGTGTGTGTGTGTGTGTGTGTGTGTGTGTGTGTCACTCTGTTCTCTGTTTGTACAGTCTGTCCTCGCGGTTGCCTGGGAAATGTGGGCGCGGCGTCAGGTTGGCCCTGATTATCTCCAGGTTAACCTCACTGTTCGTCCCCATGATCCCCACCAAGCAGCCGCCCTGTCAGTCTGCGGCCGCGTCTCAGTAACAGCCAGACTGCCAGGGCCTCACACTGCAGAACGTTAGGCCATAAACCGTATTTACATTACATTTAATGATGTGCAAACATGTATGGGCCCCTACTTTTAGTGTAAACAAGTGCACATCTTCTACAGAGACAATTACATGCAGAATTTCCATTTATTGGCTGAATGTAACACACTGGGGGAAAAGTGCATAACTGTACAGTACTGTGCAAAACTCTTGAGTCACCCCTCATTTCTTTATATTTTGCTTTGAGTTATCTTGTGGTGCAAAAAAAATAATTTGGCATATTAAGTAGATTAAATGAAAGAAATAGGAACAAATGTTTTACTCTGACAGGCTGCAAAGTGTCTAAAGATATGAGGAGCCTAGATACAGGAGTTCTAGTCACTCAGCATTCAGCACCACCAGTATACTGATCACCGCCTGATCATCTGGAATCATCTGCTCCTGTTTCTTCACTGGTTCAGAAGTTTGATGGTCTTTGTTCTGCTTCAGTGAGTTTAAGATACGTCATTATGTGGCTTAACAATCAAAAAACATTCCTCTGAAACTGGTCAGATTCAGGGTCTGGACTGAAAATGAGTCTTTGAAAGTCCTTCAGGAAGCCCAGAGAACTGTTCCTCAAGACGACCTTAAAAATACAAGAAAGTCTGGATCTTTAGAAGCATAATATGGAGAAATTGAGAGGGGGGGGGGGCTCAAGACTTCTGCACAGTACTGAATATCTCTCTGTGTTTCGGCCTTTAGGTGGTAAACAGTGTGTCCCTCTTCAAAAATGTGTTCTGTCAGAAATGGTGACTGTTCAAACGGAGGAAGCATCATTTGGACCATAAGCTGTTCGGTAGATTCAAACATTTTGCTACAGTACGGTTTAGATTATAGTTCTATTCTTAGTAAGTACAAAGAAATATTTTGGAATAATAAGATTTTTGGGATTTTGGTGACCTGTCCAGGGTGTTCCTCTGTTTTTAGCCCCACAAGTGTTGGGCTTTTGTCCAGCAACCCAGTCAGAGAATGGACAGATCAATAAATGAATGAATGTCTTTTTTAGACACTAAATATATATGTATGTGTGTGTGTGTGTGTGTGTGTGTGTGTGTGTGTGTGTGTGTGTGTGTGTGTGTGTGCGCCATTCTTATTATTAATAACAGTATAGTAACAGGCGTTGGCATCACACTGAGTGCCTGGTAGAGGACGTCCCACCCAGAGAGAGGACAGTTGTGCTCTCCTGGTTCTCAGATGTGTGTCGGCATGGCGGCCCGGAGCGGTCTCCTGCTGATGTGACCTCCAGAGTTGTCGGAGGGTCTAATTATAAAAGTTCATTCATTATTAAAGCGGAGTTATTTTCTTAGTTTAACCCCTCGAGCCCCCCCCCCAGTTGCTCCAGGCTGAAGCCCTGCTGCAGTGGCTGCTCTGATAGAGCCGCTGACTTTAGCCCCGCCCCCGCCTCCGCTGCCAGGTGTGTTCAGCCCTGTGGGGCCTGAAAAGGTCTGTTATGACTGGACTGATGTCCAGGTACGAAGTCGCAGCACTTTACAGCAGCTTGCAGCCTCTTGACTTCATTCCATCTCGAGCCCCTGGAGCTTCGGAGCCGCTGGTTGTCATGGCAGCCGCTCTGTTTTTGTTTTTGTGTGTCACAGAGAAAATGGGATTTCATTTCCTGCCCAAACGCGTCCGACCCATATCTGAGATATCTGAAGGAGAAAGTAGGACCTAAATATTTCAGCCCCTCCAATTTCAGCCTCTTCCACTTTCACCCACTTTCACCCCCCACACTTCCACCCCCCCCACACACTTATACCCCCCCACACTTACACCCCCCACACACACTTATACCCCCCCACACTTACACCCCCCCCACACACTTATACCCCCCCACACTTACACCCCCCACACACACTTATA
>JBBIGA010000007.1:19467251-19507751 GCA_037576975.1 Alestes dentex | reverse complement strand
GTGTGTGTGTGTGTGTGTGTGTGTGTGTGTGTGTGTGTGTGTATATATATATATAAGCGCTTTGCAATTATAAAATGTGTAGTTGCATTGTTATACGCAAAATTCAATAATGAATTCAAAAGTAGTGAATTGTACACTTAGTTTAAAAGTACTGTTGCATGAACAAAAGTGCAATAACATTTGGTTTATTAAATAGCTTAATAAACCCACACTCGCTTTTTTGCAGATATGACATGTGCCTTCGAGAGCCCCTCCTTCTCAACTGCTGCTTCCTGCTTTGTCGGGGTGGGGTCAGACCCATGGACCTGGTGTCCGTGACTACAAGCCCCTTACCGTCCTCTTCATCGTCCAACCAAAATGGACGTCCGTCCGCTCCCAGAAGGCTGTTCTCCTTCCTGTCAGTGGCATGGGGTTTTGTGTCAGATGTGGACATTGAGAGTGAGCGCTACAGGGGACTGGGCTCTGCCCGCTTTACACTGGGAACCCTGGTGCGTCTGGCCTCACTGCGCTCCTACAAAGGCCGTCTGTCCTACTTGCCCCCTGCTGTGGTCAATCCTTCCCCTGACGTGACCCCACAGCCTCCACGCCGTCCTCTCTCCAGGAGCATCACTGAGGGCCTTGAGGACTACTGTCGGACCCCCATCCACCGCACTTGCTCTGACATGGGCATCAGTGAACAGAGAAGCCTTTGCAAAGGGGATGGAGAAAGGGAAAGAGAGCGAGAGAGGGAGCGTCAGGAAAGGGAGAGGGAGAGAGAGAGAAGAAGAGAAAGAGCACGAGGAGTTGGGGTGGTGAGAGCAAGCAGCCTCGCAGAGGACCGGGAAAGGGAATTGGAGGCAGAGGAAAGGATGGACGGAACATCTGGGTCCAGCTCAGAATCGAATGAACAACAGAATGAGTGCATGGCAGGGAACGAAGAGGATGATGGGAGAAGCAGTGGGACAGAGGGAGCGCTGGAAGCAAGGGATGTGAGTGAGGGATACGGCGTGGACGAAGGAAAAGAAGCAGATGAGTGTGAAGAACCAGCTCCGGACCCAAGGCAGATGCTTCGCAAAAACTCTGCCCCCTCCGCTCAAATTGTCAATGCCTTCTTTAGCCAGCCAATTGGTGGCACTGGTTCTGAGCAGGACCTGGACACAGACGAGGATCTCAACTGCACCTACTTCCAACGAGAGCCATGTTACCCACCAGACCCAACACGAGAACGCTCATTGACCATTTCTTCCCCTTTCCGCCGCTCACCATTCTCCTTTAAACCTAAAACGCTGGACCAGAATCAGAACCCGTCCAGGCCTCGTCCACTCTCCCTATTGCACCATTCTCACTCCAACTCCCTCCCTCCCAAGTTCCCTTCCCTCTCTCTTTCCCTCTCTCCCACCCCTCCTTCCTCTCCATCCTGTGCTTCCCCTCATAGCTCCGCCTACCTACGGCCTGGCACACCTGGGTCATCCTCCCCTTCGCCATCTCTCCGGTCCCCCTCCCCATCCTTCACTTTTGACCTGGCTGAGCCAGCTGGCCCGCTCAAGAACCGATCAGCGGCCTCCGTCCCCAGTGCTCCACCCTACGATGACCTGCTGCCGCCTCTTGACCAACCTCTTCCTACACGGGACTGGGTGACTATCGAGGGTGATTTCGTCCTAGTGCTGGCCATCTACCAGTCCCACCTGGGTGCTGACCTGTTGGCTGCACCACATGCTCGCTTTGATGATGGCCTGATCCACCTTACCTTTGTGCGAGCAGGCATCTCCCGGGCTACGCTGCTACGGCTTTTCCTGGCCATGGAGAGAGGTGCTCACTTGTCCCTGAGCTCACCTTATGTCAGCCATGTTTCAGCCCGAGCCTTCCGGCTGCAGCCACTTTCATCACGTGGGACCCTAACAGTTGATGGGGAGCTGGTGCCCTACGGACCCCTGCAGGCGCAGGTAACTGCAGAACAGCCTCAAGACTAGAGCAGTTGGTGCACTGTTTATTAGATCTGAGCAATATCAACATAGCATTTATTGTATTCAGGTTATTTTTTGAAGGGGACAGTTTGGTGAAAAGTTGTAGCTTCAAAGCATATCTTTGGACACCAGACTTGTCTTGGTGGATCAGCTACATAATGGCAATAGATAAAATTGTGTAGATTTGAGTTTTCACCAAACTGTTCCTTAAAATTCAATGTTCCGCGTATTTTTACTGCAACTTTATGGGCATATTATTTGGAAAGAATGGTGGTGTAAATTGGACAAACAGAAATGAACAAAATCACACATAGTAACACAGTTTATTCATTAATGCTGCTGAAGGAGATTGGTTGTGTGATTTGTTTAACAACTAAAACAATCTACATGCAAAATAAATCTAAACAAATCAAAGCCAAAAATGCATACTTAAACACATCTTGTTAACCCAGCTACAACTGTAACACTTAAAAGGCTGTCAAGCTCAGCAGAAAACTAACAGGCTCCTACAGTAATTTTTTACCAAAAGAGTTACAGAAATATACCAAATATAGGTATCTGAATGTTTATGAGAGGCCTCAAATGTCCTTGAAACAGAGTAGATTAGTAGTGAATCAAAGCTGCAATTAGTCGATAATATTGACAAAGACTTTAGACTAACTGTCAGGTTTTTTTGACAAGTGATGGTACACACAAAAAAAGTAACAGTAATGTCAACAAAAGCAATTTAATATTTCTGGCTAAGAATTTTCAAATTCAGGCTTTCTTGTGCCATCACTGAAATTTGTAATAATAGACTATTTTACATCGTTGCTTATTCAGCAGTCCTGAGAATTTTTCACTAATTTATCTTGTTTTTGTGTTCCTTGTTGTGTATTGCTTGGTTTGTGTGCATGTGTGTGTATGTGTGTGCGTGCTCCACCTCTCATTACAGATCCATCCCTCCATGGCTCGCCTCATCGTCGGAGACTCTGGGGTGAAGATCACCAGATTTTGATCTGCTGGGATTTAAACTAGAGCGGATAAATTCTACACACTCTGGATTACGTAATGCTGCGCCATCAACTTCTGGGAAGAGAGATTGGAGATTGAAAATAGCCAGCAATTGCAATAACAGCTTTTACTGGGATTTACTAAAAGGGATTGCCAGATTGAGCTGTACACAACCGACCGGATTACCAGCGAGTTTAATGAAGGGATGAAAATTTGCAGCCTATTGCACGACCACAGGATTACACTTATTTAGCTTTACTTAAGGCCGAAGCGTGAAAACAGCAATGTCTGGATAAAAGAGATGGGGAAACGAGAAGCTGTTTGAATGTGTGCGTTGAGTCAGTGCGCCAGGCGTCTACATTTTAGTATTCGCTTGTTTGCAGACACATGACTGTTCCTGCCTTATTACAGAGAGATTTGTTGGGAGAAGAGTTGAACTGAGCACTAAGGACAAACATTGTTGTTGAACAGCTGTTGAGGTAGCCACACCCTCATGCAAATGTGGCCCATCTGTGTTGCATAATCTCTGTCCTTGGAATGCCTTATCCAGCTCTGAACTTCGTGTGCAATTCCCAATGTCTTAGTTTAGCCATTTTCTTTATGACCACAGTTATAGGAATAGTCTGACATGAAATCAAATGTATACAATGTCATCCCTTACCTTAAATGTAGCTGATCAGACAAAAGATATTTGGCGTCCAAAGTTTGCCTCCTTAATTTTGCACAGAAACTCCAATTAGCTAACACCTAATTAAAGTATGTAACTAGTCAAAGTCAAACTAGCACCCATTAGCATCATACAAAGTATAATCACTCATTTGATATTTTTGAGACAATTGCATCTCAAATACACTTATTTATGTGGTTTCTGAGATTGTATGACAACAGTTTATTGCACTGTTTTGTGTCTGGAATGTAATGATTTAGGCGTGCAGTTATTTTAACAGTGCTATTTGGTAAGGTATAAGCTTCCTTGTTAGCTACTTGTTACCTTGCTGCTCTGGGGCAAAACTAAAGAAGCGCACTTTGGACACTAAACATGTCTGGGCTGACTGAATACATTTGGATTAAGAGGTTAACTTTTTTTTGTTCCTCCTTTTAGCCAGAAGACCTCACTTAGTTAAGCTCAGTTCACACAGACCACAGTCTCCTTCTTAGTAAGACCTCCTCCATATGCATTACTGGGGACCGTATAGAATCGTAATGAATTCATTTAAGGTGTCTTATGTAACCTACTGTCAAGCATAGTTTGGGTTTTAGGAGCATTTGCTCAAAAAGCAGAACCAAGCCTTGATCACTACATAGTGAGTATATAGAACAACGTTGGTGGTGCTGAACTTTTTTTTTTTTTTTTTGCAGGTAACTATAGAACACAATCATCTCATGGATGAGCTGAACAGTTAAACATTGAGTATGTTCTGGTATATAGCGCATTTGCCTGATTGTCTAAGCAAAAGCATGTGGTGGTGATGTTAATGCAGGTTAACCAAGCTGTATCTATTGCAGTTGCACAAGGTGGTTGCTAGGAAAATTTTACATTAGTGTAAAAAAAAAATATATATATTTTATGTTTAATCTAAAGCTAAATGCTTCCCAGATATTAGCCTTGGAAATACCAGATAATTATCTGGTGTTTAAAAAAATCTGTTCTATTGTTCGATTTGTTTTTAGAAATTTATGGAACTGTTTTTGGCTACTAATTTATTTAAATTAATTGGACTTATTCCAGAGTCTGTCTGAGGATGTGTTTAGAGTCACTCATTGTTCTGTGTTTTGCAGAAGTGGGTTAAAAGAAAGCCATTTACAAAGTAATAAGAGCCATGCAATAAATAAGGATGAATGAATGCGTGGTCTGGAATCTAAACTAAACTTCTAAGAATAAACACTAAACATAATTTTTGCCCTATGGGCCATGAATAAGCCAAGTTAATTAAAACTATGAAATTAGGTGATGGTCAATTTAAACAACAGTAATGAAATTTGGAGCAAATGCTCATTTTCTTTTTTACCCTTCATCTATCAGTTGAATATAAACAGAGCTTATGAATTATTTCAGCATTGATTCATCTATATTGAAGACTCATTCTCGATCTTGAGAAAATTGGTTTTTGTTGAGGTTTTGGGACTCAGATGGGCGGTTGTTTGCTTTTGCCTGTTTTCTTTTGTTTGGTGGACCATGCTATAGAGCAGTGTAATACACTTAAATAGTACTGAACTGCTGTTCATGCTGATAAATGCCAGTTAAAAATGTCTTGCTGATAGGCAATTCTATGATGCTTGTAATAAAATTATAATTATTACTAAGATTCAGTATTAAATAAACATATAATGTACAGGTCATAGTTCTGTATAGTTTCAAATGTTTTTGTTTATCCTCAAGATTAAATCTGACTATGAAAGTTATGCTTGAGTTCCAGGTTTCTTGGCTTGCCTGAATGTCAGCTTGTGTGCAATACAGCAGCCGGACTAAATCATCTAGGAATCGGATGTTTGAGGGTCACAGTGATGACTCAGGAATGCACTCACTCCCTAAGTAAAAGCACAAGGTCCTGGAATTTTGGAAAGTAAGTGGACCTGTTTTTGGACTCTGCGAGGAATGCGGAATAATTATCAGCGAGAGGAAGTGACTTTAACGTGGCTGTGATTCAGCAGCCTTCCTGTGAGCTGGAGCTCCTATGGTGTAGGATAACCCTGCACATGGCAGTGCATTATGCCTCACTGGTTATCACACTCAGATGGAGGGGTAAACAAGGAAGCCAATGTCTCAGACTCTCTTCCTCTCCTTTGTCTGCCTCCTTATGGCATCTCTAACCCCCTCACAGCAATCGACGACTGCCACAGTACAGTAGCTCTCTTATCTTGCTTTTCCTCGGCCTTTCCGCTTTCCTATCAGGTCTGGCGAAGGGTTATTTTGCCCCCTCCAGCAGGCTGGTAACCAGCCCCCCAAACTGCCTTTTGCTGCCTCTAGCTAAAAAATTTAAAAATAATTTCAATTTACTGTACCAAAACAACTATTTCTGGCTGATCATCTTTGTAAATAGAGAAACCCACCACAGCATGAACTTCTTCCTCTGCATTTAACCCATTAACCAAGTGAAGCAGCAGGCAACCAGGGACACAGCACCCAGGGAGCAGTGTGTGGGGACGGTGCTTTGCTCAAGGGTACCTCAGAGGTGCCACAAGCAGTCTTGGGATTCTAACCCATGACTTTCTCATAGCAGGGCAAATGCCCTAACCACTAGGCTACCAGCCGCCCCGCTTGCTTAAAAGTATTGCTCAAAAAGATACTGTTTGGCTGAAATCCGCTTAACTTTAAGATTAATAGAGAAAATGAACAGAATAAGCCAACATGTAGGCAGAAACAGTATGTAGGCCTTTTAAACAGACTTTAATAGAGGCAAACATTACAAAATGGCTTTTAATAGAGGTCCCTATTTTTCAACCCCTGACATTACTCATATACAGTTTTTTTTTTTTTTTCATAAGGTGGGTCAGAATGACTAAATAAAATGAAAGGAATTCAACCAGAAAACCTTTTTGGGTTCACACTATACACATATAATCATAAAAACATTTTTGTGATGATTGAACATAAAAACTCCACAGTAACAAAGCCAACATGTAGACCTAAACAATGTGTAGGTGTCTAGGCCATTTAAAGAGACTTTAATAGAGGCAATTATTAGAAAATGGCTTTTAATGGAAGTCTATTATTCCACCCCGAGATTCCTTGTTTTGTATGTATAGTGTTTTTCATATACAGAGTGGATCAGAGTGGCTAAATATAATCGTGAATATAATTCCACCAGAAAATAACTATAAACTGAGTTTCACACTATACTCATAAAATCATTGAAATATTATTCTGTGATGGTTTAATCTAAAACCACCACCACTGTTACTGGCCAAAATGGCGCGGTGCCCTCACCAACATGGCGGACCTTGAAGACGTTCGGTCCATCGTGACACAACATCCGGTCTCATCTCCGCTTTGTCTGTGTCGCTGGGCTGTTTTATTTATTTATTTATTTTCGTTTTGTTAGGGGTATATTTTATATATACATCACCCTTTTCGGCAGTTGAATGACATTCGAGTCTGATACATATATGCCTAAAAGCAAAGCCCCCAAAATGGATGATTTGGACTACAGTAAGTATTTAAATTTGGACGTTTTATCTTGTTTTGAGCTAACGAAGCTAACAGGCTAACTCAGATTGAACAAGACTGTTCAGTACATTTCGTGCCAAATGTCTGCTTCTTTAGTGATTTCCTCTATTGTATCAGAGCCTTATTCTTAATATAATAAACCCTGTTACATTTTAACATGGCTTATTTTTTGTTAAATGTTCTTGCTTTCAAACCTAACGTGCCTGTTACTGTTAGGTAATTGTGGTTCATTGTGTGAATAGAAGACACACGCCTTTTCCTTCTTACAGTAAATGTAAACTCTGTCTCTGTCTGGACGTATTTTACCTTGTTAAGATCTTAATTTTCATGTTAGAATCGTTAACATCTCACAAGACATCTGGTGAAGTGTTTGTCCTAGGCTGAGACAGTCCTGGGAATTCTGGATTCCCTTTGAATAAAGCTGCCTAATCATTGTAAACTGGCTGAGACATGAACTTGACCCTTGAATGTTAATGAGAGCTAGCATCTGCTGGGAGGAATTAATTGTCAATCGCATCACTATACACTTCGATATATACTAATTTTTGACGGCCCTGCTGTGAGGGCTGGGTTTTAAACCCCGCCTAAACGTTACTGACAAAACTGACCTGCATATAATCCAGCAGTAGACTTGCGCTGCACCCTATTAAACAAGAAACTGATGCAGACAGGCTGTCTTTGATTCTTGCCTAAACACTGCTGCTAATAAGAGACTGGTTTTCTTTTCAAACTAGACTTGAACAAATAGTCTATACAAGACGCCGTATTGGTTTTTAGGCTTACACGTTTTTTTCCATTAAAAAGTGATGAACCCGCATCATGTCCGTTTTGTAATATTGTCTTGTCAGTGAAACATATTTTACTTTGTTGTTCTGCTAAAAGTAAAATAGTAACAAAAGGCAACGATTTTACTGCCAAAGTAGTCTGGAAGATGTTTTTAATAAGGTACCACCAAATAAAGTTTTGGGATGTATTATCACATATTGATTTAAATAGTCTTATTTAGATTTGTATTATTTATATGTTAATTGTTTTTGTTTATTCAAGTTTCTTGTTTTCAAATAATTGATATTGTTTAATATGCCTTTTTACCATGAGATAACCAATTGCACATACTGTGAGGCCTACATTAGTTGGAATTAGGTGGAATCTGTCAAATGGAACTATTAACATAGTTTTGGAATTATAGTGAGACAGCAATTACTGTGATACAGGATTTTAAATGATTCACTTTGTGGCTTGTAGGATGCTGTCATTCACCATTCTGTACTCCCTCTAGGCATCGTTTCTGAATGTTGCGAACTGACATGTTTGAACGTGTACCTCCATAAACATAACTCACACGGAAAAGTACATTTGAAGCCAACAGCTATGACTTAGCTGAATATAAACACAATATGTAAACATTCCTCCGCACATTCAGCATCCTGGCCATTTTTACCTCTCACCTCCCAGATATAATGGACAGAAAACAAAGATGAGTCGGTGTAGAAGAGCAGGAAGCAAGAGCTGTGGGTAATTGGGAAGAAATGCAGTGATAGTAAGAAAAAGAAAGGCTTGTGTTGACAAGAGGAAAGCCTGGCTTTAGTGCTTTTAAGAGTGAAATCAAAAAAACACTTCCTAGAGTTTAGCTTTTGTCTGCCAAGATCCACAATGTATTGTCTGTGTGTGTGCGTGCACGAGAATGGTTACAGTGGTGTGTGTTTGTCTCTCTCTCTTTATCTATCTCTCATTCTCTCCCTCCCTCAGTCCCGGCAGACCTGAGTCCAGAGGAGCGCTCAGAGCTGGAGGAGATCCGCCGTAGAAAGGGTGCTCTGTTGCTGGAGATCCAGAGGCTGAGAGAGGAGCTTCGGGAAGCCATCATAGAGGTGGAGGGACTAGAAAACAGCACGGAGGGCAGGTCAGGCTCATACATACACACTTGTGCATAGGCCTGCGCAGAATACTGTTTGTAAGTCATCACAATTTGATTTACAGTAGAGATGACATGTAATATGCATCTAATCCTCAATGCTGATCAATTCATGTTTAATTTAGAGACACGCCAGAGTTTGAGATGTAATGTGATTCAACAGATTTAGAGTAATTTTGGTTAAAAGTACTGCAGACTTATCTGTAACTACAGTGCATAATGGGGTAATTGATGTTCACTGAATGTGGCTATTTTGTTGCTGCAATTGCATGTGAAAAAGAGCTCACTGGTCCAGAACTGCACTTCAGAATAGAGTTCAGAGAGCAATTACATGCTTCGTTATTATCCTTAATCTGGTTGTTTTGTTTGCCCATGCAGTAAAACACTACAGAAGAGTCGACATGTGGCCATGGGGAGAAAAAAATTCAACATGGATCCAAAAAAGGTGAAATGTGAAACCAACAAATCCTGCATATGTCCCTCAGTAGAAGACTGGTGAACTGCCTGGTGTTGGTGAACTGCCTGGTGAATTCTGTCTGTCTTTCAGGGCATCGTGTTTTTGGTAGAAAACGAGCTCCTCAGAAACACTCCAGAGGACATCGCCCAGTTCCTGTACAAAGGAGAGGGTCTTAACAAAACAGCCATTGGAGACTACCTGGGAGAGAGGTACCTTACATCCATCTGCTCTTAAAACAACCCACCCACAAACAACTACCACTTTTGTCTTTTTGTTGTTGTTTTTTTTTTTTTCTTCTTTAGTCTGCCTGAAAAGGCTCCATTGCTGACTTTCCCTTCCTCTTACATGCTTTCTCTCACCCTCTCTCTCAGAGATGAGTTCAACATTCGGGTGCTGCAGGCATTTGTTGACCTTCACGAGTTCACTGATCTGAACTTGGTTCAGGCTCTCAGGTAACTGAAGTTATCCATATATTTATTTAGCTCTGTAATGTGGGGGGGGGGGGTTTGCACTGTGAATTAGGAAATGCATTCATTATGTGCATGCCCGTGTGTGTGTGTGTGTATGCATATGTACGCGTCATGCAGACAATTTCTGTGGAGTTTCCGTCTGCCTGGCGAAGCCCAGAAGATTGACAGAATGATGGAGGCATTTGCTCAGAGATACTGCCGCTGTAACCCTGGAGTGTTTCAGAGCACAGGTGACTCACACACATACAGTTTTCTGCCTCTTCCTCACACCCTTGCTTTTTCATATTCATCACTGTGAGTACTATCTTCCTCTTCCTCATCTTATATCCTGTGTGTGTGTGGTTGCAGACACCTGTTATGTTCTTTCATTTGCGATCATCATGCTGAACACCAGTTTGCACAACCCCAATGTGCGTGACAAACCCACAGTGGAGCGCTTCATCAGCATGAACCGTGGAATCAATGAGGGAGGAGACCTGCCAGAGGACCTGCTCAGAGTGAGTCTGGGAAGAAAATGTCTGTGTGTCTGGTAGAGTTCGCTGTAAAGATGTGGTTACATTATTATTTTTAGAGATGGTTCTAGTTTTTATTTGGCTTAATCATTGGTTATATTGGTGTTTTATTGCTCGTCCTTAGGGTAGGTTAGGGATTTTGTTTAAGGTTAAGGGTTTTGTTTTTTACAAGTAATGGGGTTGTGTGTGTTTGGCTTTTTTTTTAATGAAATAAATGAGTGTTTAATCATTTTTAGATTATCAGGAGTGTGAGCCAAATGAAAGGAATGTTCTTAAGAATTTTTCCATTGTCCATCACACACACATCACGTGTGTGTTACTCATGCTCTGCATTCTTCTTTGTTTGTCTTCTTCAGTCTGAAATAAGTCAGTACTGAGTCAATATAGGCTAGTCATTATTTGAGAACAAAGTGGAGAGACAGGAAGTTTCAGTAGAACATTATTGTTATCCCCTTTGTCTTTCATTCGCTCCTTTACTTTCAGTTTTATTGACTTTATTAGGTGCATTTTATTAAATATTGCCAAAGTAGTAATGATCTTTTGGACGGTAGAGTAGTAGTGGTAGTGACAAAGCATGTAGAGCAACAGTATATTGACTGTTGTTGAATGATACATAGTTCTCCTGTGAGTACTGTCCTGCTTAGTTTGTCAAATGTGCAGACTACAAAAATACATTAACAGTGCTAAAACAAATAGTTGGTGTCAATAATTTATCTAGCTAGCACACTATTAACTTATTCACTTTGACAGCAGCAACCTTGATATATGTAGCAACCATTGTTTTGATGGTCGTCAATTTTCATTAAGAGGTTGTATTTAAGAGGCCAAAGACAACAATCAAACAATAGTACTAGGAATGCACAGCCAAATACTTCTAACAACAATACCAGCAACAGCAATGATCATTTGTGTATGTCTGTAAATGCATGCACACTAGGGGTGGGAATCTTAAGGCACCTCACGATTCGATTTGATTGTGATTCAGAGGGCTGCGATGCGATTATAAAACGATTATTGATGCATCTTGATGCATCTTTCTCCCCCCTCACCGTGGTAATTTCCAAGCAAAGCAATTGTAATGAACTAAGGTTAATTTACTTCCAATTTCTTTTATTATCAAGACAATCAGCTGTGTACTTCTTCAAACAGGAAAAAAATGTACTGAAATCACAGCTTTGACACATAAATAATGCTTGTGAACAACATCGCTTGCTCGATGGTCCTCTGGTTAGCGGTGGCAGCTACCATCGGCTGTTTTTCTTGTGCCTCCGGGTGAAAACGTTTAATGTGGTTTCTTATGTTTGTTGTGTTTCCAAAATATTTCAATTTAGTTTTACACAGCTTGCATATAGTGTGACTCTTGTCCAGGTCATTTTTCCCTTCAACTTCATAAAAGCCAAAGTACTTCCAAACACCTTATTTAATGTTGAGGGTGCTGGTTGTACATCTCGCTCCTCCATCTAGTGTCTTTGTTACGTGCACCCCAGAGACTGTCCGGGCGCTGCACTTCCGTACATTAGAGGTCCGCTTTTTTTTGTTCAACAACATTGCAGTGGTAATTAACATGAACAAAATAGATTTTTAACATTTTTAAATCATTTCTGCATTGCGATGCATCTAAAATAGATTTAAATTCCCACCCCTAATGCACACTAAGACTAATATATAATTATTCATATGCTATGGTCTTTGTAGTCGTCCAATATCAATGTTTTAGAGTTCCCCACCATCACCCAAACCTTAAATGAGGCAATTTCTTTTGGGAGAATGGTGGATCCTCCAGTACAGTTCTGCTGAAATATAGAACCTATGCCATGGCCCACTGAAGTTGTTCTGGTGGGTTGTGGTGGTCCAGCACTTTACTAAGACACTTTGTTGGTTTTCCTTTAATTTTTTATCTGTCTGTGTATAGTGTACCTAAAGGTGAGGCTAATAAAGTAATGAATAAATAGAGCACTCAAATAGAGTGGACTGTGAGTGTGTGTCAGTAATCGTTTTTTTTTCCTACCAGAATTTGTATGACAGCATCAAAAATGAGCCTTTCAAGATCCCAGAGGACGATGGGAATGACCTGACTCACACCTTTTTCAACCCAGACAGGGAGGGTTGGCTGCTTAAACTGGGTAAGTCCTGAGTGGCTCCCCCTGCTGTGTGGAGAAAGCTACTATACGGAGAGGGTTTCTACCTGGCTTCTCTACGTGTGGATTAATGCTGAGCTTTGACCTGTGGTCCCAGGTCTCCATCTATCCGAATCTTTCTCTTAATGGAGGCCAAACTGACATTGCATGAATTTGAATAATTTCACTGCTGTGCTAAGTGTTTGGCCTGTTGGCATGGTCTGTGTTTGTGTGTGTGATTTGTATAAAGCAGTTTGAAAGTTTGCTTTCTCTTTGCATGGTGGGAACTGTGATCTCTCACTAATATCTTCCTACTCATTTCCCTGTGTTCCTTTCTTTCTTCCTTTCTTTCTTCTTCCCTGTTTGCTATGCTCTTTCTCCATCGCTCTTCCTTCGTCCCTCTGGCTCCTGCTCTGCTTGGCCTGTGGTTTCCGCTCTGCTGCTCTGCAGGAGGTAGGTGCTGCCAAACTGGCTATGTATCAAATCTAGCTTCTGTGCCATGTACTCTTAAAAGTACACTTACTATGATAAACTCCAGAATTCATCAAGCCTTTTAGAGGAATGTAAACATTGGAGATAGCACTGTTCTAACAATAACGGTGGTACAATGTAATTAAATATTTGTCTCTTGTAGCACTTATATTCCGGTCGCAAAACAAGCAAAGGAATTCTGTCCAAACTGTAAATTCTAAACTTTCAGTTCATTTTCTTTTTCATATTTGTAAAAAAATATATGATGATTGAAATGAATCATGTTTCTTAATGCTCAGAAAAAATTATTAATAATCACTTGAAACTTGAAGAAACTCAAAACCCTCCAAGTTAATTGTAAATGGTACCAAATTGCTATTATTCTAAAAAATGCCATTTCTTAATACTTGATTATATAGCAAATGCAAAAATTCTTACACAGTGCATATTTCAGCATATTCATTTGTCTTATTTCAAATACTGCACATAATGATATCAGTTAATTTAATCGTAAATTTAAACGTGAATATCTTTGTTTCTCTTTATCAGGAGGTCGAGTGAAGACCTGGAAGAGACGATGGTTTATTCTGACTGATAACTGTCTGTATTACTTTGAGTACACTACAGTAAGTAATTGTAGCCAGCCATAATTGGACCTTATTGATTGTGTCCTACGTCAGACCACAGCTGTAGCTATTTCTGTTGTTTCTTTAACTCATGATCTATTACCACATTAATCAGGTAATGTAACCCGATTAATTTATGATACCTTCTCCAGTTCCTGTTTTTTTGTTGCCACCATAACGTCAAGTGGTGGTTCTTCTGGTGAATTAGAAGCCAGATCACTCCATCACTTCTTTAGTGTGTTGCTATCAAATGGAAAGAGCCTTTCATATTATTGCAGACCATTATAAGCACTTTTGTTTCATAATTGGAAGCAGTGACAGTAATTTGTTTTTTCTGAAAACACTTTGTCAGTTAGTCCTTACTGTCCTGCTCTGAATCATTAATTACTTTAGCTTTGATATTGTAATTTTAATATTTCTTTGTGTTTGTGTGTTTAGGATAAAGAGCCAAGGGGTATCATTCCACTAGAGAATCTGAGTATTCGGGAGGTGGAGGATCCACGAAAACCTGTGAGTTGTCAAACTCAATTGTCTGAGTAATTTTGATTATTGATATGTTGATACTTGAATCTATTAAATTAAAATGTAAACAAATGTACATATCTGTCTTTGTCTCTCTCCTCCTTATGATGTAGAACTGTTTTGAGCTGTACATCCCAAACAATCGAGGGCAGCTCATTAAAGCCTGTAAGACAGAGGCTGACGGCCGAGTGGTGGAGGGCAATCACATGGTCTACCGAATTTCTGCCCCCACACCAGAGGAGAAAGACGAATGGATCCACAGCATCAAGTGAGCTGGGGAGAGGCTTTGGAGAGCCGAGGGAAAGACTAGGGCGGGGGTGAAAGCTCACATTGTCTGCCAAACACTCACAATGCACTTTTTAGGCCGTTGAGAGGGAAATGCAGCATGTCAGTCATTTAACTAAACTTATAGCCTCATCCCGTGAGTATAATTCTACTCTAGTTGTCTCTTAGTTGTTGTTGTTGTCATTTTTGCTATAGATAAGCTTGAGCTTGTTGGACATCGTTCCAAAATCGTTCACATAGTTTTCCTCCGCTGCAGCTATTACAGCCCATTCAGAGAAAAGTGCGTTTGGGAGACCAGGCGTTGATGTTGGGCATCTAACGCACATTCAGCACTGCAGTTTATTCCGGAGGTGTTGAGGTTCTGTGCTAGAGGCTTTAGTTTCACAGAAATAGTATTTAGGGGGCAGATCTCACAGGGCAGAAATTTCACAACCTGACTTGTGGCAAAGGCATCCAATGACTGTGCTGCGGTGAAGGTTACTGAGCTCTTCAGTAAAACCCAGTCTAGTGCCAGTGTTTCAGTGTTTGTGTTCAGAGACAGTATGGCTATGTGTACACCTGTTAGCCATGGGTGTGGCTGAAACACCTGAACTCAATGAATAGGACAGGGGTTCACATACTTTTGGCCATATAGTGTATTTTGCCATTGATAGTACAACAATATGTATATATAATATATACAAACTTATAGATTTAACTTGCATTTTAATCTGTGCTTCTTTAATCTGTGCCTCTGACCTTTGCAGGTTGTTTAATGTAAAATATAACGTCAAAACGACACAATTTATGGATAATATCTGTGTACCAGATTCAATTCTTCCCCATGCTTAATTGATCCAAAGTGTTGCATTGTGCATTATGAGGCAGTTTTTTCAGAGGTGTCAAACATCTGTCCTGTCAGACCTCTAGAGTCCTGTCAGACTCCAGCCTTGGCACTGAACACCCTGGTTTATTAGCATTTTATAAAATCTAGAAGGAACTATATCATTTTAACATTTTAAGGGGTACTTATGTTTTTCATGAATTAGCTGGTTTTAAAAGTAACATGATGTGTGAGTCCAACCCATGGACCAGATGAATGAAATGAAATCTATAAATATGAATGAAATCTATACATATAATTTGTGAAGCTCTGTGCTGGATTAGTGCTGGTGGTCGCTGAGAACGTTAGAAGTATAAATACCTTCTTGGTATGCTAAAATGTCTGTTAGTAAATACACATCATCTGTAATCATAAACTCTGTCTCTTTCTCTCAGATCTGCTGTGAGTGTGGACCCTTTCTATGAGATGCTGGCTGCAAGGAAGAAGCGCATTTCCTTAAAAAAGAAAGAGGAACAACCTTAGGACCATATCTTTGCTCTTCCACCTCATCTTTCATTCCAGCAGAGGACAGACATCATCCCTCCATCTTCTAAACCTTGAACGATACCTGTCCCCTCTTGTCCAGGCACTGGTGTTTTGCCCTGCTGAGGGCTCATAAGCTTCTTTTGGGACTGTGAACCTCTACACTTCACTTTCACACTTGTGCCCTAGACACTCTACCAGCAGAGTGTTCATTATATTCCACACTCTCTCCCTCACACAGCTTTATGCTACACACTTCCAAACCAGCTCTCAGTAGTCTACAAATCACTAGCAGAGGAAAACGTGTTTCTCCACGACCAGCAGCTTTACCTGGGAGGAAACAAGAAAAGCAGGTTTGATTCTTCTACACAAATATTAGTGCCAGTGCTTTGTTTGTTTACTGGAGTCTCTCATACCGGAGGTACCACATTTTGGGAGTACAGCAAAACCACGTTAGAATTCTTAGAATTTAGCCACACTGAACACTTTTCTCCCTTGTCATGACCTGCATACTACTTGCATACACACTACTTTTTTTACACACTACACCCTCCTGGCCTTGCTGGGTCTGTGCTTTTTTTCATGCCCACTACTGCTCTGTCTTATTTGCTGGTCTTCCTCACTCCTGTGTCAGACACTGTGAAACACATCAAAACACTAATTTACTACAGGGTACACACTTCATACAACTCATAATTACCATCATTGTCTTCATCATCCTAGTTGTCGGGGCCTGATTTACTGAAGCCGCAGATATAAGCGTTACTAGTATTAAATGCTTATCAGGTTTGTTGATTGGTTACTTTATTGGCTTCCCTTTCAAAGAAAGCCAGAGCTCAAACATTTGATTAGTGCTTAGGGCTGAAGTCAGTTAGGCCTTTAATTAACTACTGGGCTTTTTTCTGCTTGTCTGAAAGTATCTCAGTATACAGTATACTGACAGTAATCCTGCTCACTAGCTTTATATTACTTGTCTTGTTGATGAAGGAGCCAAAAATGGTAGTTGCTATTGATGCCACATATCAGTTTCAGACTTTAAGGAGTAATCACTTGTAATATCTCCTCTCTTGATTGGGAGTACAGTAGACTTAGTTCTCAAGCGTCACTTGACTGAGTGTGTTTTGTTCAGTTCACGTCTATATAAGGCTTGGGTTTTGTTTTCATTAGACTGCCTGAGGACCGAGAGGCGGTAGGGATGTGCTGCCAAATAATGTCCCCCATGGATCACAAGGAATGCCATGACCTCATTTCCTGCCTATAACAACAGGAAATCAGTGTTGGCGGGCCATGACATTGTTATGATGGCGAGTCTTTGAATAGACCTATTTTCCAATAAAGCAGTAAGCGCGCAGAAGAATAGGTCTCTAAAAGTAGAAGCAGACTCCGCCACCGCCATCCCACAAAACACATTCTTATTACTGAGTATTACTTTTCCCATTAAAGGAATAACAAAGTTCCATCGCTGATACTGTATATCTAGAGCCCAGACACTGAACAAGAGGGCCTTGGGTGCTTGGAGAATGGCATTTTAAAACATACCTCAAATAGAAACACAAGCCTTCTCTGACACATTCACCTGCTGTAAAGCTGTGTGTCCGTCTTGGACCTAATGGATGTGCATGGAGGTTCATTGTGAATGAATTTAGACTGTTACCAGTCAAAAGTTTGGACACAGGTGTCTGCAGTGACCACAAAAGTTTAAATCAAGTGAAGATCCCTCAATAGTCTTTGAAACCTTGCACACGCTAGACAATAACTTTGCTATTTCAACTTCACTTCAAGCATTTAAGCATAAGCTTTTAAGTCAAGAAATGTAAGATTGTGAAAAATGCATTGAGGTATGGTTTCAAACTTTTGACTGGTGCTGTGCGTATGTGTGAATTGTGCCCCTGTAAGGACAGTGCAGCTAAACTCCCAGTTTACTCCCATCAGAGGGCTTGAAGGAGCTCTATGGCAGCTTAAAGTTGTGTATTATATGTTCTCATTTTCTTTTGTAAAAAAGACATTTTCATATATATGTTTACAACATGCATATAGATGTTTAATTTATTGATTTTGTTAGTCCATTTTTGTCGACTTTGTTGTGTTCTACTTTTCTTTATAATCAATGACTAGGGTTGCATGTCAAGCTGAAATGAAGCATATTCCTTAAGGGTGAATCAGATGTAATAGTATTGGCTTCCTCTAAGGGGTCTATTAGTGTTCCCTATTTGTAGTCTTGAATTGACATTTTTGACAGCCAAAGGAGGCTGTTTTATTAAGTCACAAATTTTCAGATAAAAATCAGCTACTATGATTATGATTGGATATCATGGAAATAATTTAAGACAAATTGAGTGCCCTTCTTTACAGGTGTTTTTTGAAAGCCGGTCATAATAAGGAACACTAATAGTTCTCCACAGGCTTCAGTAACAGCCTACTACTAATTATAATGGTAATGTTAATGAGAATGAAATGAAATGTAGCAGCATATTTTTGCTTGATTTTTTTGAAATGGTTCCCTGCTAATATGAACACTGACCTTCAGTGCTATGTTTTTTTTTTTTTCCTTGGAACTTCTAAATTTAGGGTAGCCGTCTCTGGCGTTAGAGTTCATTAAAAAGGCACTTTAATACCAGAGGGAGTGTACTGCAGTTCAGAAAAAGACAACATGGTCAGTTTGTCTCTGGCACCCTCTGCTGTGGCGCAGAAATATCTGATGGTGTTTACGCTCTCCTGTAGGTGGACCAGACACCTCACAGCCAACAGAGCACAAGTAACACTGATGGGTAACTTTGCATACTAACAACAGCTAAGTATATCAACTGTACCTGTTTAAAAAGTATTTGTTAAAGCTGTGTTCTGGACAGTTTCATGGTGTTACTGAAGACAAAAACAAAATGTTGCGCAATCCGGGTGACTTTAGGCTTGATGTGAAGTGTAAAGTTGCCAAAATAACACGCTGCATAAGGACAATATGTGAAACAGTGATTTCCTTATGCGCAGTAACACATCCCTCCTCCTTGTTCCGGCTCCTTTTGAGGTTTGGTCTGTTTATGATCGAGTGATGTAATACACAGCGGCACAAATGACAAGAAAACAATGCTCTGTAGCAAAAAAAATAAGTATGTACTGGTGCCAGACAACTCCTATGAAACAATAAAAAAAACCTGAATAATTTTCATGTTTTCTTTTTCACATCTTCATGTGGCTTCTTGTGGTTGCTTTTCTGTGACTGTGATGAAAATCAGTTAAAAACTCTGGAAGCCTGTGCTCCTTGATGTAACAAAACATCAATTCAGTATTCACAGTCTTTATTTACAGAAAATGTTCATTCTTCATTGTCCACTGAACTGTCAGGAAAAAAGGTACAATGTAACCATACCCTCAAAGGTACAACATGCAGGTCCTGCAGGTTAATTTGATTTAAAGGTCATATTTTATATAGGTCATTTTAATAACATAATATTAAAAATATCTTTTAAATACTGGTATTAGAACAGGGTTTATGTAGTTAATAGAATTTAAAAAGAGTAATTTTAACAGAAAATTTAACTGATTACTGAAGACATGCCTCTGAAAGTAGACAGTGTTGTATCCCAAAAGTCACACTTCAGTACCTTTTTTGTGACAATATACAGAAATGTACAAAAACATTTAACGATGATGCATTCTACCAAACTACTCACTGTACATTATGTATTAATAAGATAGAGTTAATCTATATTCCTTATTTTGAAGAACAGTCTGTACAAGTTGCTGCAAGAAGACCACAGAAGAAATCCACATTACTGTACATGTAACAGAAACAACATCTGTTAAAAACCCACTATTAAAAAACATTTTTGCCATATTTTAAGACCAAATATGTTTCCAGAATATAACCATTTACAATAAATGAATACAAATCACTGAGAATTGTATTATCACCCTGTGTGTGTCGGCAGTAGCTGTCACATTAAAGTTTTCTTTACAAATTTGACGGGACAAACTGGGTGACAAGCAGATTTTCTTCATGAGCAGTCTGTTGAGAAATCAGGTTTTTATATGGAATGACAAAATAACAGGAAAGACGAACCATAATCTACTGCTAACACACTATCTTTTCTTTGGTATCGCTGTATCTTTCAATGTTTCTTCATAGGAAACACATTTATTCGCTTTATGCAAAAACAAGGCTCAGGGTAGCATCTATTTCAGGAAGGCTGTTTCTACATTTCTTCCACCTACACTCTCTCGCCCAAGTCGGGGTCAGTTACCTTAGAATGGTTTCCTGCCTCGATATACCTCCACTAAACTAGCTCTGTTCTTTCATTCAGCGATGATCAAGGGCCATCCAGAACTATACATGGAACTCCGGCACAGTTCAAACACAAGAAGACAGAAAAATTAAATGCACACTAACAAAACATAAACACACCGATACAGTGTCAGTGAAAAGTTTGGACATGCTTGATTGAACCCATTTTTCATAATCTTAGAAGTTTTGATCTAAAGGCTAATGCTTCATGCTCAAACTGTTTATAAGGCAAGTATACATAGTGGATGAATTTATTTCAGAAACAAAAATCAGCGTGTCCAGGCTTTTGACTGGTGCTGACCATGTAACGAATATGTCAGTGTTTAAGTTTCTGTGGAAATGATGGTGGGTACTGAAGGTTGATGTCGGCAGCGTATCATCAGAAGGTTGCAAAGTTCACCAGGAAAGCAAAACACTCTTGTTATGCCCCACAGTTTCTTATACCCTGGCCTTTTTCCCTGACTGCTGCCAATGTGCCCAGGAACAAGGCACTTAACTGTCCTTGTGTGTGAGTATGACTGTGTTTGAGAATGCGGCTGGCGTCACCGCACTCTCCCTGGCTGGGTGAAGGTCATGTAGGTTATTGTTGCAGAAGGCCATTTACTTGAAATGGGAACACTGAGGTTTGTTGTGTTTCGGCCACTCGTACTCTGTTTTGTCCCCGTACTAGGTTGGTGCTCTAGTATGTTTCTTAACACATCGTAAACCCACCAGCTGATGCTCTGGAATACTAGTCACTTTTGTTTTAATTTAATCAGATTGCAAACAGGATCGTGCTCCTTGACCTCAGTGGCAAGGGTCGAAGGGGTACTTGGTGACGCCGCCATGCAGCTCCACGGCCGACTCCGTCCAGGCAATGATGTCTCCTGTCATGTGACCCCCACAGGACGCCAGGCTGTAGATGTCATGCGGTGTGAGAACATGCGACCACAGATGCAGGTCTGAGATCTCACCCACAAACGCCTGAGTGGCATCAAAACGTCCACCCAGTGTGTCCTGAGAGAGAGAGAGAAAGAGAGAGTTATGTGTTAGCTGGTCCTCACTTTGTGAAGTGATTTGACAAAACCTGCATTTTTGTTCAATTTTTCCGTATGAAAAAGGCAAAACAGTTTATTTCATGGTCGCTGAGGTAAAGACTGGGGTGAGCCATACAAAATTCTTATCCTTATCCTCACATTGTATACAAGCTTGTATGTGTGTGTGTGCACACGCGTGTGTTTTACCTGTTCCTGTCCCAGTATGAACACTCCTCCAGGTTTGATTGGGTGCCAAGCTGAGAGGTTTTCTCCAGATCCTCTCTTCACTCCATCCTGATACGCCTCCCACAGTCCATCTCTCGTCGACCACGTTACACACACATGGTGCCATTTCTCATCACTCAGTGAGAGTGGTAAGGTCACGGCCTACACACACACACACACACACAGAGAGCACACACATATTACATTTATACATAATATACGATAAACATATTCTTGTAAATGACTTCGCTCGTTCACCCCCACACACTCTCTCTCCCCCTCTCAGTTTCTCTTTTTTCTTTCTCTTCCTTTCTTCTCTCTGTCTAATTTTCTCTTCCTCCCTCTTCTTCTTATTCTCCTTTTCTTTCACCTTCTCTCTTCTCCTTTCCCTTGCTCTCTCTTTTTCTGTTCTTTTCTCTCTCTCTCTGTATCTTCTGGTTCGTTTTTTCTGACTCACCCTGTCGTTAATCAGCAGTTCCATTGGATTGTTCCCCCACTCTATCAGCACCAGTTCGTTGGCCTGTCCTGGGACTGAGTATGAGAATGGAGTTCCGAGGCCCGGTCCGGTTCCTCCCTTCAGCCACAGACAGAGCGTCAGGGCAAAAATCTCATGCATCAGTGTTCTCTTCACACGTCCGTACATGTAGTTGGTGCGCATGGGGAAGCCAATTTGGAAACCTCCTGAAGCCATGCTCTTTTTCCTCGAGCCTGAAGGAAGAAAAAAACAAGTCATCAGCTGCTGAGATCAGAATAACCCTGACTGGTCATTTCAGTGTCGTTGGACTTGTGTGTAATTTGTTTTTTGAATGGCTATGCAATGGATAACACCCACATTTCTTCCATTCTGCGTGGTCAAGGACACCATAAGGGAGACCTAGAACATGTAGGGAGTTAGGTGCCAATTTAAACTAGCCTTGTCATAAATAGCACTTTTAGGAATGAAAATGTATGACTTCCTTTTAGAAAATCCTTATGGCATCATGCAATGTCAAATTTCACCATGATTATCCTAATTATTTTTAAAATAAATAAAAAAAAACTACATACTACAGAATTGATGCAGTTTGATCGCCATATTCAGATCAATGCACCACCATGTACAGCTGTTTTCCAACTGCATTATTGCCATAATTTACATCAGTTAACACAGTTACTGTCTTGTTAAAAAACATGTAAATTATGTTACTATGACAGTTTTTTTTATAACTGAATTGCTGCAAAAGATTACTGGCTTTTCCCTTGTGCAGCAGTGTGTACCAGTGTGCTTTAGAGAAGTTATGGTAATTCATTCTATCTCATACATTTTAAGAGAAGTCATTAGTAAGTTGCAGTAGATTCCTTTACAGTGAACTACTCCAGTGGTGCACAACTCCAAAACAACAAACATGCATGAATGCATTGTCAGTGTTGGGATAACTCAGAGATGTATAACCCAGGACTGGAGTTATACATAAACTAACCCAACAATGATCATGTTTTACTTTGGACATTTTTACTTTGGAGCTGTGTACCTCTGAGGTAGTCACTTAAAATGTAATACCATTACACAGGACTATGCAAAAGTATTAGGCATTTATGCAAATTGTTTAATGTCATTTTTCTTAGCATGTAATGTCTTACTGCTAGCAAAGTCAACATTAGAATAACTGTAAACAAACAAGAAAGCAGTAACACTCATCAAGATTTGTTTGTAAAAAAAAAAAAGTAGTTGATATTGTGTGAGCTGGTGAGGAGAACACAGGTTTGGTTCCAGATTTCTCCTCGGTTCCTCCAGGAATTGTTTGGATTTGTGAAATTCAATCAGCAGCTCCTGATTTAATTTAATGAAAGATTGATCGAGTCAAACCAGGGTTATGATAGAAACTACAAGTAATGGTGGACTTCCACAAGGAACGCATTGCTATCCTGTACATAAATCACTATTTACTGTATAATGATGTTTATATTCATTATTTTTTATTTTATTTAGAAAACTCTCACTGCTCATCTGAAGCGTTTTAAATATTATTTTCGCAGATGCCTATGACAAAACTGCAACTTACTAACTACTTTTCTCAAAATGTAAAGAAAGTTTTCTCAGGGGGCTGAGGAGTTCCAGTCCCAGCCCTGTGTGTGGTCTTATGTCTACATGTATGTATGGACGTGTGTTTGTCCACCTGTCTCTGAGAGTCTGTGTGTGAGGTGGTTCAGCACTGCGTCCAGCTTGCTCTGCCCGCTGTGGTACGGGATCCTTGGGTAGCCATGCCCAGCGGCCTCGTTGTCGTGGTATCTGTCCTCGCGCTCTCCATTGTCAAGGTGAACATCGTCGTAACTGCTGTCGGGATGGTCCTGACTGTCATCATGGTGATCATCACCATGATGTTCATGGTCATCGTCGTGGTGTTCATGGTCATCACTGTGGTCGTGGTGACTGCTGTCACCATGGTGGTCATCGCGGTGATTATCAGTGTGATTAGTACCATCTTCATCGTCGTCCTCGCCATCGTGGTGGCTGCTGGTGACTGACGTGGTGTGCTGAAGCATCTGCTGCTCTAGAGCAGCGATCTTGCGCTGCAGCAGGTCCTTCAGTGAGCTAGAGTAGGTGGTGGAGGTGTTCCGTGTCTGCCAACACAGCAACAGTAAAACTCAGAAACACTCTAACAACTGCATGAATGGAAACAGATTATATGAAACAAGCTCAAACCATGAAACAAGTTTAAATCCCTCACTGTGATACTTTCTTTTCTGACTTTTCACTAACCAACTTTTACCTTTACCTGTTTTAAGTGGATTTTTTATGGTGACCAAACAAATGTGCACAATAAACCTATAATAATCTATAATTAGTCAATTGACAAATGTACTTAGAGTCCAAAAACATTTTGAAAATTTGAAGAATTTGGTTTGTGCTTTTGTAAATTTTTATAGATAACTATCATAAAGTGTCAAAAAACCTACATATGCCATGCGGTTTACTAGATGATCCATTTACTTCTTAGCCTTGCTAGATCCAAACATAATTCAGCCTCACACTACATCAGACTACATTTGTGATCAGTGTAAAATAGTACTTTAGAACTACTACTTTAAAATACATACTTGTCTAGGATATTTCCCAGTTCCTTTATTTATATCTGCACTGTGGGCTTTACTGAGGGTCATTTTCTGAGATCTTCGGTTATTATGATTTTAGCTGTTGTTTGTCACAGTGGTATTTTTCTCTGTCTGGCCTTTGCCTTCTCTTGACATTCAGAATGGTGTCAGTACATTTTCATCGCTGCCCTCTGCTTGGGCATATTGCCCATTGTGCCATCAAGCTGCACCAAGCCAGCCAACTCCCTTCACCCATCTGCCACATCTGGCACCCCGTCCAGCCCTGGCATTCGACCCCCTCCACATCTCCAGGAACCATCTGTACAGGAGAAGGGTGAACAGGATAGGCATCTTCGGCCAAAAAACTCAATACTGCCCTCAGTGATGCCCCTACAGTCAGATTGATCTAAAACAACCAGTATCTCAAACTCAACTAAATATCAGCTATTAGGATCATTAATTTTTTTGATCATATGAGCTCTGTAAATGAGTGTAGTTAACTAGACGTCAAAACAGATATGTAATAGAAATGGTTAATTAGTCTTAATTAGCCTTAAATACCCATTCTGTATACATGTCTGCTTTTTTCTTTCTTTCTTACTTTCTTTTTCTTTCTTTCTTTCTTTCTTTCTTTCTTTCTTTCTTTTTCTTACTTTCTTTCTCTCTCTCTATCTCATCTAATTCACCTCTTTGCCCTGATTACAGGGTCTTCAGAAGAGATCACGATAATCAATTGTGATCTACATTCGCTGACCCCCCACTGGCCCTGACATCTGTCCACCTACTTACCACACCTTCCAGAGGACGAACAAGGACGAAAGAGAGACAAAGAGAAGAGGGAACAGCAGAATAAGAGTAGAGGTGCAAGAATGAAAGGTTGGCAGATATGAAGACTTGAGGAGGGACGTGAAAGGTTTTTGAAAACAATCTTACACAATAACTGGGATTTTGTTCAAGCCATAAATGGAATTTCACACCCTGTGTTTCCCCGTGAATCCCACCTGATCCTCTGGGTTATGAGTTTTTTAGTTGAAATACCACAATACATTGATGTGATAACCTAGTCATTCAGTCCATTCAGGTATTTGCCTCACTTTTATTGCTACATAACACTGCTGAGCCTAGACCTAACCGATCACAACCCCAGATCATAACACTTCCTCCAGAGCCTTCTACAGTGGGGTCTATGCACGATGGGTCCATCACTTCTTCCCCATTACTCTGGAATAGGGTGCCATTGCACTGTGCATGAGGAAATACTCTTACTTTCATTCTCTCTCTCTCTCTCTCTCTCTCTCTCTCTCTCTCTCTCTCTCTTTTTCTCACCTGCAGGTTCTCCAGCCTCTCCTTGAGGGCCATCAGCATTCTTTCCATCTGCTCTGGAGTGGATGAGGGTGAAGGCGTCAGATCACTGGTGCTGTGCTTATCACCCAGCGCTGCCTTTCCCTGGTGATGCCGATAGTGACTGGTCTCTGTGGCGTGGGCGCCATGGTGACTACTGTCAGGAGCATAACCATGGTGAGCACCATGGGGTGCAGGGCCGTAGGTGTGGTGAGCCAGGTGAGGAGGCACATGATGGTGCTCGCTGTCGTGGGCACTCAGGGTGTGCCCGAAGCCCTGGCACAGCGTCAGCTTGGCAGTCAGCTCACGGATGGTCTCCCTCTGGTCTAGGATGGTCTCCTTCTGCTGCACCAGGCTCTCTCGCAGGTGCAGGATTGTGGCCTTGGCCTCCTCAGACATGCCCCACCAGGCGCTTCCGCTCATGCCCGGCCCGCTGTGGTGCCCACCATGGTGCCCGTTCATGCTTGGGCCACCTGCTCCCGGGACGGCCCCAGAGGGAAAGCAGGCAGGGTCAGCGTCAGCAGGAATTGGGGTGCAGATGAAACGTGGATGTGTGAGGTACTCAGTGTGCTCTGAGCCTGGGATCCCACTTCCACTACACTTTGAAAAAAGGAGCAGCGCAAAGAGAACAAGAGGAAAAAAACATCCATCCCCTCCTCTCTGAAGCCCAGCGAAGTACGCTGAGTGAAGTGTGTGAAGCTTCATTTTGAGATCTAGAGTAAGTGCTGGTCAGAGATATGGACACAACAAGGCACTGGGAGTTGTTGGTTATTTAGTAGGCTGCATGAGAGCTGAGTCTGCACTTATGTTCAATTTTAAAAAGCTGGACAGGTTCTTTGTCAGAACTACTTTAGCACGCAGGAAAAATCCACTAAAGTGTTGTTACTGATGGACCCTCTCTCTTTTTTCTACAGTTCATACACCTATCTCCCTTCCAAGGTTAGCTGCTGGGGTCGGACAGCCAGGTTTGTGCTGGTAACCTTTAGAGCAGCTCTCGAACAGCACAAAAACACACCTGCAAGGGCAGAAAGTAAAAACTGAGTAAATTGTTAACATGTTCACACTTACTTATTTAACAGATGCTCTCTCTGTCGCTCTTTTTGTCTCTCTCTCTCTTTCTCTTTCTCTCTAATGTCTCAGGACATTAGGCTAAATGTATGTTACAGCTCTTAGCCATTAGACAGACGAAGGGCAGACAGTAAGACCTCTGCCTTAAATCTAAATCCGCTAAAGATCTTGCGTGCAACCACACTTTCTGTCCACTCTGCCTCTCTTTCTCTGAGTAAAAGACACATGGTAACTTTATAGACTAAGTGTCTCTGTATGCGTTGGATAAGGAGGAATTGCTGGACAACACAGATAATACAAATAGATAACAAATAAAGTCAAAGTCAAAGCCTCAAAGGGTTTTACAAAATATATAAAATCCTCAGTACGTAAACTAAATGTTCAGGAATAAGCAAAGAATACGCAGTAGAACTGAATAAGCAACAAAACCAGCTAGTGATCCCCTCTGAGTGAAAAATGATATCAGCCATCTATGTTAAAAGTGTGCATTGAGTGTGTGCTTGTACATCAGGCACTCTCTGAACAGGCTGCGTCATCAAGGGTCTCCAGGGCGATTAGGCTGTGATTATCTGTGTTTATGTGGACTTGTAGCCTCTGGCTGTCCTTCAGCTGGCCCAGATACAAATGCTCTGACTGACTTGCTGTGGCACTGCCTCCTGTTTTGGGTCTCAGTAATGGCATTTTCTGTCTGCAGGCCTAATTAGCTGTGATTTTTTTTAGCGCTGGTTGGGTGAAAGTAAGTTTTCTGCTTACCTCAACTGTGGTGCACAGGCTAAGACATCTCTAAAGTTTGTATAAGTTTTGCAATGGAGCTCTACTGTAGCTAACAAGCCATAGATGCTTACAGTCCACCAATCAGCACTGTGCCTAAATCATCACTTGTTAAAAAATCACAGAATCTCAAATAGACTTGCTTAAGCAGTTTCTGGCACTGTATGACAAACCGGTACATGTATAAAAATGAACAGTAGTAAGAACAGCAGAACATGAAATTTGTCCAACTTTTGTCCAGTCCTATTAATGTTCATTAGCTTTGGAATAAACAAATAAAGACTTGTGAGCCAAAAGGACACAGGATCCTTCCGACTAGTCCTTATGAGCACGCTTAAATGCTTACAAGCGCGTGCGTGTTGTATATTAATTGGATTTAAAGATTAATTAGCTAAAGGGTGGATGGACTGAGGGTTTGAGCGGCATCTACAGCACCTATAGTACATAAGCGGAAATGTTTAGGCGTAGTTGCATTGACACAACAAATGGCTGTCACTGAGAACAACAAATTAGAAGAGGAAAAAGAAGAAGAAGAAATTAAGATTTTGCATGACTTTTTTTTAGTCTATTTAGTCCCTGCAGGGTCAAATATTACGGCAATGTTGGTGGATTTGCTACAAGTTATGTTATCCAGTCAGTGTTCTGAAAAATAGTTTAAATACACACACATACACACATACACACTCATGCAAACACACACTCATGCACACACACACACACACACACACACACACACACACAAAGGAAAGTTCCAAGAGTAGGTTCAAACTTTTTTCTGGTTGTGTATGCATGACCCCAAGTCCTGATATTACATATAAACAAACACTTTGTGTATTTTGTGAGTGTGTGAGTGTGTGCGTGTGTGTGTGTTTTGTTGAGGCCTTAGAAACACAGACAGATGGCAGTGAAGAGTGTCAGCCCCAGTTCCGACCCCCAGTGTCTCACTCCTGAGCTCATCTCGGTTGATCTTCCTCCCTGATCCGGGCCTCTTAACGTGATTGCTGTTCTGTGTGACCCTCACAGATTTACAGCCTTTTCTGCTGAAGTTACCAAGCTTTATCCAAGGAGGCAGATGGCCTGGCTCTGAACGCAAGCTTTACTAACAGGTGGATTAGGACAGCAATTAGCCCTAAGAAGTGTCTGTTCTTGAGAGAAACAAAAGTATTTTAAAACTGTCCTAACTTGTTGATCTCATTTTCTGTCCAGGTAAGTCTCTGTGAGTCTCCAACTGACTGTCTTTTGTCACTCTTGGTGTTAAAAGTGCACGTGCGTATTCATGAGGGTGTGTGGGACAAGGGTCCAACCGAGATCCAATTGGTCTTTCTGCTGAAGAGAATCTCACTGTGTCTCTCCTTCTTTTTCATATATTGATCAGTAGCAGTCCACTAGAAATTCTGTCCACACATTTTGTTGTTTACACCAATGTGACAATGTGTAAACAATGTTTTTCTGGATTCCATTAAAACTTTGTTCCTAATTATACTGTTATGAGGAAGTCTCCATTCAGACTTCTTATAGACCTGAAATAGGCTGGAATAGCCAATATTGTTGATACAGTAATTAGTAGTAGTACAGTAGCTAATAATTTGTTTCTTCTCTATCCACCTCAGACACAATCATGCTGCACACTGATTAATGTCAAGCCAAACCCTGACACACATAAGCTCTTAATAACATGATAACCATAACATAACAATAACATGACTCATAATCATGTCCAAATACATATACATCCAGCTAATGAAGACCCAATACTCAATATTAATAATGACAGGCAGAAAGAAAACAGTCTGCTGTGTTCATATCAACTCCATCAGGCTACTGCTACTAATACACATCACATTACAATACCTGTTCAGCATCAGAGAAAAGACTCATTCAGTATCTCTTGGCTGAATGTGTTATATGTGTATGTAAGCCATGGCAATTAGTTTGTATAATGTTGAAAGTAAAGACAAGTGGTACCTGAAGAGGTTCTTGTGTTCTTTGTGAGAGTCTGATTGTCCCGTTAGCATGAGGTAGTTCAGTCTGTCTCATCTGCCCAACAGCTTGGGAGAGACCTAATCCAGAGGAATGCTTTAATTCTCCTACCCTCCGCCCTCTCTTTCTCTCTCTCTCTGTCTTATTCTCTTTCTCTCTCTCTGTCTCCTTCCTTCTCTCTCTCCTTGGTCTCCTCCCATCCTCTTTCTTTACTAATAGGTGAGAAAGATAATGCCACAGAACATGCTAATCCAAGTGTTGTATGTCACTTATTTTCAGTGGTGCAAGAAGAAACTGTTTTAATGTAAACATGCTGTATTCAGCTCTGTTTTACTTGTCAAGCTCTTATTAAGCAGATTTCCATAAATGCAGGAGCAGACCCCGAAAGCCTCATGATGAACCACACTATAAAACATGATGTGAGTAATCTGGATAACTAATCTAAGACATTCTAATTTAGACTATATTCCAGTTATCCCAGTACCTAAGAGAATTTTGCATCCTTAGTTTAGAACTAGAGCTGTGAGACTTGAGTTAATAACAAACACTGGATGTTAGTGGTCACCTAAATAACCTTTTTTGAAAAAATCCATCAAAAAAATGTCTTTTAACCTGCTCCAAGCACATTTCAGATCTTCATTGGGGTTGCACAGACCTGTCAGTTAGGTTTAGAACTCAGTATAACTGTTTTGTGAATACCAGTCCAAGTGTTTTCCGAAATGACCACCTATAGTTTTGAAGACAAAGTCCTAAAACATGCAGACCAGTCCAGTCTGAGGGGGTTTAGAGAAGTTTTGGTGATGTAATTTTACGGAAACAATTTGTGGCTAATGAATTCTAGTGTTTCTTTTTGGAGATTCGTGACATAAACTGATGTTAGAGTCTCTTAAAGACCTGCTGTCTGTGTGGGACTCCTACAGGAAGGTAAACATGAGAACATGATAGAGAAAAGTTCAGGTATGAGTGTAATGGTGGTTTATAAAGAAAACACACAGGGTAGAAGCTAATAGGACAGTTGCAGTTCATAAAGTTAAACACACGTCCTGGTTAGATGACCAAGAAGGGTGAGATGATAGATTATTCGTTAAAACTGCTGGACTGTATTTACTGTCATATAATGGGAGGGTAATGGAAGCAGGGTCAGGTCCATTTACCAGCACCTCCTAAGGCGACATTGTGTTGTTAACAAGATAACCAGCCTAGTTAAAGTCCCAGTCGCCACAGTGACAGATGGTCACTGATTGAGGTCAGAGGGGTACACGCACATGAGCAGGCAACCCAAAAGCAAAGAGAGAGAGGCTGAGGTTAGGGTTAGGATTCAGAGTTTAGTGCAGGTTAATTACAGTTCATTTATCCAAAACACATGGCAGGCCAGAGCAAAATGGGGTCAAATACATCTAGTCTGACCTTTCCAAGCTGAGGAATGCATTTTAAGTCATGCACAGTCAAAAATGTGTTTTTTTTTAATGTAATGAATGATTACAATATATGTATTTTAACACTGTTAAATTATCCTATCAAATGATAGCTCATTGGACTAATTGAGCTACAGAAAGAGAGTGTTCAAATGTATATCATCATACAAAGGCAGTTGAAAATAATTGCTCATAAACACATATATCATACATGTACAGCAACCATTTTTTAATACTGTTGCATAGGCAACTATGCAGGAACTAAGTATGGATGAATGAGCTGTGCTGCATTAACATCTAAATTGCTATTCTGAACAACCAAGTGCTTGATGAACTTATCCTGCCTTCCTTTCCAAATATTTCCTAATGATCTAAAATAATTGCTTCCCACAAATTCTTTATTGCAGTCCACATACCATTGATGGTGAGTTTATATTTTTGGTGCCACTTTACAGTAAGACCTTATTTGGGCTTAGAACTGATTTAAATTTGTTATTATCTGTTAGTAGTTAGATCATACATACAGTGGGGGAAATCATTATTTGACCCCCTTCTGAATTTGTAAAGTTTGCTGACTTACAAAAAAATGAACAGTCTCTTATTTATGAGATAGTTTCATTTTTATGAAGAGAGACAGAATATCAATGAAAAATCAAGAAAAAACTTGTTAAATAAAAGTTATACATTGATTTGCATGTCACTGAGTGAAATAAGTATTTGATCCCCTACAACCCAGCCAGACTTCTGGCTCCCACAGACTGGCTGCGTGCCCATGTTGAACACAGATTACAATCAATCTATTACAGATACTCCTGATCTGAACTCGTTATGTGTATAAAGCATTCCTGTCCACAGAATCAGTTTCCTCCGTTCCAACCTCTCCACCACCATGGGCACGACCAAAGAGCTGTCAAAGGACATCAGGGACAAGACTGTAGACCTGCACGAGGCTGGAATGGGTTACAAGACCATCAGCAAGAGGCTTGGTGAGAAGGTGACAACTGTTGGTGCCATTATTCGGAAATGGAAGAAATATAAAATGACTATCAGTTGCCCTCAGTCTGGAGCTCCATGGAGTATCTTGCCTCATGGGGTGAGGAGGATCACGAGAAAGGTGAGGGATCAGCCCAGAACTACACGGAGAAGCTTTTAATGATCTGAAGGCAGTTCATTAAATGAAACTACCTCATTAGAGACTGTTCATTTTTTTTGTAAGTCAGTAAACTCACAAATTCAGCAGGGGATCAAATAATTATTTCCCCCACTGTACCTCAATAATCATTCAGCAGCAGTTATAACTCAAATAAAATGGGCATCTGTGAGCTGTTACAGATGAGTGTGTGTATCTCATGAGGTAGACAGGAATAATACTGACTGATGGAGAGGACAAAGTGAGATCAGTCACCAGCAAGATCTAAGGGGTAACAGTGTAGATCATTGTGGGCTCACTATTTATCAGCCACAGGTCACTGTTTCCTTTATTATGTATGTGTTCTTAATGCTTACTCATTATTTAAGGTGTTTGTGATCTAATTTACAAGCATTAATTAACACATTTTAAACAATTTGTAAATCCTTTAGAAGAGCAATCATTTTTCATCTCAATTCCTAAAGTTGTCTTACAGGATTTCAATCAGCTTTACATCATTCTGGAATTTCATTTCATGAACTGTCTGTCCTCTTATAATATCTGTGATGTGCTGTAGTTTTGCTATTGGTTTTCTCTTTAAAGTAAATAAACAGAAGAAACAAATCAGAAACAGTAGCTACATATCAGTTTGTGACATTTTGCATATGACCATTTCTTTTTGACTGCTGGTATTTGACGTCATATTCTCAGTCCTTCAGACTTCTCTCAAAGGGAATTTAGCCACCGTCCCACAATTACTTGGGCACATGACCATCACACACCTAAATGAGCTTACTTTACTATTCACTGAAACTATAGTTCTTGCCCAGTCCCTAAACAGCCCCTAAACATTGTTGCTCCTGCACCAAACTTTACTCCCCCCATGAGTTTGTGTGGTTTACTGCTTCATGGATGAGCAGTTGTTGCTCCTAGACACTTCTATTTCACAAAAGTAGCATTTACAGTTGCTGAAGCAGATCTAGCATAGCAGAATTATCACAAAGTGACTTGTGGCAAACGTGAGATTCTTTCACCTTGCCATATTTAAGTCACTGAGCTCTTCAGTAAGACCCATCCTAATGCCAGTGTTTGTCTATGGAGGCTGCATTACTGTGTGTTTGATTTTTAACCTGTCAGGAAAGGATGTGACTGAAACATCTGAAGTCAGTAATGAGGAGGGGTTTCTCCATATCGTGTATGTAAAGATTTAATTCATTAAATTCCTCTTCTTTCATCTATTGTAAGTCAAACCAAAAGTCTGTAAAACAGTGTAGTGAGGCAGTTTTCATTTCTAACTTGCGCACACCCAAAAGCCCTTTTGTCTGGAAGCAGTAACATTTTCCTGTCTGCTGCTGTGTGTGACACAAGCACCTTCTAGGAATTTTGAGCTCTAATCTCACATCAGCGTCAAGGAGAAAGGGCAGTGCCGTTGTTCAAAGCTGCAAAGTGACTCAGACATGGAAATACAATTAAACACAATTAACTCTGGAACAGCTCCAATTGGAGCAGTGGGGGTTATTATGGAACAGAGGAGGACTCGCAGACGCATCATACTGTGTAATGTGCCCTATTAGCCTCTATTTCCTGGCCACTGTATCACCTAGACTAAGAAACAAGTGTTTCCTTTCAACAAGTCCAATAATCGAAGAGCGTAGACCACCCAGATATACATTAAAAATACATATTTTTGATCAAGCTCTCCTCTACAGAGACCACTCTTGAACAGAACTGTTTAGCTGTTCAGTATCGTATTTTATTTTATTGGCCTGTGCAAAAATAATATTTTGTGCTTTCGTTAAAACAAATGAACACGAATTTTGCCCTAAATTTGCTGTAGAAGACCAACAAAATGAAACAAAGAAATATTTGACCTGGAATGTTTAAACCTTTACACACAACTGTACAATTAAATCAACTGATTGTAATTCTTACCTAATCCAGACTCTAATATAAGCACTAAACGGATTTATGCGGTATGTCGTTTTACAGAGTTGACTATATAGCACATAAACTGCCCCACAGAATTATTGTCACCCTTGGAAAATCATATTGATCTTTTCCTGAAAATATGAGCTTAACACAGTCAAGACAGTCAAGAAAATTATACCAAGATGCCCATATCAATTCACCAGTGCACTGTAAATAAATATTTTTGTGCTGTTTTGAACATTGATAAATTAGTCTGGTCCGTGGGCCGACACTCGTCAAAACTATGTTTTTGTTTGTAGTTTAAGATTATATAGTATATCAGGCCTGGATAACCTGTCTTTGGTCATTGTCCCATAAGCTGTGTGCGTCAGTCACTAATACAGCAAAGTGTGAGAGGAAGTAAGGAGCACCAAAGAGATTTACCACTGGGAGGGCAGACACACAAATCAGTGATGATCCCAGAGTATCACAGAAAGCGGGATGTAAAGAGGCCCCTTATCGCCACATGTGAACACACCACAGCACATAGTGTGAACACTGTGAACTTCTTTCTCTGCATGTAACCAGTTCACCAAGTGAAGCAATGGGCAGCCAGCAATGCAGCACCCGGGGAGCAGCGTCTGGGGACGGCATCTTGCTCAAGGCTAACTCAGTGGTGCCACTGGCAGTCCTGGGATTCAAACCCACACAGGGCACACTCCGATCACAGGGGCAACTCGTTAACCACTAGGCCACCAGCTGCCCAGTCTTACTCAGCTACAGACACATACATGCCTGTATAAATAATTAAAACAATGATCAATCCAGGCAGATTTACAGACTCAGATTCATCAAACACTACCCTAATAAAACAAGTACCTGTCAAAGAGAAGAAAGCAATCGTACCTTAATTGCCTTAACTGATCTGTGGGCTAGCATTACAAAGTTTAACCGCTGTTATATAATCTACTGGACATATGTTGATATATAATACGCTTCAGATATACTGCTGGATCTGCAGATGTTTATATGTCACGTTTTATATTAGTCATCAGCTGAAGGCTTGATATTTTGATTTAAATCAACAGCACATCAGAGGACTTTCTGAATACAGACCCCACAGACCTACAAACCACTGGAGTGAGCACCTACCTCTAGTGGTGGAAGAGAAATAGTACAGGTTAACACACTGGTGCTGCCTTTCCCATCCACAACCTGAGGGGGGCATCAGTATTAACTTTTTTCCCTGAGGTACGAAGTGACCTATTATCGCAGGCAGTAAAACCAGGGGTTCATGACTCTGTTCCTCACGTGTCCAGCACAGTCTGGTAGTACCATTGCTCAAACACCCTTACTAAACCTTGCAATCAACAGATGTGTTCAATCAGGAGTGTTAAAGCAGAGAAGTCATCGAACCGTGCTGGACTCCGGCCCTCCGAGGCCGGGGCTGTACAGCTCTGGTTTAAAGACGGCACATTTAAAACCCCGTGAAAAGAATTACACCAGAACTCTCAGTACAGAATAGCACATCATATGAAATCAGGTCACTTCACCACTTTAGTACTATAAATGTACTTTCAGATATGGGGTATGTATTACTCATTAGAGGTTGTTTATGTTTGCAGGAGGCTGCAGCTCATCATTAGATGAGTTTGTCTTGTGTTTAGTTTGGTTTGCCAGCACAGGGTCAGTGATGGAAAGAATAGTATTAGCGCTGACACCCTGACCTCTCTGCTTCTGTCTGCTCAATGAAAGGGCTGAGACCTTGTAGGTGAAGAGTTCAAAGGTTACATGTGTCAAATAAATAAAGGGGAGCTCATTAAGCCATCTATTATTTGTAAAGAGGAAATGAGAGAAAGAGATGCACTTCTGAAGAATCCATAAAACCATATTTTTTCATTTGCACAATGATCTTTTGGACTGTTTTGTGTCAGCAGAGGCTTTTAGTTTTCCATTAATATCACTCCAGGGTTTCCCTTTTGTGTGAGGTTGCTGCCCCAAATGCTGCTTAGTACAATAAAACCAGTGGACTTCACTCAGGATGCAGCACGTTTGAGGTTTTAATTTTCATATGGTTTTCTCATGCTTTACATTCACAAATTCTTACTAATGATCTTTCTAATCTTCTTTTACACCAGCCAACTGTCTCCCACAGTGAATCCATTGAAATTACATTTGAATGTAACAGATTTCTCCAAAAATAACTTTTATCTGCTTTGATGCAATTAAGTGCATAAATGTAGCACACAATTATCCTTTCCCTCAACGGCATCATTTACACCTATAAGGTATCATACTAAGGACATGTCTGCTATATTTTTACAACTTTTATTACAGCATTAACAACTTTTACAAAAGTTATAATTCTCATGGTCCAAGCATGATACTGATTGCAAGTTTACACTCATTAGTCCATAATACCTTTCTCTACATCTCGGATGCCCAGTTTTCAGTTTTCTAGGGTAAATTCTCTTCTCAGTGCAAATTTCACTTGTTGAACAGTTACATATTCTTTTAGACCCACAGCGTTGAGACTGCTCTGCTCAGTGGAAGGATGGACAGAAACATCTGTGGATTTTTTTCAAAGCTAAAGCAAAAGTGGTGCTTGATTTTGTCCTCGTTATCAAAGATAGAAGGTTAAAGTGCTGTTTATCTGATGATGACAATTTTGGTGGTCTGCCAGGTCTGACATGGTTGTTAGGAGTCCCAATTGTTCTAATTCTATTTATCTAACTTAATTTCTTTTTACTTTCCCCATCCTTATGCATGTGGATTATCCTCTGTCTAATCTTCTCAGAAATGTAATCGTTAGCCATTTTAGATGCCCGAGAGTGGTGTGAGGCAGCTGAGGTGTGTTTGTATAGTTGCTTGTGTGAATGTTAGCATCACTTGGAAGGAGAAAATAATGTCAGTGGCTGCTTTGGGAGCAGCTTTTGCTGGGAGGACCCAGTTGAAACTAGGTGAGTTTAAGACTGAAAGGATGGAAGAGTTAAAGGAGCAGTAGGGTGCACAAAAGTAAAGAGTGGACAAATTAAATAATATTTTATTTTGTTGGTAGCTTCTGTATCATTTTCCTAAGTAAATGCTAACAAATTTCCTAAGTGATGCTGACAAATTAATAACTTAACTAATAACTTGGCGGTTTTGATTGGAAATAAATGAAAGGGTGGTCTCAGTTTTTGCACAATAGTGTAAATTTACAAACTGATGTTTTTACAACATACTGGATGTGTAGTAAAGTAGCTTGTTCAAATACCTGGCTAATATGGATTTGAAAATCAGTGTGAATGGCATTTTTTCAAGCGAAACAAGATACTAGGATGGACATTTTTCACAATGGCAGGTGGGGATAGTGTTGAGGAAAGTGAAACATGTAATCACTGGAAAATATATATTTTTCTGGTGCACAATGATGTAGTCAAGTCAGGAGACAAATTCAAGGTGATCAGAAGTCGATACATTTGATAAAAGAATATAGGAAAAATGTGTCTTCTAAAGCGTCCAAAAAACTCCAGTTGTGGACATTTTGGAGAGTGTAAGCTAATTTTATTTTTAAGAAATGAAAAGTTGCACTTTTGTTCATCCATTTTTTAAACTTTCAGGGTCCAAAGAATGTAATGCAAACATTATGATTACTTCCCACAACTTTCAAATGAGCTTAAAGCAGTAAAAATGTCACAGGCATAGACAAGTTAAATTACATGCATTCCGTTCTTTATTAGGTCTAAGCATCAGATGTAGATAATGGCACAACTCTTGGAGAATATTGCATTGCCGCATTAGCAGTATATTACGGTTTCCAAAAGCAATTTTGCTCTATGGCCCATGGAAGCCAGTTGGATGTCATGTTGTGGTCTCAAATGAACAAACAAACAAACAAAAAAAAAAAACATCTTTTCATACGATGTGTGTTTTTTGAGGAAACCCATTGCAACTGTCCTTTAAGAGAAGACTTTGAGTCTGGATGGGTGGTAGATGTAATCATTCTTCTCCGCCTCAGTGCTATTCAGAGCCCAGTCCCGTTACCTCATTGTTATTCATTCCGAGTGAGAGAGAGCGAGGGAGTGAGCGAGAGAGGGAGGGATGGAGAGCAAGTGAGAGAGAGGGAAGACATTGTCTGAGAGAGAGGGGGAGTACAAGTAAGGCACTAGCCGGGAGCCCAGAAGGAGTCTACTCTGAGTAAATCCATGCAAAGTAAAGAGAAGAATTCAGTGTGTCACTGCTATTTTATTTTTGGCTTTGTAGTGAGGAGGGCTGTGAGTTGAATGTGGTCAGCAATGAGCTGCAGCATTGAACTGCACCACATCTCTGACCTCGATTCGTGAGAGTGAGGCTGGGGGGAGACGGGGGGCATTCAGAGGGGGAGAGGGGGAGATTTAGCACAGTGCAGGGATTTTACTACCCCCCACAATCGGAGCCGAAAAGCAACAGTGGGGCAAAGTGGAGTGGCTGAGGAAGAGAAACTGTAACCTTTTTCACAAAGAGTTGTGAAGGCAGCTCCTAGAAGATCCTGCGTGGAGGTCTCTGATGAGCACAGAAAAGGTAAAGCGCTACACACACTTCACACACTCAGCATCAAATCATTTTCTAGATCAACAGGTGCTTTATTGTGGGAACAAGGAACTTGCTTTGCCTGCTGCATTTTTGTCATGTCTGTGTCTAGGCTTTGGTAAACTATGTGGCAGACAAAGCAGCTTCTTTTTCTATTCCCACAGTACATATTACATATACATCTATGTATATATTCCCATTATTTTCAGGCATATCTGTATTGAGAGCTGTTTCTATTTTAAAGCTCATACTCTGTGAATGATGCTGCAGGCCCTTGAGCGCTTCCTTACATTGAGGAATTATGTATCATTTTTTATTATTTGTAATATATTTGTTAATTGAAATACCAGCTGCCATTTCAACATACCATCAGAAAGTTCTCTTTACTCAAAATAAATAATAATTACGTTCACTGAAACTGAAAGTTGCAAAGATTTTCTCCTTCTCATGACACTTTTGGGTTGGACAGTGCAAATATGCTAAAGCCACATTGTAAAACAAGGGTTCTTTGAGGATTCTTTAGTAAAGGCAATGGTTCTAGATGAACACTCAAATAACCGTTTGAATGCACGAATGGTTAAAGTGTTGTTTTGGAAAACCTGCTGTAAATAGTTCTACATTTTTTTTAGATATATAAATCTGTGTAGCAGAAGAAATGGTTTCACCATTTACAAATCAAAGAATCATATTCTCACTATATAAAACCATTTTAGTAAGATTGTACAGATGGCACCTGGGAATACTGGGAATCCTTTTTAGCTGGTGACCCACAGACATCACTTGTTGCTGGGGATCTTCCCCAGCGATGTTCTGCCTGGCCTGAAATGCAGCTTTTTGCATGCAGTTTTGTCTTCAGAAAGAGAAAGGCTGTTCATTCAGGTTAGGTCCTGAATAACTAGGGTGGTTGTCTAACTGCAAAATGAAGAGTTGTCCACTGACTTTTGAGCCGTTTTGTTGGATTTGGCCTTCGGTTAATTCTTTGGTCCTCATTTTGAGAGACAACCATAACAGACTCAAAATGAGTCTTAAAAGAGTTTGTGTTTGTTTGCTTTAAACCTTATGTTGGTGAACATAATCTTACAAGCTGATATTCTGCACTTTGCCTTCAAAGTCATAGTTTTTACATCAAATTCCGTGTATAGTTATAAATAAATGAATAAAAAAAAATTGTGTCAGACTACACTACCAAACACATTTTTTGCCTTTGTAATAGTTTCTAATAGTTTCTTTAGAGACACGAAAATACTTTTGAGCTCAAAGTGGCCACAGCACAGTGGTCACGTATGTTAGACATTAAATACAATTGTATGAAAAATGCAGACTCCTGCACACTTTGCACACTTTAATGCACAATTACTGTTCATTTACCTAAAGTTCAATTACTGAATTCAGCATAAAACATAAAATATGGTTTATCATGTTGTAAACATAAAATATGGTCTGTGCCATAATAAGTTCATATGTTAATGTTCTTTTTTGAAGGATATTAAAAAGCAAACAAAATAAAAAACACATAATTAAGTATGTTCTCTGTGGAAGATGTAGTTTCATTTTTATTATTAATTTCCCTGGGGTATTCAGATTTTAATACGGACTAAACTGAAGATGATTTTACTTTCCCTGTTTTGAACATCTACTTATAAAGGGTTTGTCTTTATTTACAGTTTTTTCACATTATTAATTATAGCAAAGCCTTGAAAATAATGAAATAACAGAAGAGAATCACTAAAGAAATAACACAGAAGAAACACATTTCAAGACATCAATATGTTTATTATGCTTCTACCTTTATGCACAGAATTTTGTACAGAAAAAGGAACATACACATACAACATGATTCCATATATACCAGGGGTGCCCAAACCTGTCCAGAAAGGGCCGCTGTGGCTGCAGGTTTTCGTTCCAACCAAAAAGAAGCCACACC
>JBBIGA010000007.1:19399231-19447577 GCA_037576975.1 Alestes dentex | reverse complement strand
ACACACACACACACACACACACACACACACACACACACACACACACACACACACACACACACACACACACACCTGTAGTCTTCCAATGGCTACTAAACAGCAACGGTTCCCCTGGCCACTGTCACATTCATCTTCAGAAAGAGAAACACCTGAATAAGACAGAAATAAACAGCAGTTTGAGTGTAAGGCAAAAAAAAAAGTGTCAGTGGCAGGACGCTGGAGATTGGTGTACTTTGAACAAACAGGCAGTGCATCAGTTCCCTGCGGACAACAGCTACTCTGGTGGGTGGTCATTTCCTCTGAATTGTTCTCTAAAATACTACAGCTCTCGGCTGGAGTAGTGGGCGTCGTGCTTTTAATCACTGAGACACAACAGCAGTGCTTTCGGTTTGCATGCCAAATTGAGACACTTGCACCAGACACACAAAACCATCTGTTCTCTGGAAATACAAAAAACATATGTAACCCTCCAAGTGTGTGTGTGTGTGTGTGTGTGTGTGTGTGTGTGTGTGTGTGTGTGTGTGTGTGTGTGTGTATTAACCTGCAGGAGGCCAGGATCTGATGTATCCAGTGCAATGAACCACTACATACTGAGGTTCCCCCTCCTTAACAGCACCCAAACCATTCCTGACAACAGAGAGAGACACACTCAGTTCATCAGAGAAGGAGTGTGCGTGTAAGAGATGTTGATATGGTTGCAACGCACATTTGTTGATAATCAGTAAGTTTTATATAAAAAACCTGTTAAAATAATAACTTACTTGTACCTATTTTGTGAAACAACACAGTCATGTGCACTAGAAAGGGAGTTACCTGTTTCTGTTCTTTAGGGAGTTGAGTCTGTTCATGGTCACTGGCTCCACAGGACAAGTCCCACATCTGATAAAAAATAAACAATCAATTTAAAATCTGCAAACACTAAACTCATATCAATCCAACCTGTCTGCAGCCTCTCTCAAACCTCATTCTGCAGATGAAGGAGCGACGTGCACCCAGGCTCATCCTCGCAGACTGGGTACCCTCCTTCTTCACCGTACCCGTCTTCAGATCTAGCATCCGTGCTGAGAGTGTGACAGAGCACGAGAGAGAGTGTGAGTTCACAACGTTACAGGTTTAAAGCACAAAACCAATACGGTGTATTTTTAAAACATGAACTAGCATCAGTAACTGTGACTCCCAATAGCAGAAAGGTTGTGGACACAGAGCTACAAATTGACTGTTAAATTCCAAAATTTATGTTGCCAATTAAACTTTACAGTTCAGTCAGATGATTATCCTAAATTCTGAAAAGACAGAACTGTTCTACAAAGAATGAGAAAAATAGATTCCTCACCACTGTTGGCATTTTCACTGGTGGAGAGCTGCTCTCTCAGTTTGTCCTTGTCATCTGGATGGAGCTGGTCGTACAGAGACGAACCGAGCCAGTCAGACTGAGCCTGATTCAAAACTGGGGTGACCGAGTCTGAGACATAAACAACTCGTCCACTCTCGCACGATACAACAAACAAGAACCCATCAGCAGCCTCCAAAATCAGGTGCTTCAGCTCCTTCGACCAGAAAGACAGAGAGTGTTGTTAGAGGGTACAACATGTGAGAAAAGGGCTGATTTTTACTTAGTGAGGAATAAAACAGATATACTGAACACAAAGCAAACGCTTTTCTGAATGTCAAAACAGCACTATGACAAACCATAAGTAGTTCCTACCTATAATACACAGATGTGACAAACTAGTGCATAAGTCTGTAAAATGATTAAAACAAAATGTTTCACTGACTTATATCTTATTTACATTTATGCATGCATTTGGTCGAAGGTCTTATTCATAATGACTTAAAATTGGATCAAGTTACAGATGTAGGCAAAATACAGAAAGAAATCTGTTTTTAAATCAATCAAAAATAAGCAGTGTCCAGTGACACCCACAGTTTAATTGTAGTTCATTTTCCATATGCTTGAGACAGCTGAAACAGCTACCATTCCTTAAAGTGATGATATACTGTAATGTTCTGCTTTCACATCCTTAAAAAGTGTCTTAATTTACAGACTTGTGTAGAGTCAAGCAGGGCTACCTGGTCTGTGAGGAAGGACGGCTTGTATGTCCCATCAGCCCCTGTGTTGCCGCTGCCTTTCAGAGTTTTCATGTGTGACACAGCCATGCGCAGAATGGTGAGCTTGTCTGGTTTCCGTGCCAGCGCATTGCATGTGGGCACCATTTCTGACAATTCAGTGATGTAAGCGGTCATCTTGTTCCGCCTCCGACGCTCAATTTCACTGTGGTTCTCCCTGCGGCCGGGAGGTCACGGAGGGGGAAAAGGACATGGATAATGATGGGAGGTGGGTAAAAACACAAAGGTTGGTGTTGTACAGTGTAGTCGGGGAAAAAAAACATAACAGATGAAAAAAGGAAAGGAGCAGGAGTGACAGTTAAAGACATGCAAGAGTGAAGATGGTGTTAACAAACATCCACACAGAGAAATGAACAGTACATGGAGAAAAGGGGTAGGAGAATGAAGCCGAGAGAGAAAGAAGGATGAACAATAAAACATCTTTTTAAATGAGAAGACAATTTAATCTTGTAGAGAGGGACACAAGCAAGTGGGTGAAAAAGCGAGTGTGGAGGAAAAAAGGTCTCTTCAGAGTGCCTGAAAAGAAAGAGAGAGGGGAAAGGAAGGAGAGGGGAAGAGGGAAAGTGCTCAAAAGAAAAGACTAGGAAGTAAACATGCGTTTTAAGGCTTGCAGAACAGGGGAGTGCAAAGGGATATATATAGTAATGGTTAAAAGTTCAGACTCCTTAGAAAGGAACTTCCTGTTCTTTTCTTTGTATTGCTTTCCACACTATAGAATAATAGAATATAGAATAGTGAGGACATCAAAACTATAAATTAAAACCCAGTGTTAAATGTGCATCTTACAGTTTAGATGCATCATTCAGTTTAGATACTTTAAGGTAAGCCCCCTTGTCATGACACAGCTTTACACATTTAGCATTCTCTCAGTTTCACAAGGAGTTACTTCAGATGCTTTTCTAGACAATCCACATATACTGAGCACTGGTTGCTGGGGGACATTTTAAATATTAAAAATTGTACATTCAAAAAATTCTGTTTAGGAAATGGATTCACACATAAGCAGCAGCTTGCTTACTTATATGTCAAGCATTCTAACAGTATTTTTATCATTCAAAATGTCTCTGATGCTATGAAACATACATCCAAGCAAGTGTGTCCAAACTTTTGACTGGTACTGTACACACAGTGATACATTCTGCTGGAAAGTGAAAGGGCAATTACAGGGAGGGAGACATATATATACACAGCGCACATTTTTTTCTTCATACAATCATTCTACTTTTCAGAGTGGGTCTGAAGCTTTAATAAGGGCCCAAGACATTCTTGCTTTCAAACTGCAGCAGTTTGATTTTCTGTCTCACACATGCTGTTTTTTTGCTTTGTTCTCCATACCTGGCAAAACGTTCTTTGTCGTTTGAGGTGCCTGCATCGTCATCGGCTCTGAGGGAAAAAGAAAATCAATTTACTTCAATATTAAATTCAGCAATTCAGCTTTCCCACAGAAATGCACTCAGAACTGTTTTTCCAAGCAAGAGGGTGCTCATTTTCCTGAATATAAGGGGAAAAACATCATCAGATTAATTTGAAATCCCTTAAAATAAAAGTTTATAGACAATAAAGGAACAGGTTTTCACTTTTCACGAGCTGTGACAGCTAAATACAAAAATATACTTGAACTACTTTAAACAGCTCACACTAAAGTGCAAACTACAGATCTACACCCACCTGAAGAGTTTGCTTCCTTCATCATCCTCAAAATCAGAGCTGAAAGAGGAAATGGGGGACATTAGTCATTTGCATACACTATTGCACAACCACCCTATCTACACTGGGATAAAATGTCAAATTCCCCACGTCACCAGTGTTTAGACGTATTACAGTTTAAAAAAAAAAACAAAAACGTTTTTCAGTTCAGTCACATACAGTTCCCATGGTGTAAGAGTACTGAAATGCCCACTTCCACCGGACACCTAACCCCTTTTTCTCACTGCGCAAAGCTTGGTTTGCACCAGTGCAGTCTCTAAACTGAACCACAATGGGTTTCCATGGGGGAACATCTGTTTAAAATCACTATATGCTAAATGTCAGCTGAAGCGCTGTAAAGCACTCTGTCACTAGACTCTGGAGCAGTGGAAATGTGTTCTCCGATGCGATGAACCATGCGTCACTATCTGACAGTCTGATGGACTGGTCTGCATGAATTTGATGACGTCAAATGCAAGCCATGCCTTCTCATCCAACATCAGTGCCTGACCTCAGCAATGTTCTTTTGATTGGACAGACACAAATTCCTACTGCCACATGTCAAAATTTTGTGGAAAGACTTCCTAGAAGAGTGGAGACTGTTATAGAGAGACAGTGATTTAGGCCACGCCCATGAAAGAAAACAATGTGGTATTTTCTACTAATTTGCATTGCAGTTCTCTTTACTGTCTTAAAACTAAAACTGCAATCATGGCAAACATTGCGTGGAGGGTTGCATGGCAAATAAGACTAACCTTCAATTAAGCTTTAACTGTATTCCAAAATGCGAAACCAAGCCAGAACAGGAGGTCTACCTTACCAGGGGGATCTCACTGGATCCCTGTTTTATTCTCGTACACAGCAGACTCTTGATGTCAGGTAGGTCAAATGAATTTATTAATTCTCTATTTGTTGTTAAAGAGCTGTATATGATTATTGATTCCAAAGTTGGTTCTATTGCTACCTAGCTCTAGGTTAGCTAGCTACCAAATGACTGAATGATTTACCCTGATCCATTAGTCTACTAGAAAAAGCCTTCTGCAAAGTGCCTGGTGAATAACATTGTTATCAGGCTCCTGACATTTACCTACCAGCCACTCCGGGTAGTTGTCACTAGCTTTCATTTTCAGATTTAGTACATATGAGCAGGCAGGGTGTGTGTGTGTGTGTGTGTGTGTGTGTGTGTGTGTGTGTGTGTGTGTAGGCAGAAGGGTACTGAAAAGGCATGTTTAAAAGACACTGTGTCTCGCAATTTCCTATTCATGCCCATTCAGCTTCAATGGAATGTTTTCCCCCAGGAGAGGCGTGGTTTTCCCCCAAATGACGTGCTGCGATCTGTCTCTATAGCCACAAGGGGGGGCATGGTTTTGGAATGAGATGTCTAAGAAGCTCATGTAGGTGTCATTGTCAGGTGTCCACACATATTTGGTCAGACACTTTATGTTAAGAGCTAAACAGAGCTATAATATTAAATCTAAATCCTAATACTATGCATCACCCCTAATTGACCTCCAACTATAGCTTAATTTAATTTTTACTGCTTTGACCACACTCTCAGGTTCTCCTAGCTGATTTTACCTGCCAGCTGCACACTGCATAGGGAACATCTTTCAGCATCACGTTTTTGTCTTGGAACTATTTGATTATGTAACGCTAATATTTAGTACTTTGTTCTCTAAATGTAAAAAGGTTCTATTTAAATTCAGTCTAAGCATTTTCTAATTCATTCCCTTGTCTGCCAGCAGACATGACCTTATTCACAAAAAGCTCTTACCCAGCTGATCGCTTGTTGCTGCCCTTTGGAACAACGGCCCCGGCGTGAGATCCAGCTGGTGCAGCCATTCCCAATGAAGGCACCTCTGGCATGTCTAAAACCACATAAACACAGGCTCAGGATTTCAACACATCCTAAAATAAAGCAAATGAACAAAGTACATTCTATTTTATCTAAAAACATGGAAAGTTTGTCCATAAACTGGGCAGCATCAGGTGCAACAACAGTTATGACCAAACTTGGTGGGCATCTAGACAAAAGCTGGGGACACACAGTACAACGCCAGTCAAAAATATTTCACAATTACAGTGAAAGATAGAAAGCAGCAGTTGTGTTATTTTTAACTTCAGTTTGCTGCTGTCTGCAAAGACACAAGGAATGCACAAACCCTCTATAGAGTCTAGGTCCGTGGTTCTCCAAACAGCCCTCAGGAACTCTTAAGTGGTCCACTTTTTTCTGTTCTAAACTTGTGCATCACAAGCAAGAGGCCAGTAAAAAAAAATCCCACTGGTTTAAACGGTGCTAGATTACCAGGCCTCTAGGTGACTAAAATTTTGCATAAGTAATCACAGCATTCCTCTTGAATTTTTATTATTTCACCTGTTCCCCCCAATCTACAGATTCTAAGTTAATGGCACCATTCCAACCCTAACACGTCTGACCCAATGCCATGCAGTGCGCTCGTATAAATCATTGCAATCAGATGGACAGTGTCCAAACAGTGGTCACTCAAAGTCCACAGGAAAACAGTGCACAGTGGTTAGAGAATGCGCATCCCCCCCCCCACACACACACTTGCCAATACTAGCCAAAGGGTTTAGCGCCCACCCTTCTTTGAAGCAAAATTTGTGTAAAGATTTTGTAGCTTTCCTTTTAGCCAAATGTTTTTGCACCCCCTCTTTGTCAACAAGTTCTACTTCTTTCTTTTTAGCCCCTTGCTTTTTTCTTTTAAAACTTAATTAGAAGTTTTTACGCTCCTCTCTTTTAGCTGAAAGTTTTTCAAATTCACCTTTATAGCCTAAAGTTTCTGCATTCACCCCCGCCTGTGAGCCCCCAGCAAATCCCCAGCAACAAACATCTTAGCAATCATCCCAGCAGCATCCTAACAGCCATCAGAGACCACCTATATAAAAAAAAAAAAACCCCACCAGAGATACCATACCAACTGCTTGGGAAATGCTGAAGCTGAGCAATCACATCCCACTTTCTTGGGGAAATGCATCCCAATTTTTTTTTCTTTTTCCCCTTTTTAACTGTACTTGTAGCTGTAGGCACTCCAGAAATAAATTGTACTAATCCCAGCTGAAAAACAGCCCACACATCCCATGTTTACACATCCCTAAAAGACACAATATGTTTAATACAGGGCTTGTTGGGTCATGTTGGTCTGATTTGAAACTTACATTCAGAACACTGTTAAGCAAATCTATAATCAAAACAGGGGGCCATAACCTAGGTAAGGTGGTGCACATCAACATTTTCTCAGACATAATTTCTGAGTCAACAATCAAAGAACAGGACAAATTTTGTTTACCTGCATCAAACAAGTACAGCTGATAAATCTCTGAATTGGTGCATTACTACGGTTTTTTTTTACTGTTTCTGTCAACGTCTGGTTACCATGCAACTGAGGACACTCCAATGTGTACTTGTACATACTTTATATCCACATACAGACAAAAAAACCCTATTGCATATTGTCATTAAATATTGGCAAAATTACGTTTGGCTTTGAATGTCAATACAGGTTTTCGTTACCAAACTAAGTTGTTGCTTCATAAGTCATTTGATTTGTCTGGCCCGACGTTACAGCTGCTTCATAAGTCATTTGATTTGTCTGGTCCGACGTTACAGCAGGAAAAACAATCTCGTGATGAGCCCATAACATCTGTTTTATAGTCCTGGCTGCGCTCCACATGTTCATACACACTTGACTGAGATCATCAGGTGACTTCAGGGGTCTTTCTGGACCTCTGTCACACCAGACAGTCCCTTAAATTTAAGAGTCAATGGGAACCAAGAGGACTGGGATTTTTAATGTCAGATAAAGTCAGCCCTTTGTTTTTATTAAAGTCTAATCATCTTAGCCTAGCTTAGCTAGTCCTGTTTGTAGGTTAAGCTAATGGTAGATAGCTACAGGTTAGATGCAAACCTGAACATTCCTTACTATGAAGCTATAATGATCATGTTAGAATATACAGCTGAGGTCTCTAATGAATACTAATGGTTTTTATTAACAGTAATAACAAGAAACCCCCGGATAAGCTCAGAAAACAAATCAACTCTCTGCAGTTAGCTTAACCTGCTAAGTAGCTCTGTTTTCTGTCACATTTCATCAAAAAAGGCTTCTGAAACACCTGACAACTGTTTGTAAGCGATGAAAGTGTATCAAAACGCATTAATCTGTGTGTTGAAGGCAGTACCTGGGTTTGAAGATGCCATATCCTACTGGAACTGTGATACTTGAAGCTCCTCCTGCTAACGCATAAACATAAGGAAAAAACAAACACCGTTTTCTTTTTTTATCGCCTTGTTTTCCTCCGAATTACTGCTTTTTAAAAACAACTTGCCTTATAATATCATCACTTCCAACATACTATCATTTTCCTCTATTAAAACAGCCTCATTTTTGATAAAAGTGATGATGTACTTTTTTTTAAACTCCCTAAACCCCCTAAAATGGCGCTTCGACTTCTCCGCCGAAACACGCAGGTCGGCTGAGACCTGGGCGTGTCCCAATACCTTCCCTCACTTACTAGATAGGGCCACTAACGAGTGTGTACGTCTTCAATCTTGACAGTCCAATCCAGGCGGTAATGACCTGTGACCGTACCATTTGGAACACGTCCCGTCCAAGCTCTCTCCGTCTGTACAATTGGTTGTATGCGAGTGACGCAACACAGGTTTATCTTGACCTTGTCTGTGTTTATTAATAAAAACTTTATTATACAGATACATACCACGACAAATCTAATATTTATATTAATATTAAAACTGCGTACGTGATAGTGGTTGCTTATGCAGATGTAAGGTCCTTTCTAAGTAGGACCTCGTCCTTTGGGACAGCCGGTGGTCTGGTGATTAGGGAGTTGCCGCTGCGATCCGGGGTTGTGGGTCTGAATACCAGGACTTCTGGGATTCTAACCCACGACCTCCTGATCGCAGGGGCAACCAGCTGCCCCTGTTTATGAACCAGGTGTTGAGTCTTACGTGAGGTTCTTTCAAGATAAATAAGATAAAAAAGGCCATACAAGATAAATAGGTGAACTATGACCATTTAACTTTTTACACACATACAGTCCCACTTGTAGCGATTCTCATTTGTTGTTTTATTTCCATCAATATTAATAACATTTATGCATAATAACAAAACAAATAGAAAAAAAAATAAAAATAAAATAATACTGTAATTAGGGCTTGGCTGTATCTCTAGAGCGATGCATAGATGAGGGCAGTGAAGAGGCTAGTCAGGGAAAAAAACGTTGAGGGGCATGGTGGCACAAAAAATAGAAACAAAAAAAGAGAGAAAGGATAGAACTCAGAAAACGTTCTTAAATAGTACTGATTTGGACAAAGAGATGCAGAAGTGGTTAACAGAGGGAAAGACAGAGATGATGGAGGAGAGTGGAAAGAGAGATTTAATAAGAAAAAGACATTGTATGAGACAGTCCCGTATGTTCCAGTCCTATGGCGGCCGACGTTGTTGATCTTGCAAGCCCTGTGGGTGGATCACACCACAGCTATTATACTGGGGGGAAAACCGCAAAATCCTGTATCAATCTTCTGAGGAGAACAGCAATCAGTATTTTGTGGCCATTTTCACATCCAAGGGTGAAATTTTTGATCTGAGAAGTGAAGTACAGGGGACAATGCAACAATCATAAAACTAGGTGTCAAAAGAACACTCACAGTTAGACCCTCCAAATTGATTCGGCATAATTTCAAAATGTAGGGGCACAGACAGGGGCGCCGGAAGCATTTTTAATGTGTGTGTGTGGGTGGGGGTGGGGGGGATATGGGGGTCGTTGTCCAGATGTAAAGGGGGGGGGAGTTGCGTGCGTGCAAGTCTCGGTCGTTGTCTGGGGGGGGAGGGCGTGGTTGGCGCGCATGCAGAGTCCAATGTTTTTGAAAAGTTCTGCCATGATGGTTTCAGCACCCATGGGCACAGGTCCCCATTGACCCCCCCATCCCACCTATTATTCTGCAGCGGAGTTCACTCTCATCCTGTATTCCTCCTTCCTCTACCTGAGCAAGCACCATATTAGAACTTGTAGAGATGAGAAATTTCAGTACGGAGTTAGACCAGTCATTTCACGCTCCTAATGCACTCTGCTAATTTGAAACGATTTAGTCTAAACACATACATTTTCAATCCCTTGCCACTTTGTTGTACTATTCAAAGCAGGCAGGATTGACAAAAAGTGATTATATCAACAGAATTGCCTTCTTTATAATCAAGAAACAAAAGGATTTTCATGGTCAAATAATGTTGAACTAAAGAAACAACCAAAAAAAAAAAAAAATCATTTGAATTCATTTCTCAAAAAAATATTTCTGAACATGTGGAATGAAAAAAATGTCAAAAGATACAAATAACAGAATAAAACATTGTAAACCTGTTCTTGTTTTATCTTACTGGAATCACAACACAAAAATGTCTATAAAGTGACGATTTGTATTTGCTTTGGTTCTTCTAGCGCAGGATGCACTTCCTTGGCATGGCAAACGAGTTCTGTACCCAAACGCATCAAAGAAACTGCTGTACTGGGATATGAGAACCAAAAGCTTATTTTTACTCTCAGAATTTGATAAACACAACCCCAGATTCAGAGCACGATTACCTGAAATTAGCTAAAAAAAAGGAGAAAAATATCTATCTATTAATATACAGCATTTTTGTTTCAGTTTTTAATGTTTTCAGTTTTCAAAAGGCTGCATAATATTTCAAAAGAGATTTGCTTGACTGATGCTTTTCAAAACTGACTTGGGGGCCAAATTATTCACATTTACGACAGACGGACCTGTCAAGCTTATTGGACCTACAAAATCATTACTTCTAAGTCCTAAAATGCATAAACAAATAAACTGACAGCCACAGGTCCGACTCCTGAATGCCTACAGATGCCAAAAGTGTTTGGAGATGATGGTTGTTAATAGGAATTTCATATCCAAATAAATTTACATTTTGTTTAATATACAGTCATTTACTTGAACATCCTCCTTATGGGGGTCAATCGCAAGGCATATAATATTGTGTGAGGTATATTATATCATTTAAACATTACCTTGAATGTCACTGGCACTTGGTCAGGGTTATGTTAACTATACAACACTATGACATCTCTGGCCCTGTGAGTAAAACCACACCAGCTCTCAAGCGAAATAAACTCACAAGAGTGAGTAATTAACAGCCTTAATGCTTGTGTTTTTACCTTATAAAATGTTATAATAACTTGCAGTAGGCACATTTAGTTATTACATTTGGTAAAAGCCTGTGATTCTTGGCATACTATTTGGTACACTGCCAAAGAATGGCATTCTTTAGTGATAAAAATATTTTACTTGGTTATATTTTTGGGGTTCTGATTGTATTTTAGTTATTAGAGTGATCTGAAGGCCTTTTTCATACTTCCACTTAAAGTAAAACCCCTGCATACCTTGCCATTTTGAACACTGCATGTGAAATTTGTATTGGTTACTCTTTAAACATTAAATGTAAAATTAACAAATGTCAATTTTTTACCATATCATTTTAAAATGATTTCAGTAAATAAGGACATTTGTAAGCTATCAGTCAGACTAAAATGTGAAAATGTATGGGTTTGTCCATCCAACAATACTCTTACATATGTCTGCCTTAAATACACACAGTGACCTGTTTGTTACTAATCGCTGTAATAATTGGTATTTAGCTGTCAGAACATACTGAATTAAAATGAGCTGAGCTTCCAGAAGTGAGAGCCTAATAAAACCCAAAACAGGATACTCATTCAGGTGAACAGTGATGTAGCACCTGCAAAATAAATGGGATAAGAGAATTAAGGTAAAAAGAATCAATAAGGCACAAGTTTTAGAGAAACTAAAAACGCTTCGCTGCTTCTCTTTTGCAGCCCATTCTCAGGGATAGCATTGAGAATCTGGTACTGCATCAATATTCACTGTGATCATGTATACATGTTTGTTTGTATGTATTTATGTACGTGCTGGCATGTGACTGAAGAATGTGCATTGGTAATGCAGTGCAAGTGTGGAGTCGTGTGTGTGTGTGTGTGTGTGTGTGTGTTGAGATGCCTGAATGTTCATTCTGTAGTGTGCAGAGAAAAGAGTACAAATGGTCCAGTCAGCAACACCTCTTGTCCTCTCTCTCCTGCTCCTCCCTACCCCTCTCTCTCTCTTGTTTGAGGATGTATATAATCACTTTTTGATTCCATCTTTCGTGTTTTCTTCCACTTCTCTTGTCTCTTTCCTCCAAGCATCACTCCGCTTTGTGGTGATTGTTATTGTGTCTGACGTAACCGTTCTGAATTGGACCATTCTTCTTTATCTCCCCATTTCTCTCCTGCTCTTCCTCTTCTTCCTCATCTGAGTCATCTGTTTCCTCTCGGTCACTCCTTTCATCTTCCACGATCTCCTAGAAGCAGGAAAAAAAATGTGAGTAGGGCTATTTTGGTAGCAACTTTCAGCCCTGCACACTGTGTATTAATACTGATGAATATGCCTGAACATGAAAATATCAACAGAACAAACTAATCTCAGCCTCAGACCCTCCACTCCTTTTGTACAAAGAGCGACTTATATGTCTAAAAAAGGTTCTGATAGCCATTTTGACTGGCTATCCATGTGCACACTTCCGTCTACCAGGTTTAATCTGTCTGAAGGGAAACGTTCTCTGGGCACCCTCTAAGTGTTATGCAGGAAGAGGATGAGTGTTTTGGAATTGCTGGGCTAAAAAAAACCATCATGGCAGCACATCTTTAAAAGTTATTTGATCGTTTTCTTTGAAGAATTTATTTAGCAGCTAGTAAATAAGACCACAGCTTTGTTTCATGTGGATGATCTTTCTATAGCCCCATTTTCAGGTGAAACATATCACAAAAAAACAACAGTTTGTAGGAGATTATTTTGTTTTTCAATTGGGCTTTTCATGTCAGTTTGTGGCCAGACCAAGGAAGAAACAGAGGATTGTCATGGATCTGGTGGTTCATGGATATCAAGAATGAAGGTAAACTGGCATGCTGGCGTGTTTGTCCAGTCACACTTATGAGTTCACTCAAGTTTGTTGACAATGGAGTGAAGATGTGCTGACACCTCATGTAGTGGTGGTCCATCTGCCAATGACAGAATCTCACAATATTTTCAGTAAGAGATGTTAGAGGCTTAGTTGTCTCCCCCTACCGGTGCCCCAAGCCCAACACCTGCTGGATGCCCATATAGACAGGAAGTAATTCTGTAGGGGGTGTTGGAACTCAAGCGAGCAGCGAAAGCGAACTTTTTTTTTTGACCATGTAAACTTTAGACAGCAATCCTTTGTATCTTTTAGGTGGAATACAAAATCACAGCAACGCACACTCACAAGAGAAACCGCAACAGCAAAACATTTCTGGACATCCACTCTCTTTTCCCATCTCTCTGGGAAAGCCCAGATGAGACGAAGTGCCAAAAGAAGCAGTATATCGCACTATCTATGTCATTCGAAAAACAACCAGCAGGGCCACATTTAAAACGGGCTATTCTATCAAAAATAGTAAAATTTTATTTAACATTTCACATACTGCACTGCACTCAATTAAACTAAACAGGACTAATGATACTAAGTCAGCATGGTAAGGACAAAATACGAGTACTCTGATTATACCGAGATATACTGCAATTGCAATATTTTGCCATTTTTCTCTAAAAAAACCTTTAGCTATTAATTTTAAGGGATAAATTGGACCTCCACGAAGCCACCTGAACGTCACTTTCGCCCTCATCTCATGCCAGAACGCCTCACCTGCATGCCCCAGTCACCCTACTTATACCTGCCCCAGTCACCCTACTGATGTCTGCACCATCTCTAGCTATTCAGTCCTACACTGTGTACACTTGCCTTATTCTGTTGTGAGTACATATTCATACTAATGTCCTGCTGGGAATGGTGTATTTAATTCTCTTTCACACTCTGACTATTAGTAATGATTTTCTTTAGGGGTTAGTCTTAATAATTCTGTTTACTGATACAATGAACCATAACTTATTGTTCATTGTTATGCATTATAGACTAGTATACATTATTTCGCCAATTCTTTATTATTAATAGCTCTTTTCATGTTATTGTTGCGTTAACCAGAGGAAGATGGGTTCCCCTTTTTGGTCTTGGTTCCCTTTCCTTATAGAGTTTTACTTGCCACTCTCTTGGGGCTTGGATCTGGATTTCTGTGAAGTTGGTTGTGACTGTACCCATTGTAAAGAAAAAAGCAGTACTAAAACTTAATTTTGAACAGAATTCACCTGAATTACTCCCAAACACACCAGCCTCACTCATACACACACACATATACTCAGGAACGTACATTTCTGGGAAGGAAGCGCAGTGCCATGCGAATGATGAACACAGCCCAGAAGATGTGCAGACACTGCAGCACCAGCAGCAGGCTGTTAAAGAAGTAATATCCAAAGAAGGGAGGGTAGAGTGTCACTGGGTACACCCATGTGCAGTACATGATCCTGAAAAAGAGTGAGAAAGACAAAAAGGGTTAACTTTTTTAATTCATTACTTCTTTAAAGTTGGTATGTTTTTGCTTACTTTAGGTGAGGACACTCAGAATGACATCACAAACTGTGCACACGCACACTGACTATCAGATTCAGGTACAGGAACACTTGCTGTCTATGTATACATACACTTTAGTCTCAATGAACTTAAGTGGTATTTGTGTTTGCATAACTCTTACCGGAAGGGGAAGATGATGAGTCTTGTGATGATGAAGAATGCAGCAAACACAATGAAGATGTAGTTACAGGTTTTCCTCCAGCCAGCATAGTTAAACATTTTAGCAGACTGTAAGAGAGAAAGAGAGAGAGAGAAAGAGGAAATTAAAATCAGGAGGTAGAGAAAGATTACTATTGCAGTTATTATCCAGTAGATGGCTCTGTTCAGCATTTTGTATTTTCAACATCAGCGATTTGATCTCAATTCCTTTTTGTTTGCTTAAAAAACGTGTACTGCCATAAAGTGAAGGCTAAATCTGGCCTTTGTCTAAGGGTTTGGGGAAAAAGAACAGAGTGAGTCTAGGTACTTGAATAAGCCTTCAAATCACAAAATCACAAAATTACTACAAACTACTGCAAAAGATTGTTGACTTGAGCGCCGTAAAATAAACATCTCAAGGTATTTAGTAGAGAAGTTGTTTCTGTCCCCTCTTGTTAAAAAGGAATTTTAAGGCAATTGATGACCACTAATAACTACAGTAAATTTGGTCACGCTCACTGACAAAATATCTGAAATACTGATGAGTCAGTGGTTAGTGACTGGTTAAAACCAGTCCTGTGTGAAGCTTGCTAATCTGAACCATTAAGAGACATTTCAACATCTTGTGCTTCAGGATTTATTGCTCAAACGTATGACAAAAAGTGTAATCAATAAAAAGAACAGAAGAAAAGAGTATGTCTGTTCTCAGCCTACTTTAGTTAGCATCAGACTAAACTATTTGTCACGATCCTGGTCCCATTAAGAGTAAAACTAATCACACAGATAATTTCTGAACGGAAATGTTTTCTGTTTCTGATTAGGACACATCACTTGTGGAAGAATATGTGTCAGTGAGTCTGAGGGTGTGAATCATTAAGCATTTAAGCAAGTAAGCGTGTGTGTGTGTGTGTGTGTATATACATGAGTTTGTGTATGTACCTCCAGCAGGTAGTCGGAGGAATCATGCAGAAACATGATTAATGTTCCAGCTCGTATGTAGTTCATACACCAGGAAAAACTGATCAGCATGATAGTTGCAACATGGTGGATGATCTGTTCCTTAAAGTCCTGAGAGAGCAAGCGAGAGAGACAGAGATAGCCACAGAGAGATATATAGATGAAGATACAGAGAGGGAGAGATTATGTGGAGCAATATGAGGACACAGTGACATCTTGACTGTTTGTTTGTCTGCAGTGTACTATGCTCTCGAAATAACTACACCAGTAATGACACTTTGGAGATAAGAAAGAGAAAAAAAACAAAAAAACACCAGCACAGGGCAGAACTGACAGCACAGCCGCCTGAACTAAGACAGACCTGAAAATATCATGCCACTGTCACAAATGAGCCAGATGTCTTGTTCTGTTTAGAATAATGGAATACTGTGAATAGCAGTCCTCTAAAACTCCAGAGGACTGGAATGCAAATATGCACACCTCTGTGCCTCCCTTGGGTGAGCTGCATTAGGGGGAAGTGGTATGATGTTCAGGAGTGTTTGGGTGTGTGAGCATGCACTTTTGAGCTGCAAAAGTTGCATCCATTCATGTTAAAGTTATGGAATGGATGAGCCCATTCTGATTTCTGAATGATGCACAATGCAGGGCATCCAATCAGAAAGGTAAAGAATGTCGAATGTGAGTGTTTTACTTAGCACTCACAGCTAACTGAAACAAGGAGAGATGATCTCAGGCAAAAGAAGTGTCAGAGATACAATGTTGAGATGTTGTTTTGCATCACTGACACAGTGTGGCAAAACAAAAGGCAGGAAAAAAGAAAGCCCAAACTTGAACATGAGAATAATATAAAAATAAAATGTAATTAATAGTTTAGTTGTGTAGTAAATTGTGTAGTTACATCATTCCATTAAAAATATACTGTATACATTCTATATAATGTAAACTGAAAGTACAGCAAAAAGATAATTACTGCTCTAGACTTTTAAAGTTTAAAAGTTTAAAGGTCAGACTCACTTTGCGTTTGACATCTGTCGCCACACTGAAAAGAAGAGATGCGTAGAAGCTCAACTCGAACATGTAGTAGCAGTACTGAGAAGGCAGAAGTGTCTGAGAGAAGGGGGGATGAAAGAGCGTCTTTAAAAACAAATATCCTCACATCTATTTGCAGGAAAGTATGTGAAGAGTTAAATGCAGTGAAGTATGAATGTGCTGCACGCTGTTGGCAGTGTGTCACACAGCGAATGTGGGAGTAGTGTAAACAAGGAGATTCCTGTAGTGTTGCTCAGAACAGGAACAGGGGAGGAGGACTCACCAGAGTGGGGAATCCTTTCCACATTTCCTCCAGGTCATACAGCCAAGGTTTCTACAGGGCAAAAGAAAGAGAGAGAAAAAAGGGTGAAGGGGGAGAGACAGAAAGGAAAGGACGCAGACTGAGAAATTGAATGTCTAAAGATGGTACACAAAGACACACACTAACAAATTTTCCGTTCAAAAAAATTCAGGCAGTGTTTATCAAAATGGAGAGATATTTATGCCGAGAACGAGAGAAAGAGATGTGTCACAGGACTGTAATGTTCAGCACAGTTTTACTTTCCAACAAAAAGTATCTGCAAAGACATACATTAATGCAGGACCCTTTGCCCTGCACTGAACTCTGCTAATTAAGGGAGAAAAGTGCAACGAGAGAAAACAGCATGTCGCTTCATGTATTTTTTGTCCATTACTTCTACAAAACACAAGTTCCCTAATATGAATGTGGCCAGACTGAGGAGTCTGAGGGAGTGTAGATGTGGTATGGCTAACCATAATAGCTGAAAGTAGTGAGAACCAGTAACTTAAGAAATATTACATAAGACAGTTCTCTGTTCTTAGTATAACCACGGCACACTGAAGTCTTCTTCCACTAAAGATTTTATGTAGGTGGCGACGAGGTGGACACCGTTTTGTGTTAGCCAGTCCCTTCAGGAATCTCTGATCACGAATTCATGCAAATTTGTGCTCACTCACAATATTCGCAAGATCTTGCAATGTTGTTCCATCACTTCTACATTACACATATGTTGCACCTTTTATGCAAGTTGCTATGTACCCTGAGGGTGTTCTTGCAGTGAGCTGTAGTCGGGTGGGGAGAATTAATTGATCATTCTGATTTTTAGCAATAAGAAGATTTCATCACCCAGGCTTACCGCAAAGTCATATAGTGCTATTGTGTGTTCTACCAGCAAAAAGACAAACATTGCCACAAGTATTGCAAAACACTGCTGCATAGTGAAACATTTTAGCTCACAAAAATCACAAAAAATAGGCAGCAAGAACCTGTTGGGACTGGTTATCTCTAGAGTATCTCACATTTTAGCTCATTAATTATTATCATTTTTACTTGGCTGTTTTTTAATTATAACTACTGTTTTTTTTTCTTTACAGCTACTCTTTTTAGCTCTACATAAATAAGTTTACATTCCTAATATTGTGATGAACAGAAGAAACACATGAAGACTGCGTCAAAGATGTCTGTCTGACACAAAATATGTTCTATTACTTACATCAATGAGCGCAACCAGGCCAGTAATGAAGGCGAGAAGATAAAACATAAACCTCCAACTGTAAAAGAAAATATACACAATCACATTCAAAACAAACACACATATTTCCAACTGATTTGGCTAAGTGCACAGTTTCAATGTGTCCCTGATGCCATGGCTGTGACTGTGTGAGTAGTAGCAGACACACACAATAGCAGAGAACCTTCAGTTGCTTCAGTTACTGAAAAGCTGCTCTATTGGGCTAAATCAGTTGACTGACATCTGGTTGGTTACTGAAGAATACAGAAATTTCTTTACCTTGAGAAACTTTTGAGTATGTTTTAGTCATTATTTATTTGCACTGTAAGGCACATTCCAATCAGTTTTGTTCTGCTCAGATTCAGCCAAGTATAGGCCGATACACTTCAGTGTTTAATGTGACTTAGCAGTCATATTATCAATAAACACCGTTTCCACTGGCAGCCATACATGTCCATGCAACAACACTGCCTCAACCGTGTCTGACAGACGATGGGGTGCCTCTGATCATGAGCTGTTCCTTTTTTCTCCGTACTTTTCTCTTCGCACCATTCTGGTCCAAGTCTATTATTCCATCACATCTTAATTGCTTCAAATCCATTGTATACAGAGAGAAAATGACAAAAATTGCATTAATGTCCAAATAGTTATGGACCTAATTGTACATCACTTGACTGATAGCAAGACAGCCATACTGTCTCCACCCCTACCATCTATTTTAATCCCTCTCTATCGATTTCTTGACTTACAGTCTCTGTCCATCCTTTTCTGTCCTTCTCACTCAGGGGTGTTGTGTTCCTCACAGGGCTGACAGCCAGAAGCATGCCATGTATATGTGCAAATCTAGTGGTATGCAGATATAAAATAAATGTGTGTGTGTGTTGTCTGGGTGTGTACCTGGCCTCACGAAACTTTTTTATAAGATTGGGTCTGTCTTGATTTCTCCGCCGTCTGAACCAGCGCTGTAGTTGCCTCTCTGAACAGCCTGTCTGTTTACAAAGCTTCTCTACAGAACTCTATGAGAGAGAGAGAAAGAGAGAGAGAGAGAGAGAGAGAAAGCATCTATTTTATAGTGGATGTCTAACACCCATGAACACACATCAACAATAATGGTGGGCAACTATATAGTTTTTTAAAAAATCGCGATTAATCACATGATTTTCTACGATTAATCATGATTAATCACACTGTTATACTCAAAATTCAATAATGAATTTAAAAGAAATGTATTGTGCACTTTTATTTTAAAAGTACTGCTATATGAACAAACGTGAGCCTGCCTCTGTGTAGTACTGGATAAAGTTGAGTACCTGTGTCGGGTATTTGCTAGTTTGGCAGTAGTAGGACTCCAGTGTTGGGTTGTGTACTGCTTTTCTTCTTATAGTTTCTTTTATTCCCAGCAATGAGGCCAGATACGTAGCAATAGTCCTACACACACAAATGTTTACAGAAACTGAAAAGCGTGTAGAAAAGGGAGTAGTTTCTAAAGGGAAAACATCAAAAGGAGAGCACACAAAGCAGAGGAGTACAGATGCTAAACGCACCAAGCTTATTTTTAATAGTCAGATCATGTTATTTTGGCAAAAAAAAAAAGATCTGCACCAAAGATAGAACATCAGGTCAGTTTAATACTATGACTCACCTTTCGAAAATCTGACGAACCACAAGAAAGAGCAGGGCGATCGGAAGTGTGATCCACAAATCTCGTGCCTTGGCATAGACCCGCCCATCTCTGTCCTCCAGGTCCGCCCAACCTAAACCCTCAGGAAACCAGAGACGCTCCTGCCAGAAGGTGTCACTCAACCACTCCAACATACCCAACATCCTGAGAGAGAGAGAGAGAGAGAGAGAGAGAGAGAGAGAGAGAGAGAGAGAGAGAGAGAGAGATTACTGCATAACGATGACTCAGAGAAGTTTTCAGTGCTTTGTGCATTTTTTATCAGTTTTTTTATCAGTAACAGAATAAGAGTGGTACTCTGTCAGTTGAACCTAAACACAGCTCAGACTCCAATTAAACAGCCAATTGCATTTGATAAATACATGATTATTTCTTATGCAAACTATTAAAGTATTTCATTTCTAACTGGCAACATATTACTATTCTTTGAGTACGAGAGACAGTCGCTTAGGTTTTTAATTTGTTAATAAAAATATTTCTAGTATTGTCCTATGCAGTGTTGACATCACTGATGGCTAGCCTGCTTGAGTTCACTAAAACAACCTCAGATGCTACACACACACTCTGAAACAACCTCAGATGGTATAGATGGGTTTCTGAGTACCATTCTTGCGTCTCCAAGGGATAGGTTGAAAAAGACTGTTCAAGATTCAAGAATTAAAGTTTTATTGACATACATAAAAAGTACAGTGTACAATGAAATTCTTACTTGAAGGCTTATCCACAGACTACAGACAATTACCAATAGATATAATTAACATTAAAATACCATAAATACAACTGACAGCATATAACACAACAGTGAAAATGAGGTAATGAGTGATATGCGACTCTGATGTCACATACTTGTAACTGTCACATCCACAAACTGGCAAAAACTGGGCTCATTATTTTAGTTTCTGATTACTGTTGATGGTTAGATCCACATAAGACATTATTCATGTGCAATATGACACACATGAGAAATGCCCAAAAAGGCTACAGTTGAGCAGATTTTGAAATACTAAAAAAAAAAGAAAGTCAGAGCTTTTCCTAGCTTTGACTTTGTGTAACTGGCATTAAATTACTCACTGTCATTTTTAAGTAATTATTCAGGACAATTTGAAACTCCTGTAATGAGGTGTAACTCTGACAAAGCTCAAGAAACCAATAGACAATAATTTCAGTCAATGTTTAGAAGAAGAAGAATGTGGAGGAGTTAGGAGAAGGAGAAGCAGAAGAGCAAAACTTCAGCACACATTTATGAATCACTCACTCCCTATGAACCACACCCAGCTCTCTCCCTTTTTTGCTCTCTCCCTTTTTACTCTCTCTCTCACTCTCTGCAGCTGTTAGATGTAGATCTCTGGTCACAGCAAAATTAGTTTCACATATGGACTTGGCTCTTAAACAGCTATTTGGCAGCGCGCTCTCTCACACACACACAGCACACCAGCCAGTAACATCACACAAACACAACCAGCAGGTCCCAACCACTCTAAAGATTAAAGGCCTTACAATCTGCTGTTGCCTAATTGAACACAAAAATTCCTTATGAGAATCTAAATACTTAAAGGTCAATTCTGGATCAAATCTGGATGTTTTCAAGTAAACTTTTTCTTCTGAATGAGCAATAAAAAAATATTTTAAAAACCTGATTTTTCAGATAAAAATAGTTAAACAATCTCATCATTCTGAAGGGAAATTGTTGTGGTTTTGTGGAACATAGAAATCATACCTCTAGTGAGAAATAGAGGTTCCGCAAACAGTGTCTGGTACATTCATGGTGTCTCTAGTTGAGAAAGGCCTTCATGCCAGTGATTGTGTTGCTGTGAAACTGTTGTGCTAGTGTGTGTGTGTGTGTGTGTGTGTGTGTGTGTGTGTGTCTCAGGTGTAATGCTGGAGGGTGGTGGTGGGGGACTAAGTGGCTATGCTGAAGTCCACACTACATTTTCAGTTTAGTGACACTGAATCTTTTTCATTTCGTTCAACTGGGTTCACACTGCTGAATAATGGCTAATGATCATTAAATCACAAACACAAGAGTTCATTTATTACTCAGGAATTTGACTGTGATGCATAAGGTCTGTTACTTTCACAGCTCAGGATCATGGTTCAGTTATTTACTGTGCACCAAAGTCCTAGGGGACAGTTCACATTTGTCAGAACAGGCTGAACAAAATGTCTGATTGCTCAGCCTCAAGCAAGGAAGGTGTGAAAGTGCAACAAATGCATCATTAGGGAGTTGCCCCTGTGATCAGAAGGTCATGGGTTTCTAGGGCCCTGTGTTCCTGGCTGCCCGCTGCTTCACTTGGTGAACGGGTTAAATGCAGTAAACAATTTTGTGCTGTTCACACTGTGTGCTGTTGTGTGTTCACGTATAACAAATGGACTTTACACTGACAAAGATCGGGTAACTGAGTGCACTGCTGTTTCAATTTCATCACTGTGAAGAAATCACTTTCCACGTGGCAAAAATCAATCAATTCTGCTATTTCTGCGGCTATTTCTGAAACACAGGCCGCAACAAGAATAATAAAACTTTATAACTGTGTAAACATGGATATCTGTAAATAATATCCATGGAGGCATTGATACTGCTACCTAAAATTAATTATGTCTTATTACCTTAATGATTACTATTTCCATTACCGTTTACTATACCATACACTAGTGCTGGGCGGTATAGCGGTTCACACCGAAAACGTTTTTATTATTGTTATTAATTTTTCTTATACCACAGTACCGGTTTAAATAACCTAAAGAACATTCGGAAAGTGGCGCAGCTGGAAACTGTTTAAGGAGGACCTTTTTCACTGCTGCACCGGCAGGGGAATGGAACTTTTGATCTGAGCGAGTGGTAAAGTCGCGACATGTCAGATAAACAGCGTGTGGATTATAAGGTGTAAAATATTACTTTTAGGGAGTGCATTTTTGTGCAATTACATATTTTTATCTTTTTTGTGCATTTAATTTCTCAAAAATACTTTCACATACAATAATAATAATATAATTGCCGTTTAGTCATCTGATTCTGACGATGTGTGTATGATTCTGTACATCAATGGGATCAAACAAGACAAAGATAGTCAAACTAAGGTCTTAATAATCCCCAAAGTACGTTTTTATTTCAGCATTACGAAGAAACATGCATGTGTTTAGCGGTTAGCCCTCATGTTATGGCACAGACATATATAGCATTTAGTCCGACAGAGTGGATACATTAGCAACAAATATTTTAGGCAAGTAATAATAATAACAACTTCATTTATACAGCAGAGTACTTCACATGGACCCCATTCCAATATAGAACACAGCAAACCATACAAAGAAAGTTAAAAGATTTTCGCTGAGTTCTATTTGATTTTAGGAGTGAAATCAGCGCTCAACCAGCTGGTGTGCGCTGCTCCACTCCTGTGCGCTCCGAGACCCCTGCGTCTCCGCGTCTCTCACCCTCCCGCACAGGAACTAAAGGTCCCCCCAGCTTCACGTTACTTTTATTTTGTTTATATCACATAAAAAAAATTGCGTTTTTGTTGTTTAGCTGAGTGTGTGTGTGCGACGCCATCTTTAAAGGTCCCATGACATGAAAATTTCACTTTATGAGATTTTTTAATATTAATATGTGTTCTCCTAGCCTGTTTATTGTCCTGCAGTGGCTAGGAATGGCGATAGGTGTAAAGAGTGCTTTGATCATCCTGCTCGCCGTTGATAGAATGACAGCTCAGATGGCCTGATCTGGAATTTTCCCCGTATGTCGTCATAAGGGGAAAGGTTACCGCCCCTTTCTCATGCTTTGCCTGCCCAGAGAATTTCGCCCTCCTCCCCTAAAAAATTAGCTCCACCGACTGTTAATGCTATCGTGTGAGAGATCACTTTTGCCAGTAGAGATATCATGACTTGCAAACGAGTGAAGCATGGCAGTTGCTCGGTGCTTAGATGTACAAATGAGCACAAATGTATTTTTTTGTTCCTTCATGCGAGAACCTTCAAGAACCAGTGGGTTAATTTTATTTTCTCTGGAAATGCGCCAACACAATACAGAGCTGGTCTTTCTGAACGGCTGAAAATTAAGTCTGGTGATTCACAAAAAAATGGCCGAACTTCCATGAAAGGAGTTGTTTTACTGTGTGACGACCATTTATGAAAGACCGTGCCACTGGAGTTCTAATAACGTCCTATAACGTGAAACCTGTATAATTTTGAAAAATACTGTGATAAAATTTTTTTGGTCATACCGCCCGGCTCTACCATACAGTGTCTGGTGTCAAACCACTTTTTCTCTACTTGCCCAAACCACTTTTTCCAATGGCACTGTGTTTGCACTACATATTGTCCTTTGTACTAAATGCTTTATGTCTCTTGTTTCAGTGTGGGTCTGAAGACATGCTATTTCGTATCACTGTTTACTCTGACTATAGCTGAGATGACAACAAAGAACACTGACTTGGTGTGACTCTGTCCTTCCAATGTTTCAGCACAATGTAACCAAAAAATCCATCACCACTGGCATGTTAGAGAAAGTTAAGAATGTGATGCATTTTTGCCGCAGTATAGAGTACTGAGGAGGATGTACAGTAAACCCCCGCTTATCTCGGGGGTCACGTTCCAAGAGCACCCACATAAAGTGAAAAACCGAGTTGTTGTGATGTGGTTAAAAATGCCTAAAATGCCTATTTTTATACTGTAAACCCTAAATATGCCCCCAAAATTGCTCCCAAAACTCTTTAATTTCATTTTAAACTCAGCTTAATACATTACTCTTAAAGAAAATGTAAAGGTAAACCCGTATTCGTACTGTACAGTTTACAATGAACTGCTGTCTCCCTCAGTGCCAGAATGTAAATACCGATATTACCCCTGTATAGACTGTATGTAATACATGCACGGGCATTTTCTTTGGTATGCACTGCCATTTTCTTTGGTATAAGCAGAGTGAATACAGTAATAAATTCATTTAATTTATAGTCATTAAAAAACAGGGCTTTAAGAAGAACAAAACAAAAAACAGGAGAACACTTGAGGAGAAATAAATAGCGTTCTTGGATTGGCTACTTTCAAACCTCCCGTCTTTGAGTCCAGCGATATTTCACCATCCCAAGACGTGCTTTCTTTGTGTTTCTCTCCACAGTACCAAAAAATGTATAGTTATTTTTCATATGGAAACGTAGCTGACTTCACGTTAATATTTATATTGAAATTAGTAAATTATATTTTTCTTATGCATGAAAAATTATATATTGCCACAAAAAAAAGCTGTGACGTCCAGGCCTCGTCCACCACGCCCTCTCGTCCTTGTGCTGGGTTGCTAAGCGCCGTGCCTAAACATAAACAACAAGAAGGATATCTGCAGTTTTCACAATAGTGTGGGGGTTTCAGTGAACAATTATTAGTTCGGGTCTCAGAAAAAAATGTGATGGACTGAAGTCACGACTGCTGAACCGCGTATAAGTGGCAGTTTACTGTGCTTCAATTTTAATATGTAGAAACTCCTTCACAACAGCCTTTGGCAGAAGCTGCATTTATGCTTGACTTGAATGTGTGATTCAGGGACTGAGGTACTTGTGTATGTGTGAAGCTGAAGAGCTTGTGGGTGAAGCAAGAGCAAATGAGCAAGTGTGTGTGTTCCTATGCGTGTTGTTGCAGAACATGAGCCTTATATATCCACTGCAGGAAACAATCTGTTATGATGCAGACTTTGGGGAAGACAGGACACTGATCCTGAATTAGTTTCTTGTTCTTCAGCCCCCTTCTGCCACCAGTCAGAACAAGCTGTAGTACCAACTCTTTTACTTCCTTCTGATCAACAGCCACACGGTTCTCAGCAGGAAAGTGACGAAATCTGCACGATGGTTGCACAACTTGCACAATCTAAAAACAGGCAGAGTACTTCTGAGCATTCATCAGTTCCGGTATGACACAGTTAAACAGATCTCATTTATGAGTCAAATCCAGAAATTCTGGATGTTACACCCAAAATCTCTATATAATGTATTTGATTAACATGTGCACAGATCATTCATGCTTATATGTGTCACGTATTCTCTAATTTCTAATAAAAAGTTGTATGTAAAGCATTCCTTTGGTATCTGTACATACATTGGTCAGCCACAACATTAAAACCATCTGCCTTATTGCGTATGCCTCCCCCATGCCACCAAAACAGATCTGTACTGAGGCATCGGTAGCCATCTCTTTTTTTTTTGCACTTGCCCATTTTTCCTACTTCGAACAAATCAACTTCAAAAACTGACTGTTCACGTGCAGCCTAATATATTCCATATATTGTAACTAGATGATCAGTGATATTCACCACACCTGTCAGTGGTATTAATGTTTGCCTGAATTATGTATACACAATAAAATGTTAAAACATTTATTAACCCCTGTCTGGAAAGTTTAAAATCAAAATGCTTTGGATGGTGTTTCAAATTGTCCATCCTGAGCCCAGTACGGTATCAGATATAACAGAGTCACTATGGCCTGGCATCCTTGGCTCCGGATTCACACTCATTCATCACAAAACCTGCTTCTACTCTGGGATTTCCGAGGCACACTTAAACAACTACAGGCTGCTCAAACATGCTCAGGTCTCAGTCCAGCTCTGATTAGGTGACATGAACCACAGCACTATACCTATAACAAACTGTATCTGCAAAATTTCTGAAACCACATAGGTGCACCAGACATTTTACTATTTAGCGCAGGTTTATTGCATATATAATCCATATGTTATCCATGGTCTTTTAAACATCTCGAAGAAAGAGAAAGAGATCAGCTCCCAGTGTTTACAGATCTTACAGATAATGTTACAGCAAAAGGAACTGGGCAGCAGTATCTGATTCTAGGTCAGCAGCTCCTAACACTGCCCTGTATACGAGATTGTGCAGACTCTGATCTCTGAATAGTTACAGGAACTCTCCCTGTCAATGAACCCTCTGAGAGGACAGGCACGCTAGCAACATTAGATCCATTGTTCAGTTCCACACACACAGATATGGACTGGAATCCATCACGAGACACTCACACCCACACTACATCAGATGGCTGCTGCAGAAAAAAGGCCTGTCCAGGGCACATGTAACAGATTTGAGAGAGTAAGTGTTAACGCTGGATTTTTCCCTTTTACACACTGCTCCTGGGATCAGAAGTCTTGCTCTAAGGTAACTGATGTACAGGCTGAAGACCTTCCCTGAAGCCCCTTTCACACATTTATCTGGGTATTTAACAGTAATGAAAAAAGAAGAGGTTAAGTGTAAATGCAAGCCAGAGTCAAATGCCTGGTAAGGCTGAAACAGCAACCAGCAGGGCTCATGTGTACGGCAGCTGATACATTACTGGGAAATACAGTAAAAAGAAACATTTCTGTGGTCATTTATTTCAGAAGTTGAGTTTAAAAATGGGATAAATCATATTGGAAGTGCATTGATTCAACAGTGAAATGGCAAAAATCTAGACTGTCCATGTGAGTGGTGGTTTCTGCACAAAAGCGACACAGTATAGCTGTCAAAGCAAAACATTTGTGTGACACATTTATTTTTTTGGGGTGTTTGCAGTTTTTAGTAGGAAAAAGGTCATGCTAAACATTCATGCTGAGAACATCACCTCCTGTTTACCAGGATTTTAATGTATGAACACATCAGTCCCAATTAAATATCATTTAAGGGCAGCATGTGAATGACACCAAGTCTGAACAAAACTGGTAAAAGTATCCCAGTAATGTTTTGGGTTTTCTATGTTTTACTGTCCCAAATACCAATTTAGAGACTTTACATACTCACTGGTGTTTCCAAATGAGAACACTGTTTATTGGTATTTTAGGTTACAATATAGACTTGAATATCAGCTTAATGAATATGACATCAGCATAACAAGTCTTCAGTCTACCAGGGATTTCAAGCTAAATTCCTGCATGGGCCCAGTACTAGCCCTGGTTAATGGTTTCCTACTGGTCAAGACTTAATTTAAGAATCTAAGAATGATCTCCAGATACTATAGTAAAACATGGACAGTCAATAATGACTAAGGTGACAAAAATTCACTGAGATTATTTTTATTTTAAAGGCAGGAAATTATGACAATGCTGATAATGCTACTTATTTACTTATTTACTCCTCTCAGTCTCTTCATTATTGTTTTGCACTGCACTGCTCTTATTACTTTATTCCCACTTCCTGTCTTCATCCTTTAATCAATTCTTACTTTATCTTTAATATTGCACTGCAATCTAAACTCAAGAAAAAAGTGCCTTTCAGAGTACAAATATGAGGGTACTGTAGAGGATACATCTTCAGTATCTTTAGTTAGGGAAAATTATTGCAGTATATACTGGTGCAATTATTTTTTGCACGGACTCTACTCCCCCTTTCTGACTGATTCCTCTGTTTAAGAAATGCAACATTTATCTTTCAGTGGGAAAGTGAATGTGGAGTATGTTTCAAATTTAGTATACACAAATTTAGTATACACAATAAGGACCATGCTGTACCGTTCAGGGTGTGTTTACATTATTTGTACTTTGGTGGACTAAATTTTACTTAGACATGAGGACCCTCTTTAACTATCAGTGTAGAAGTGCTTTTCTACAGGTATGTCATGGTTTACTAACTAATCCTCATTCAGCATTGTCTGCACCCTGGTTGAGCGAATTGTACGTTTCTTTTTTCTATCACACGCTGTTAAAGTAGGGGATTTATCTGAAAGTTTTGGGGTGATCACATGATTCTTAAGCAATGTTAGCAAAGGTAACAGTAAATGCAAACATAAATACTATATTTACCCTTTACTTGTCAAAGGGTATTAATATTTTGAATGTTGCATTTTGAGCAAAATTGCACCATGAATGTAACATTTATTTATGCAGCGAGTTAAGTGTTTAGTCATGCTAATCAAAGGATACCCACTACGTCAGACTAAACTACACCACTGTGTTTGATCAGTAATGGTTTTCCAGCTACCCGCCCCCCGTAGCCATTTAGGTATTAATACATCACAGGTGATTTGTTCAGGCAATGCGTAGTATGTGTAATATATTACTAGGAGCTACAGCAGAACTCCTAGTAATGGGTGGTTGTGGCCTAGTGGTGGTGGCTTGCCTCTGGACCAAGAGGTCATGGGTTCGAATCCTACCTTCAGCATACAATCGCTGGGTTCCTGAGCAAGACCCTTAACCCCAAGTTGCTCCAGGGAGACTGCCCCCTCTAGTTAGGGAATGAAAGTCGCTTTGGAAAAATGTGTCCGCTAAATGCCGAAAATGCAAATGTAACTCTCATAGAAGCTTCAGTGCATTGTTATGTTTTGATGTAGATTACTTTAGATTTGATTAAGCTATGAACACTGACACAAAAATAGGTCGATATAGTCTTTCAAAGATAAGAGTTTCAAAGAAAAGGTAAACATAGGGCACCAGCTGTAGTGCCCCACTCTCCTGCAGTTCATGTCTGCTTGAGACCAAAGGGACAAGTGGTTACTCAGTCATTTGTAGTAAAATCATTATCACACCAACCTTTGATCACAGACAGGACTTTCCTTTGTATGACTCTCATGCATCAGGTGAGAGCCAAACTGACTCAGATATGGGAGATATGATGATAGATTCATGAACCAAGAAGTAATACAATGTACCTGCTGCAACCCAGGGATGGGAAATACAACCTGTTTTTTTGAACTCATGTGTAAAAAATATTGCATCTTAAGGCTGGTGCATACGGTAAGCTGATAAACAAGCTGACAAGCATCAGAGTGTAAGAAAATAACTACGTAACTGATGCACTTACTGAAGGTTTGACAAAACAAGGTGCAAACACAGTCCTTTAGTTCTACGATTTCTGAGTGGTGACCAGCTCCAGCCATGTGACTAGCATAAATATATTAAATGTCTGACGGATATACTAATGAGGGGATGAAGGCACTTAGCTTTAAAGATTAAAGATCAAAGCCATTTTACGCTCAAAATTAATTATTTAGCACAATGCAGCGTAACAATACATTTCAGTATCAATATCTCTCCAGCTCGAACAAAACAGAACTGGCACCCACTCTGAAACAAATGCCTCTAGGTATTGTGAAACCTTGAAGGATTCTGATCCATGTGTTATTTCATTTATTTTATTTGTAAAATAAATGAAATAAGCTCATGTCAACCTCCTCGTTTTCAACAGGGTGTGACTGGTATCTTAACGAGCTTCCACACAAAAGCAAGCAACACCGTCAAAGACAAAACTCAAAGTATTCATTGACAAATGAGAATCTATGCATTAGACTGCATGTGAGTAAATGGTGTTAGTAATGATGCTGTATCTTCTTACTACCTTAAGATACAGCAGCATGAGTGTAACAACTGTTTCTTATTCATACTTTATTCTGATATTTTCCAGGTAAAACAAATTAATTAAATGTCAAAATCCGAGTGTATCAATTCAATATTGGTAGAAGTGAGTTCAGTTAAATATACTTGGCTCAACTGATTATTGAATGCATCATCATGTCCAAGTCAGAGATAAGTTTACAAATAAGTAACTTCTCTGTCTCCTAACATGACCCTAAACCTGTGTGAGTGCACACACTCAGATAAGAGCGCTGTCAGCCCATACTTTAGCTCAGTCCTGCTCTTTTCCCAATGACAGCCTGCATGCTGCCCTCTGACTCGCTATTCCAGTCATGTGACACCACTCTGGCCATTCTCTTCTAGACCTATCACAGAAAGAGAAAATGTGTGTGTGTGTGTGTGTGTGTGTGTTTTCCTTCTTATTGAACGAAAGATAGTGAGATAGTGGATACAGGACTGGAGCATTAAATGAAAGTTCAAGCTGCATGATGTGATGTATTTTTTTTGTCAGCTTAAGTTAAATGTTTTTTAATCACATATAAATGTGCTTTCTGTTCATTCATTAACCCTAACTATCTTTGAACTTTGTAAATGTGTGAGCGTTAATGTATGTGTCGCAAAACGTGTCCTCTGGCACATTTTGTACTGTAAGCATGACAGCTGTCCAGACTCATGACTCACACACAATCATCTAGGAGTGCGTTTACTCCCATATCTCCAGGGCTCTCTCTCTCAAACACAAGCATGCAAATGATGCTTTATGTCAGTCACCTCTGATTCATTTGTTCCTTCTCAGTTGCCGCTCAGAAATAAAACTAGGAATCTTTTTAGTCCACTCTGTGAAATATTCCTCAATAACTGAGGTCAAATGCAGAAGGCTAAAGTTCTAAGATGGCCCTCTCATCCGCGTCGCTTCAAGTGATAGAGACAAACACCCAGACCTGGGTTCATTCATTTAAAACATCTACACTTAGCCCACACTGACACTCATAATGTAATTCGTGTTTTAAATATACTTTGTACATTTAAAGCTTAGACCAGTGAAAGAGAATGTCTTGTGTGACTCTTAAATGATTAGTTTGTTGAAATCTAATCAGACTGATGATTCATCTGAACTGTCTTTGAATGATCACAGGCAAACAGGATTGGTAAAGGCTGCTTGTCATGAAAGAAATTAAAGATAACTAATCAGATTAATTAATCAGAGCAATAATTGATTAATCATTTATTTTCACAGTATTATTTTGTTAGAGTGCTCTACAGGGGAAAATTATTGCATGGAAAAGGGAGTAATTAACAGCAGAAAAATGGTTAAAACATTAAAACAAATTGCCTTAAACATTAAAACAAAATGGTTAAAACATCAAAAGATTGGCTAACAAGAACAGTACACATACATTAAAAATATTCATATATATATATATATATATATATATATATATACACATATATATACATTTTATATATATATATATATATATATATATATACACACACACACACACACACACACACACACAAACACACAAACACACAAACAGTGACTGTGCATCTACTACTATCTGAAGATAAACCAGGGTCAGACTTCTTAGCAGTCAGTCAGTAAACCTATCAGTTTCACCTCAAATACATCTGACTGCAGCAGGACCCAAATTACATGTGTGTGTGTGACCAAATATTTGTAGAACACAGATGTTTGTGATCCTTTACTTCAGTCATTTGTGGTCCTATAACTACTATGTAGTAGTCTATTTGCATGTGAGGGGGCAATTACAGTGTGGTTGGTTGACTTTGCTTTTAGTATTAAAGGCAGCTGAATCAACAGTTTTCGAACCTGTATGTGTGTGTGTGTGTGTTTGTGTGTGTGTCTGAAAAAATCTGCATATACACTCTGCATAGAGTTCATCTGTCATGAACACTCCTGTCATCTAGTTACTCACTTGGATGTTTCAGTCTTATGATCTGTGGACAAATGTTTAGTGTACAGTGTATTTGACTTGCACAACGCCGGATGTCTCTTTCTAAAGCAAATGAGAATATGACAATATATGAAGTTAAGAACCAAACCCACGCCCTTCAGTTAAATGAACCACAGTAGTTTACATTTACGGCATTTAGCTGACGCTCTTATCCAGAGCGACGTACATCAGTGCTCGAGTAGTCAACGTCTGCATCTTAGACCTGTAAAGCTGAATTTAAGTCAATCATCTACAGTTCAACCTGATGGATCCTGATGGATCCACAAACATAATAGGGGCTCAGTTTTAGAATAAAATCTGATTTTTTTTTACAAGAAATAAATCTATGAACAGTTTAGGACACTTAAAACACACGGATCTTACATTTAAACGCACAGTTTTGTAACTGTCTTACTGTTCAGCTCCTGGGGTGAAATGGTATCGACATTGTGTGTAATTACTTATAACGTAAGTAAATATAACGTAGTGTATGTATGTAATTACCTATGTAGAATAAAGCAATGTATGTACGTAATTACTTATGTAATAAAATAACTTTAGTGTTCAGGGTCTAAAGTGAACAGTGAATAAAAGTTGTGTGTAATAAAGAGACATAGTACACATGCGCTGTTAATGGTGTTTTCACACATCAAAGTCTTCACTAGTGAGGACGAGTCAAGTGTCAAAACTCCCAAAAAAACACTTCCAACCCTCCCAAACCACATTAAAACACAACAAATGTAACGGAACTGTATGAAAACGTTACTCACTTTGGTCTCGACAGTGCTGTCGGTGGTCCACGGTGAGAAACACGTGTGAGGGTGGTCGGTTCAGGCTCTGTCGGAGTGTCCGGGTCCGGAGCTCGACTCTCCGAGGGGGAGAGAGGTTCTCTCGGGGTCCGCTCGGTGGATTCAAGGTCCTGTCTGACTGGTTCTGTCGCCTGCCCTCATCTCCGTTCCCGTTTAAAAGATAAGGAAAACGCTCTCCTCCAGCGCTGGCGGCTCTGGCTCGGCTAGCACTGGGTCGTGTATCCGTTACAGAGAAAATATAAGAGTTTGGAAAGTTAGCTTAGCTTCTTTTTTACTCTCTCCGTGAGGCTTTACTTAACTAACGTTGACTCTACTTCACTCTTTTCGGGTGACGGCTGTTACCCTGTTTAAAAACAGGGCTCGACCCTTTTTTCTTTATTACACCCCTCTTCTCCGTTATTTTATCTGAGGTAAAAAAAAGTGAGCCGTTAGCATAATAGGCACGCAGCGCAGGACTGGCGAGGTCCGACTCCGGATCGAATCGGCTCTTTTGAACCGGATCGTTTCAGGCACCAGTCCAACCCAGAGCGGTAGAGAAAACAATGGCTGTATGGCTCCAACCTACTTGAACATGTGCGAAGTTCAGCTTTGTGACAGTGTGCAAGTGGGTCGACTTTGAAAATATGAAAAACAGTTACGCATCTAAACAAATTACATTACCTTTCCATGTTTAGTAATGTTAAAGTATCAATAGTTTACTGCGTTTAAAGAAATGCGACTAAGAAACTTTGAAAGTAGAAAAAGTAGACGAAGAGGTTTCAGCGGTCCCCTTGCATTTGCATGTCTCATTATTTTTGTGACATTTTCTATGAGGAACTAAAATCCATTCTGGCCATAAACAATTGATCCCGTGATTAAATCAGTTGATTCAATCGTTCAATTCATTGAATCACCTTTAGTGAATCATTTTGTTGGATTGAATCGAGCTTTGGGAGGAGTGGAGCACGTGAGATTGAACTACGGTGCATATCATAAAGACTTTCTTTCCTACCCGTATTTAGGTAAGCCCCGCCTCTCGGGCGGTACTATATTTACATTCACGGCATTTGGCAGACGCCCTTTTCCAGAGCGACTAACAGTCATTAGCCACAAGGACAGTCCCCCTGGAGAGAATGAGGGTTAAGTGTCTTGCTCAAGGGCACAATGGTTGCAGGTTCACAGGAAATTTAATTTGGACAAAAGACAACTAAGTTGACACATTTGATAAAAAAAAATTAAACACGTGAAATGATAGCAACCTGAAATCAAAACGGATTTTTTTAACCTTGTTAGATGTCCTTAGCCCTTAGTCATAGTAAGTGGAATATTGTACAAGGGACAGTGAAAAATTATATTAAACAATAATTTCATAGCATGTCCCCCTGTTTAGGATCGTAAATGAGTGGAACAGTCTTCATCTCCATTCCTCTGTCTGTTCCTATGTATCTAAAGTGATAGAGCATGTGAGGGAGTGTATTATCACCAGTAACAGGAAGGTTGAGATTATTCAGAAGTAGGCACAAACTGAAGACGACCTCAAGTGTTCTATTGCTTTTGTACCACATTTTTACATAATAAAGAAAACATGCAAAGTCGTTTTGCTCCAGTAGATTTATGGACAAATCTGGGTTTGCCAGGAGAATGCTGCCAATGGTTTGTATAGTGAAGTTTGGTGGAGGAGGAATAATGGGCTGGGGCTGATTTATTGGGTTTGGTCAAGGTCCCTTAGTTCCAGTGAAAGACAATGCTAATACTACAGAATACAAAAACATTTTAAAGAATTATATGCTTACAACTTTGTAACAACAGTTTAGGGAAGGTGATTTTCTGTTGCAGCATGTCAAAGCATGGTTTGACAATTTTTTTGTGGAGGAACTCCAGTGGCCTGCACAGACCTGAATTGGAACGCTGATTCAGAGCCAAGCGCCAAGTGCCAAAGTTTACAATGCTCTTTGGACTGAATGGGCACAACTTCAAAATCTTGTGGAAAGCCTTCCCAGAAAAGTGGTGGCTGCTGTGGTTTTAAAAGGATGGGTGTGGGGAGGGGAGACTCTGTATTCATGTCCGTGGGTTTATAATGGGATGTCTAACATCATACGCGTCTAAAAAGCTCGCGTTGTGCCTTTATAATGTTAAAGGAATGGCCAGATTTGATACGTGAGTTGTTGTGAATGCTGCCACTAGCTGCCCCAACTGCCCCACAGACTACATTAGTGGCATTGCATTACAACAATATTGGGTGAGGTTTTCACTCTATCTTCCTGTTAAAGTTGATTATAAATTCACACACACACACACACACACACACACACACACACACACACACACACACACACATTTGTGCACACATATTCTCCAGACTTTATATCATAGTTGTATTTTATTAAATTAGAAAGAAAGACTTGATCAAAAATTAGTAAATAAATAAGAAATAAATATCATAATACATAGTTCATTAATTATTCAGTTACAAAGTCATAGATATGCTTAAATGGATTTCTTTAAAAAAAGACACTCTAAAATTAAGACATTGCATTTCAACCAACCTAAAACGTGCATTTACAGCCGTATTTTAAAAATATATATAAATTAATCAATAAATAAAAATAGTTCAAGTATTAAAACTTACCCAAAAAACCCATCTCAACCCATGTCCCATACTTCAAGAAAAAGTAGAAATTTTAATTCAAAAGATGTTTTTAAAGATTTCTGCTATAATAATAATAATAATAATAACAACAACAATAATGATAATAATCATAATAATGTTAGTGATTATTATTTTAATGTAAACTTTACTCATTTTTCTTTTTTTTCCACTTTTTTTGATTCTTCTTGTTTATTTACACCTGATAAAGAGAGCTAAACCATTCTCTTTCTTTATTCATTTCATTATTTATGATCTCTGTAGACATATTAATGTCCATGAGCTGTGGTGAGTGTGACTCACACTTATTTTGTACATGTTGCTTTCGTTTTCATTTTTCATATGTCATTATGTGTGGTAGTGTGTATGTATGGATGCATATGTGTGATTTATGTACAGAGTCTTTAACATAGACATACTTCGTCCTTTTACATACACATGATCCATTTTCACATTTTGTGTGTGTGTGTGTGTGTGTGTGTGTGTGTGTGTGTGTGTGTGTGTGAGTGTAAAATGTATGATGAATGACCCGGTCATCTCTGAACTCCACACTTGAGTTTACTGCATGAACCACTGTTAACATCTGAGCTTCCTCCAACCTGTGTGAGTGAAAGAGAGAGGGAAAGAGAGAAGGCAGGGACAGAGAGAGAAAGGAATGAGAGCAAGACACAGAGAGATTGATAGAGGCTGATTAATAGGGAGAAGTGATTTGGTTTTTAACCCCATGTCTGCCTGAGCAGTTTCTGTATGTTTTATTCAGACCAGTTCACCATCACCCCAGTGCTCGGTTCCCTTTAGCAACAGGAGAGGCGGACAGTCGCTCTGATCTCGGACCAGTTTTACAGTTGCTTCAATGCTGAATATATGCAGAGGATCTGGTCCTATACCAGGATGAAAATACGGAGCCAAAGCCCAAACTCTCACCCCGCCTAAAGTCCATCCTTACTGAAATATGAAGGACCACAAACATGAAGTCTCAACCAAAAACAAAAAAAGCGTTCAAATGCAAGAAAGGCATGACAAATTAGACAATTCATTTCATTATGTGTTCTGATTCGAGAAATGTCCATTTCTTTGAATTAAATAAGTCACTCATGCTAGATGTGGCCAATTTTCATAACGTCAATCGTTCATTCAAATATTAGAAAAAAATAAACAAGTCATTCACAGGCCAAAAGTAAAGCATAAATAATGTACTTTTCTTTTAAAAAACGCTGATTGAGGAACATCAGGAACTAAAATGTGTTCTGGTTTCTAATGGCATTTCATTTCATTACACATACACTCATTCACACACATTCACATCCACAGTGACCATGCAGCTGAACACAGTGAAGCCCAAGACTGCTGCTGTGTATATATGCGAATGTGTGTGTGGATATGTGTGTTTGTATATGTGTGTATATGTGTGTGTGTGTATTTTGTGTGTGTGTGTGTGTGTGTGTGTGTGTGTGTGTGTGTGTGTGTGCTTTTGGCAAGCAAACTGTCACCCAACATGCAGCACTCTCTTTATGTCCAACACAGGAATTCTGGGATTTCTTTGAGAACAGTATTTGGGGAATTAGGAAAATTTCCATCAATTCCTTATTGAAAACAACGTTGAAAGCTGTTTCTTTCACAGTTGAACAAATTGGTTATATGTTATGTTCTCGTCCCATAATTCCTGCTTGTTTTCTCCAGTGACACCCCATGTGCTACTGTAAGTACCACAAACCTGTACTGTACCTTAACTGACAGAGGAAAAGAAACTGGGACAATAACAGAAAATGAAGAATGAAAAGAGAGGGAGAGTGAGTGAGAGAAAGAAAGAAAGTATGAGGCAGAAAGATAGAATCTGAAGGAAAAGCTGTTTGTATATTATCATGCTCTAAATAAATACGAGAAAGATTCAGAAGAGAACATCTCATCTTGGTTACACACACACTCACACACTCACATTCACACTGACACATCCCAAATAAAGAGCGTATGAGTGGGCATCATCCCACCATATCATCAAAAGACCACAAAACAATTTGCTAACTGATCAAAAACAAAACGTTAAATGCAACGTTTTTCAGTTCATACAGAGACAGAGAAAGAGCCATACATATAGAGAAAGATAGGAAGAGAGGAGAACAAAGGAAAAAAGAGAGAGAGGAAAGATAAAGAGAGAGAGTGAGAAAGAAGGGAGTAAAAGGTAAAAGTTGAGGTTGGTCATCATATGTGAGTCATCAAACCTCGTCGCACAGCAACTGATCAGATTGCAGAGAGATCAATAAAATCACAATGCACTAGACTCAGTCCACTGTAGCCACGGTAACACAGCATGCATCCCAGCGCATGGCTGGTCGCCACGGCAACCCAAACACAGGCAGTCGCCACGGCAACCCAAACACAGGCCAATAAACTTACTACAAGCGAGAGATGTAAGGGAAGGGCATTATCTGTTGCTAGGCAACTGTAGGCATGCCATAGCGACGGGACCTCCCACGATATACGTTGTGCCATGTGGACCTTTGGATGTGATTTGTAGATTTCAGGGAAAGAACACAGAAAAAAAGTTGACATTTGTGAATATTTCTAAAATGGAAGCTATACAGCGTGCATAAATGCTAAATTTTCCAACTGAAAACAATCTGGCTGTGGAGTCGCCTCATCTTCCTGTTTTGAGGCACCGATTTGAATTTGGACTCCTTACATTCTCAGGTTTATTACATCGTAAGACTTAGTAAATCTAGTAAATACATAAACCAAAAATGCAAACTTGCTCTTTACTTATCAGAGTGGTGAGTCCTTGGTGTGTCCTTTAATGAGTTTCAAAGCATTTTACCTCAGATAATCGAACTTGTTAAAGCGGTTTTGTTCCAGTAACTATCTGCACTAATTAAGCTTTGTTGTGAGCTGCTGTGTTCATGTCTGTCACTCAGTTTGCTCCGTCTGGAGTGAACTTGTTGACAGACTGTGTCTCTTACCAACTGCCTTATTGACTGGCATCATGAGCGGTGAGTCCCATATGAGCAGTAATCTATAAGCAATTAGCACCACTCAACACTATACAGTAATACTGGTAATGGTAATACTATACAGATGGCCAGCATCATTCAGATGGTCAGGATAGTTCAAACTATCAGCAGTAATAAAATGGTTAGGATCACTCAACCCGATCTCACACCTTTTCGTGCAGCCATCACGACACAAAATTGATTCAGAAACGTGCTGCGATCATGGTTTAGGCCTTTTTTTCATGCTAGGACAACGCTTCACTACCCAATGTATTTTAATGCCCAGTGCGTAACACCGACAGTATCAGCGCTAACTGATGACTGTTAGGGTTAGGTTTAGGTTAGGGTTAGGATTATGGTTAGGTTTAGAGTTAGGGTTAGGTTAGGGTTAGGATTATGGTTAGGTTTAGAGTTAGGGTTAGGTTAGGGTTAGGATTATGGTTAGGTTTAGAGTTAGGGTTAAGGTTAGGGTTAAGGTTAGGGTTAGGGTTAGAGTTAGGGTTAGGATTAGAAATATGTAGTATATTGTCACAATATTGCATAAAAGTGTTCATTCATAGGCTACAACAGAAGACAACCGTATGAACTGGAGGCAAATACTGTGAAAAACTCTTTTAAGCCGATGTGCGCAAATTTCTCTCCTACCGTCCCTCAGTCACCAGTTAGCGCTGATACTGGCGGTGTTACGCAGTGCGCATTAAAATACATAGAATAGTGAAGTCCTAGCCTGAAAAAAGGCCTAAACCGTGATCGCAGCACGTTTTTAATAGATTGTATATCGTGATGGCTCCACGAAAACTCTAAGCTCTATCACTGAATTGACCAACACCAGTATTAGTCACAACTTGCTGCTGAACCAAACTGCACATCAGTATCAGAGCTGCACCAACTGTAGCTTTAAAAACTGCACTATTTTCCTCTGCCTTCTTTTAAATATTTGCACGTCTACTGCACTTTCAATTTTCTTCTATTTCATCCGTCATTTTATTCTATTTTATTTTTTTATTCTACTTTTTTGTTTTTGATTCTATTCCTGTTAAGCTCATTGAATAACCTTTAAATAAACTTGAACTTGAACCTGACCACCATCTGGACCCTTGTTGGGTCCCCTTTTTATATTCCCCTTTTTCTTCTCACCACTGGCTGACTCTCTGTTCCGCTATTCTATTGTGCTCCAGTCCTTTCTCCTACTCTCTCCTATCCTCACTGCTCCTCTCTTACTCTCACCTGTCTCTCAGGTGCCATCTTGTCTCAGTATGGCCTGTTTGCATCTTTTGGTCTCTTCAGCTGAACTTTGAGCCGCTTCATTCCGATCTGGAAGCCATTCATGGCCTGGATGGCAGTCTGAGCACTCATGGGGTTATCAAAGCTTACGAAACCTGAAAGAGAGAGAAAGAGAGAAAGAGAGAGGTGGGAACTGAGTGTCTTATACACATGTAAACATTTGTAAAATATTCTATGACAGCTTTCTGCTATGTTTACCAAAACACTTGCTCTGATTGGTGGCCCTGTCCACAAACACTTTGGCAGAGATGACATTTCCAAACGGCAGAAACATCTGCAGCAGTTCAGAGTCTGTGAACTCCTGGGGTAAGTGATAAATGAAGATATTACATCCCTCAGGACCTGGAAGGATATAGATGGAAATGGAAGCAGCATGTCAGAGAACTGATATTTTTCAAAAGATTGTCTTTTTTTGATTTGGTAAAGTCCACAGTAAGTTAGACAAAATGTTAATTGAAAGCTAAAGCAAGCAAATGCACTTATTGTTCAGCACTGTCAACAGAAGGCACTGGTTGAACATTTTCGATAAGAGAATCGCAAACGTAAAACTTTCTTACAGTAAATAACATCACCTTCGCGTTGCTGCTGCTGTTGCTGCTGCTGAGGGACCAGCGTGGCTTGCTGTGGATATGGTGGGCTGACCAAACCGTAAGCAGCAGGGTAGGCCGCTGTGGAGAGGGGACAGAAGTGTGATGAAGGAAAGAATAAAGTACTGGAATAAAGTCTAACACACAGAACAGAGAGACTGTCTTTGAAAGCACAACAGTACTGGTAGGCTATACCTGTATAGTGCTGCATCCCAGCATAGGCCTGCTGGAGCGGATCCAACAAACCAGCTGAACTCTGAGCTAAAGTGAATAAAAGATAGTATTTTACACATTGCAACCATGTTTTAATAATGAAAATATCATAATAATGCTCTTTTAAATGCTCTTTAATGGTAGTGAATGTAACACCATTCACAACTATTGTCATTTAAAGGCAGCATGAACTTAAGCTGACAAATTTTCAGCCAAAATGGGAAATCTTCTTTAGTGAAATGACAAACATACAAACAAACAAATAAACAAATGAACAAACAAATAAATCAAATAGCCATGTGAGGTAATCACAGGGCTCTAAGCAAAACAAAGCTCACAAGGCTAAAACATAGAGTTAAGCTTGGATTTGACTTTAGAACCCTCTACCCAGCTTAACAAGAACCAGACTCTTGTTTATAAAACAAACAGTGAAATCTTGTTTCATAAAACTAAGCTCCAACCTGGGAGCACTGATTAGCATATAATAGCCGTATTGGCTACAAATATCATTTTTTTTTTAATTTTCATTGACCTTCAGACTCTTGTTTAGAGTAATGAGACACTTGTTTGAGCCAAGACTCTAACCCTTTTTTCCCTATATGCCCCACACTTGTTGATGTTTGAGCTTGTTTAATGACCAGTAGTTTATCATGTATGTGTAGTTCTTCATTTATGTGGTTATAGTTCTTTATAACATTTCCCTTTTAGGTCAGTCATGTATGAATGGCTACATACTGAAAATGAGAAATTCAAGAGGCTGAATTGAATGTTGCATTAGATTTGCATATAAACCACCTGACCGATTAAATCTCAAATGTTTTTCTTGTTGGTTGTGTGAACAACAGGCCACAAAATTTGGGAACCCATTTTTTCCTTGTTCTATATTTTACTGTCACAAGTAGCACTGTTGTATTTCTTAGTGTCTCAAAAGAAAGAAAATAAGAAGCATCACTGTTTTTTACACTCACAAAATTTATGATATTTAATATGCTAATACTTCTACTCTACAGACCATGATAGTTATGCAAGCTGCAGCTCACCGTGATACGGGTGAATGCTGTTGGTGTAGATTGTTTCAGATCCTGGCTGTCCATTGGCTGGTGCAGGCACAGGACTGTAGCCATTGACTCCGACTGGTGCTGGCAGGGCAGGCACAGGTGTTGCTGCAATGGTAGGTGGTGTGTTGGTGCCTACAAATGTGCAACGATGAAGCAAATGTAATACTTCTGGACCTACTGCTATACAGTATGCAGCTCTTTAGACAGGGTAGGGCAGGTCTGTGATAACACAAGGGCCCGCGGCTCCCTCCTGTCCAGGTGGGAGTCTGTGTTTTAATCTGACGATGATGTGCAGCTTTTCTTATAATTTTCCAACCCCATCAACAAAATGCCTCCCCACCAACAAACTAAACTGCCCCTTCCTGTGTGGTTGACAACATAAACTCCCTCGATGTGCCTCAGGGTTGTCAGGACTTGCTCTGTCTACAGGTGGGCTGGTCCTTTACCTGAGGAAGGTGTGATGGGTGTGATGGGCGTGGCTATGATGCCATTGCCATTGAGGGCTGCCATCTGCTGCATCTGCACTGCAGCAACCGTCGCTATGGGTGACAAGTAAGCAGACTGTGCGACCAGGGTCTGCTGCTGAACCAGCTGGGATACAGAGAGATGCAGAGAGAGGGAGAAAGGAAAAGAGAAAAAAAGAGAGAAAGTGAGCAAAAGAACCACAGGACAGAGAGAAAGAGCTCCAGCAATATAAGCCATTATAATCTATTTCCGAGATGATAAAACTCCTTATTTGATCAGTGAATGTGCATGTCTGTTGTTAGACAGAACTCATGCTGGCTGCTGTCTGACCTGTTTAATCTAACACTCAGAGATAGAAGCCTGGCACGCACTCCCTGTGGCAGAGACAAGACAGGAATACAAGCTCCCAGTACGCCTGACTGTTGACTTTGTATGGACGTTACATTAACACAAACACTGTTTTCCAGCTTAAGGCCTGTGTGTAAGCTGATGAATGAAATGTGTGTGTGTGTGTGTGTGTGTGTGTGTGTGTGTATGTGTGTGGGGTGGCAGATAATAAATTGCACATAAACAGATGGGCAATAGTCTGTAACTGTACACCTATAGAGTGGATCGGTACGGTAGGTTAAGCACATAAAGTGGCCAGCTATAATATAGAACCCCATAAGTGGTGCGCTAGGAACGTATTAATACTCACAGCTTGTGTGTAAGCATTGTAGGCCCCCAGGTTGAGGGTCATGGGACTGAAGACGGTCAGCTGTGAGGCTACCTGCTGCATGCGGCGCATCCCTCGCTCTTTCTCTGTGTCTGCAAACTTCACCACCAAACTGGAAGATGCTCCCTACAGAGATGGAGAGAGAGACTCATGAAACAGAATTAAAGTAGAAATGAAAAGAAAAGGAGGAGTAACAAACAGATTACAACAATCATGGAAGTAATAAAGTGGCTCTGAATATCATGCAGCGGGATGTTTGTTTTTTCCTGCTTGAACACACTCAGCTCACCAAAGGCTTAATGAACGCTTCATTCTTTTGTATTGAAAATAAATGAATCAGTATAGGCATTAACGATAAATATTCATTTCAACAACGAATTTCATTTAACATTCAAGACGAAAATGTCTAGGTTATGAAATGTGTAGACTGCTGAAATTAAAAATATATGTTCAGTTAAATGGGTCCAAGCATTTCTCACTCATTGGAAATTAATCTGGTACTCAGTGAAGCATTTGAGAGATACACTCACAGGTAGTGTCCTGCTTCCATGGAGACTGTTAATCGCTGCCTGAGCTTCGGCATGGCTTTGGAACTTCACAAATGCACAACCTGTCCATCACACACACACACACACACACACACACATAAAAATAGGTGTTATTTTATGGGTACAAATGGGGGACGCCAGGCAAGCGCATCTCACCACACCAGTAATAACTTGGGTAAGACTCCTAACTCCTGAAGTTTAGATCAGTTAATGAAATAGTAACCTGCTCTGGATAAGAGTACCTGGCATATACATGTATGTAAACAAAAACTCTTATCAACAAATAAAACAAATCCTCTCAAAAAGAACTTCCAAATTATGTTTTTGATATCGACCAATCAGAATGGTAGGTTGACTGATAATCAAAACAGTGAGGAGTTTGCCAAGTGTTTCAACCTTGGAACAGCACAAAACCTCTTCCATGACCATCATGGCTGCATGTAGACTGGAAACAAGACCACAGCTTATTCAAGTACACAAGAAACCAGACACACCATCCAACTATACATAAACAATAACTCCAAACACTCATCCAGCTCTCAACGTAGCTCATTAAATCTGGAGACATAAGTGCAAGAACAATATATCACAGTTATATTAGAGCATATCAGAGATATTTTCAGCATATTTGAGTTATAATGGTTTAGTGAGTTAATTTCTTTTTCTGAGTTTAATGTATCACAGAATCAGTTTCAGGTTAAGTTACTGCAGGAACTGCAAACCACCCACACACTTGTCATGGCTTGTCAAAAACACGAGTCCTGGAGCCATTACTAATGAAATGTACAAATTTATCCATCATGACTGTGATGTGCGTGACTGTGGATGGGGGTGTACAAACTATTGTACTTTATTGCTGTCAGAACAAAACCTTGCATCTTTATTTTTGCCTTTCTAAAATATGATTTGTGATATCCTTCGCGTTTTAACTATGTTGCTTGAGGAACAGACCAATAGAATGCTGAGGACGTTTTTCCCTTCTTCTGTAAAGTGATTGTTTTTAGACAGAAGGTTTCAGTTCTAACATGCTAATGTGTGTATACTGTGTTGGCTGTGTTTGTGCACAGCCAATTCACAAGCATATGTGTGTATGGATGCATGTATGAAGGAATCATATGTGGGACTTTCGATTTCAAAATTAAAATAAACCTTTAACAGTCTTAATTTGAAATCAAAAGTCCCACATATGATTCCTTCATACTACATCCACACAATTGTATGTATAGTATGTGTGTCTGTACAGGACCGTCACCTACCCCAACACAGATCTCACGTCACACGTCTTTTCTCATGTTCAGTCTGACGCTCTGCCGCACAATTTTGTGTGTGACTGTGTGTATCAGTGTGTGTTTCTTGCCTTTGCTGGTGCCGTCAGGTGCTCTCAGTACTGTACACTCATCAATCCTGCCAAACGTCTCAAACATCTTCCTCACATCATCATCCTCCTGCTGCTTCCCCAACATGCCCACAAACAACTTCCTGTCCTCTGTGGGAGGAGAGAGAGAGAAAAAGACCAGAAAGATGATGCTGTTGTAATCTCTAGGCTATTTTACACTAACAACATTTAAGAACAGTGTGTTATTTCAATCAATTGCTTTTTTTTGATGCATATTTATATGTATTATTATTATTGTTGTTGTTATTGTCATCGCCATATAATAATAATATTTATTATTATTATAATTATTATAATAATAATAATAATTATTATTATTATTATTAGTAGTAGTAGTAGTAGTAATAGTGGGTTATTGTGAACACACGTAACAGAAAATATAAGTTATCCACCAGGGGGCAGTGTGAACCCAGAGTTCACAAAAACCTACTAAGATGTGTGAGTAATTGTGCGCGTGTTTGGGGGAGGGAGGGAGGGAGAGAGAGAGAGAGAGAGAGAGAGAGAGAGAGGCAAATACATACAAAGTCTATTTCTGTCAATGTCTACTTGGCTTTTTGCACAGTGTTGTCTGTGTGTGTGTGCTCACTACCTCCTCTTCCTTCACTGTCCGCTGGCTTCACCTGAATGGGCCGATTCATCTTTTAAAAAAAAGACAAAACAAAACATCATCAGCAGACTCCCAAACAGAGGAATTAAATATATTATACCCTGCACCACGTCATCAGCACATGATCACATCTTCACCACACTATCACATTGGCATCACATCTTCATCACCAAATCGCATCTGCACCACATCTTCATCACACTATCAACATGTTCCCCGTGTCATCATCACATCTGCATCACATCTTTAGCGTACATTCAGAGGGAGAACACATGTTGAGTCCTGGTTTTACACACTGCTTCTCCTGTGTGAAAGCTACCAGGTGACAGGTGCTCTGTAATTATATTACATACACACACAAGGTTGGGTAAAAGATCTGATATCGTGGGGGCGGGGGGCGGGGGGGTCTAAAAATAACAGAAAGAGAGTGAACAAGAGAGAGTAAGAGAGAAGACTGGCACTGGTTTGAGTCGTGACAAGGCAGACGGCTAAGTCATGGAGAGGCAGAACGAGGGAAAGAGAAGGAGAGAGAATAAATAGTACAGGCTGGTGTGTGTTTATGATTCTTGTCCCACTGGAAGTAGGACATATTTAATCACTCATCCACCCACCCAACCACAAACACACACACACACACACATACACACACACACACACACAGACACACACATACACATACACACACACACACACACACACACACACTCACAAAATAAACATCTTTGATTGATCTGATGTCATGTCACCACCTGTCAGTAAAATCCATTAAAACCTATTAATTCACAGCATCACAACACACTTCCCAGCCCCACCCACTTCACTATATCAACATCTGACGGACAGCAGGAGTTATCAGATCAGCGGCCCAACCAACAGCATCAAAGTGCACGGCTCAGGTCCGCACATTATGCACACGCTGTCTCTGAAGCACCGCCCGAGCAGGAAGGACGACCAGCCGTGTGTGAAATTCGAGCAGGACTGATGAGTAAGATCGGACAGGTGAGAAGAAAAGGTCGCTCTGACACAATGCCACTCGACACTGGCATGGCAACGCAGCCCTCGGCCATAAGCGCGCGCGCACACACACACACGCACACACACACACACGCACACACACACACACACGCATGACTCTTTGTAGTCATGACGACTTGCTGATAGCAAGAGCGGTAGGTAAACAAGGATGCTGGTTGCCAGGGGCAACAGCCACCCTCATAAAGCTAACAAAAAGAGACATGGGGAGAAAAACGAGTGAGAGGACGATGGAAGAAAGAGAGTCACATGGGTGAAAATGGGCTGTGAGGGAGGAGAAAAAAAACTGAAACACAATTTACATAAGCCATTACAAGAGCCAGGTTCTGAACAGTCCACCACCCAAATAGATAATAGATAACAGCGGTTCTGTGTTCAGAAACTGATCAATGGTGAATGAAGCAGAGAGTGGCTGACAAATGGGATGGGATCTAGTCTTAACAGACAGCCCATAGTCTGTAAGTGTACATCTATATAGTGGACCAGTGATGTAGGTTAATAGTAGTATTTCTGTATCTAGTTATAGCTATGAAAGCTCTCCCTTTGGCTATGCCTTCAGGCACTGGAAGTCCTACTGTGTCAGATTAACTACCACCATGAATGAGGAATCGACCAATCTGGTTTTGATTTTCAATGAGTAAGACACATTTTGTGAGAAGGAACATCACTCTTGGCCCTCACTGTTACAGAAATAGTGTTCTATACAGTGTGTCAGCCAAGTACTATTCAAACAACAGTGTAGCAAACATAGATCGGTCAGTCACTGCGGATACTGGCGGCAGCCTAACCAATGGGACTCTTTACTGAAGGAGTCGCTCTGGAAATGCTCACTTTCCGTAACAACTTAATCCTCACTAGGGTGGCAGGTACCTGGAGCCTACACACTTACACCAACGGTCAATTTAGAATACCAAATTCACCTGATGCGCATGTCTTTGGACTGTGGGAGAAACCTGAGGAGAACATGCAAAATAAACACACACACACACACACACACACACACAAGGCCAGGACCCAGATTTGAACCCCAACACTGGAAGTTTGACGCACAGCTAGAACATCCACAAGCTAGAGATGTCCTTATCTAATCTAGAATGGCCAAATAATGCTAAAGTGCAATGGCATTAGCTTAGTGCTTACACAGTGGAATCCATATCAGAAATGATCAGAAATTAGGATTATTGTAGGGGTGTTTTTTGTCTGTTTTTGTGTTTGCTGCCCAAACTGAAGGCCTAATTGTAATAATTACTGTTCATTACTTCTGCACATGCTTAACTTCACACCCAGCAACACACACACACACACACACACACACACACACACACACACACACACACACAGTCTTTCTGTGAGTCATTCTAAAGGCAGTAAAGGTCAGAGTCAGTATATGTAGCTCTCATACACTAATCTTCACACACGTATCTACAAGCTAACATTCACAGATTGCACACATGTACATACTCAAAGTCACAGTGACACACAATTGTACTGTGTCCACTCTTACATGCATCAAATATATATGATCAAACTATCAAACTCACACACACACACACACACACACACACACACACACACACACAGACAAACACACACACACGCACGTGCACACACACACACACACACACACACACACACACACACACACACATTTAATCTCTCTCCTGGCTGTAATCCCAAAAGGATTTGACATGGATTACGGAGTATTAAATTCGCGGATTATCCAATCAAATTTCATTCGACTCCTCTCAGCCTATGTGCAGTTGTTGGTCTGTACCATCTCTCAGCAGCAGTGGGGGCAGCAGGAGGGAGAGCTGTGTTAGTGTCGGCTGTTGCTTTCACATTCCATTTTCATACCCACAGGACACAAAGGATTGGTCTATAAATAACAGCATCCCTCAGTCCACAGCCTGCCTGATAAAATAAAACTACTCTTCAACTACACTATTCTACACTACACACACACACACACACACACACACACACACACACACACACACACACACACACACACACACACACACACAC
>JBBIGA010000007.1:19366902-19379204 GCA_037576975.1 Alestes dentex | reverse complement strand
ACCATTTTTAAACCTCTCGCAGTTCAGCACTGTCCTTTGTACCATTTCATGATATTCACTGGACTTGAACTGTTTGATTTTCAATAAAAAAAGCTTGAACACTGGGGTGTTCTAAAACTGTTGACTGGTAGTGTCCCCAACAAATAATGCAGTATGTGTTATTAGGTAATCTCAAATAGTTTTGCCTATGCAGTCTGATGCTGGATAAAAATGGATGAAACCACACAACATATCTGAAAGACTAGTAACAGCAGAAGCCTGAACGCTGTCCATACTTAATCCATTCCTCTAATGCCGTGTTCATAGAGCAGTTTTCAAAGGGATGTTCATGCAAGTCTGAGGAAAAAGTCATTTTCTCCAGTCTTAAAATTGTATACTTTTAAAAATGCGTTGGATGTCGTGACAGTTGAATTCAGTTTGGTTTTCCCAGTGCGCCCCAATCGCTGGCAAGAATCCATCAGTTGCACAGTTAATTTCATTTGAAGATTTGATTAGATAAACTAAGAACTGGATGGTAACTGTAAGTACTGGGCTTCCGCCAGAAGAGTTTTGAAAATGGTTAGGCAAACAAATCCAATGTATTGTTTATTTTGCATTCATTTTAATGTCACATTAAATGCCTGCGACCCAGATAGACACCCTTACACATCTTTCAGTGTACTGTCTTATTCTTCCACCATTTTTTTTATTAGTCTGTCCTCTTGTTTACATCAAGTAATGAGTTGATGAGTTTTTTTGTCACGTTAAATCAAACGTTGTGAGAAAGCAGGTTTACTTTATCCCAATGGTAAAGGAGTCAACATGGTATTCAAAAACATTTATATCTATGACTTGACTCTGTGTTCGCATAGGAGCTGTTAAAGTGCACTATTGAGTACAGACCTGCCCTTTCATAAAACAACATGACTCACTAAAGGACATGTTTCACTGCCTCTCCAGTCAAAGCAGTCTAGAACCAGGCCTGTTCATATTTTTCAGACAGCCAATGACTTTTGCAGAGTTTTGTATAGATCAGGAGAGTCCAATCTGACCCGCAAAGGCTCAGTGTCTGTGTAGTTTTTCCATTCCAACAAAACAGGAGTGCACATGGCCAATTGTTTGATGACTGAGAGCAACTGATTGAACAAGTGGAATCAGGTGAGCTTCTGCTTGTTTGGAATAAAAGCCTGAAGCCACACCAGCCCTGAGCAGATAAAACTGGACACTCCTTGGTATCCACAATTAAAATGCTAAGACAGACACAGTGAATCAGACATCTGAAGCGTTTAATGCCTTTTAAAGCTGCATCAGAGACAGACATTACGCAAAACAATCTTGAATATGCTGCCATGTCTGAGATTTTGTAAGATTTTGACATTAAACATAGTCGTTGTGAGGAAACGTAGTACATTTTTTAAAATTTGGATTTGCCACCACTTTACATGAAATTGGCCATTCACTTGATGTTTTGGTTGGTAAATGAAAAAAGGCTATTTGTGCGTTGTAAACATAAGGATTCTTGGTTCCAGCTGTCACCATTATTGAGAAATCTGTGCAATTCTGTAGACTGAATCACTTTACATCAAACCAAACCTAAAGATCCCTCAAATATTGAGCTACCAAAACTCACTGTGCCTTTCTTTCTCTCTGCCACAAGCTAAAAATAATTTCCAATGAACTTTACGTGACTCGGCCTGCTGGAAGAATTGCCTTCTGTGAAGGAGTGTTTGTACGGAGAGAGGTAGAGAGGGGGAGAGATGGAGAAAGAGAAGGAGAGGGAGAGAGACTGTGATGATTATCTCAACCATGAAGTCTCTTGCTGTCGTTAGAGGAAGAACACAAGCTCTTTCTCAGACTGAGCAGGGAAAAATGAATGCTGCAAGTTGAGAATGTGGCGCCCTTGCTCCTAATGCACTGCAACGGTACTTTGCCCGAGTGGCACAGGGGCAAAAAAAAAAGCCCTCCAAAGCAAGGAAAACAACTCTTCCACAGAGGCTTCTGTGCTCCAATGCATAGCAAAGAGCCAGAAAGAAGTGACCACAGTCTTGAAGGGAAGAATGACTGGGGCAACTGGCAATTCTGCGAGGCAACTGGTACACACAGGAACCAGAAAGACCTGCATGCACGCCACAGGGCAAAAGTATCAAAGAGACACAAGTTTAGTTAAAAGAAAGAAAATAAAAATGATATATACTTTACTTAAACGGAAGCTTTTCTCATTCAGATGCGGACCTGATTCAAGTCACGCATATTAAAACATTTAATAATTAAAAACTGCCCAAATTAAGGAATGTAACATTAGAAAAGCTCCCATATACTTATTTAGATATTTAAATCATTTAGACTACACCATCACAAACTAATGGAATATTTTGTTAAAGTTGAGAAAAAAAACACACACGGCATGGTTATGACATGACAACGATTCTACATTTCCACATTCAACCTACTGCAGTGCAGCCTTTCCATTCACATTAAAGTGATAGAGTGCTACTGCAGTTATTGGAGCAGGAGATTTGGGGCAAATGATTAAACATTGTGCAAACTGTTGGGATACAGATGCATCACTGCAGTTTTTTTTGCTGGTTTGTTCCATGTTTCAGCCAAGACTGCAGCCAGTTAGAAACAAAGTGCACATAGGAACGTCAATGGCACAACAGGAAAAAAAAAATACTAAGGAATGAAGAGTCATCTTGAAGTCTAAAATATGCATGTATTTTTCTCCTTGGGTGAATGGACCAGCGCAGCTCCAGACGAACCATAACCAGAATGTTTGTGCAGCAAGAGCAGTTACGTCAGTTGGAGAAGTACACGCGCGCGCACACTGAATTCACCCTCTGTGTCCAACTCTTCAAGTAGAACAGCCATGCCTTTGAACCCATCTCACTTTTCCCTCCCTCTGTCTCTCCACTGTCTCATTCTCTCGCTCCGTCTCCATCAGGTGCTTGTTTCAGCAGTCTGGTGGCCGAAACCCCACGACACTCTGTATGCACTCACATGCATACCAGTTTCTCACCAAGCCTTTTTAAGTCTATTTGAGTCGGGTCCGCTGAGCTCCGACCCCGTCTGGCGTGTGTGTGTGTGTGTGTGTGTTTTTGCGTCTGCTCTGAGCTTGTCCCTCTTTGGTCAAAGTAACTCGTATCTTTTCCGTTCCGCTGCTTTTTCCAATTAGAGCAGTAAAACTCCCAGCGGTCACTCCTGTCACTGACCCACAGCCTCTAGTTTTCCTGTTTTCATTAACACACACCCTTACCCTTTCTTCCGAGTTTAGTAAAAAAAAAAAATCCCCATCTCTTTCCATATCCTCCCTCTCATTTTTCATTCTCTCTCTCAGTCTCTCCACCCTCTGTCTGTGTTCTCCTAAAGATACCGTCTATTCTATTCTCATACCCATGACTCCTCTCTTTATGTAACAATGACGGGGAACGTGGTGCTGTGCTTAAACTAAGAGAACCACCCCACCCCCTACCAGTAAAATAGCCAATGAGAAATTATTTCTAAAAAAGGTGTGTGGTATTCTAGTAATGGGGATAAGAAGTGGCTTAACACCATCCAGAGCCGACTGCCTTCCCCCGCTTTGTCCAAACAGAGAACACAAGGCGCTACGTACAAATGAAGTTATTTTATTATAAACATGGCAAAGTCGAGAAGTTGGCTGGACACATGTGTGTCCACTGATGTGTTCAGGTCAGTCCGGTTCAGTTCGGTTCTCCCTAGTGGAGAGCAGAAACACAATGAAGAGGCTGTTTGGTTTACAGAGAGTTCAGACGTTAAACTGATGAAGTGAGTGTTTATATGTAAGTGTGTGTGTGTGTGTGTGTGAGTGAGAGCAAGATTCAATAAAGTTTATAGGCGTATACGTATACATGTACGCTGGGTAATAAACGGTAAAGGGTGTCCTCCCCTGTGTGTGTTTGTGTGTTTCTGTGTATGTTTCAGATGTTTTCAGGCTTGTTATGGCTGGTTTGTTATGGCTGAGTGCGTCCAGGTTCCGGAGTGTGTGGGCTGCTCAGAACTCGTCTCGATTACTGCGGCTCTCTCGGAGCTCCGTCAGTGAAGTCATCACGTCCTCCAGCAACCTTTGACCTAGTTGCTTTCCGCCTCTTGTGCGCACGCTGACCGTGCCACTCCCCCGCTCCTTCTCTCCCACCACTGCAGGAGAGGGAAAGAGGGGACAGGAGAGAAATGAGACAGAGAGAGAAAACCAGAAGATTTATTTTATGCAAAATAACCAAGTACATGTTCTGCAGTCCATCGCCTCCACACACGTTCAGCGAAAACCGCAGCTGAGCTCAAAACCCTGGTGGCCCGATCGACATGTTCATGACATCATCAAGAAACTTTCAGACTCAACAAGTTTCAAATTCCACATCAGAACTAGAGAAGCAGAGCCTCCTGATGATAATAGTTAATGTTTGTCCCAGTCTAAGATGCATCTGCAGATCTGTCGTGAGTGACCACTAGATTACAGTGGACACTGGTGGTCAGAGGTCACTTTTCTATGTATGTAACAGAGTTTGTGCTGAAATAGAGAACCCAGATTACTGCGTCATCACTCTGTGTAACATATCACCAAGTTAGTCAAACATGTAGAAGACACTTAGCTGTAGTCTTGGGGGGTTTAAGAGGAATTACACATATTTTTCAGTATTTCTGCACAATTCAATGGTTAAGATGTAAACGTTCAGGCAAGATGGCTCATTGCAGAGAAACTTATCATTTAGTGGTGGTGACAGAAACCGTGGTCAATCCATTTACCACACATACAGCCAATTTATTTACATTCCAAAAAGACCACTGAACCTATATGTATCTTCTCAGGTTTTAAATGTTATTGGACAAGAGATAACATCAACCGACGTAGAATGCTTTTATTTACATCTGAATGATTTAAATATGCAAAAAGTATAGAGGGATTCTGTTTTTAACGTCTGCATCCACAATATCATGCCCAGCTAAGATGGTCAATATTTAAAGGGCTAATATATGCTACATCTGTACCGAACAGCCTCTTACCAAATATGTAATTGTACTGGGCAAGCTGTGCCGAGCGAATCTTCTTGTTTAAAGTGGCACCGTGGTCGTCATCAATATCAGCCATGAAGCCGGCCTCCCTTAACCTCTGTGTCACCTTAGTTTATCACAAAAAAAAAAAAAAAGCATTAACTACAAACTGAAAAAGAAAAATCAATATAATGGAATGTGTGGCAAGTTGACGGGTCACACTACAAGATACTTCTGAAATGAGTACTCACCTCTTGCCCATACTGCTCACAGTCTCCACTTACGGGAAGCACCATGACCTGCACCGGGGACAGCCACAGCGGCCTGAAGTAGAGCGAAAAACCATTATAGAAACTTGCTGTATAATTTTTCGGTAGCTCCTACGTTGTACTTCAATCTTGATCACTTTAATAGGTGCACCTACTTTATAACAGCACTACATAAGAGTACAATTACAGAATGTAGAGCAGCTGTCTTTTCACTCATTCTTTGTCAATGGCAGCATTGTTTCCTCCCACCCCACACAGCAGGCTCAGTACTAAATCATCCACAAATATCCAGGCAAGAACAGCTCTGTGCTAAGAAACTTACCAGATCTAAGGGATGACAAATGCAAACAACAACAAGTGGACTACAGTCATTCTACACTGGCCTGGTTACATTTTACATTTACATTTACAGCATTTAGCAGATGCTTTTATCCAAAGCGGCTTCCATTCTCTGACTACAAGGAACTGTCTCCCTTGAGCAACTTGGGGTTAAGGGTCTTGCTCAGGAACCCAGTGGTGGCGTGCTGAAGGTAGGATTCGAACCCATGACCTCTTGATCCAGAGGCAAGTATCCTTCTCACTAGGCCGCCACCAACACAGGGGTTTCAGCATAGGGGTTTCTAATAAATTGGACAGCAATAAAGAAAGAAATGTACATATACACCCACAAATAATATTTCTCACCATTTACCACCGAAGTTCTCTGCCAAAATGGCAATCATTCTCTCCAGAGAGCCCAACACTGCTCTGTGTACCATCACAGGTCTGTACATCCCACCATCGGGTCTGAAAGAGAAAGAAAGAAAGTGTGAGCTGAGCTGGTTAAAGAAGCACATGGGCGGAGTGTGAACACAAACACATTGTTTAAGTGTATCTAGACATACCCTACATACTGCAGGTTGAATCTAATGGGCAGTTGGAAGTCCAACTGGATGGTGGCACATTGGTGCTGTCGGCCAATAGCATCGCGGATCTGGATATCAATCTAGATAAGATACAAAAAGAAAAATTCCAACATCAGCAGTCTGTGCTTATTTAAAGAAAAACATTCCTTCTTTTGATTAACTGACCATAATCTACAAGGACAGTTCTGCAGGAGATGACGTTTATAGTTAATAATATTTTAGGTCTGTTCCTATTATTAGTCTTGTAGTGAATCTGACTTTTGGTTGAATGGCTCCTTTAAGCTGAACTGTCAAGGTCGGGGTCAGAGTCTTATGTGGGAAGAGATGAGAAGACAGTTTGTTCTGGAATCTCATCCTAAAAGCGCACACATGCATATTCAAGGTCTTTTACTGTTTCTAATAAAAGCTGTAGTTTTTGGGGGAAAATATTTTCTAGCGAGGAGCAGCCAAATGTCCCCACAATGTCATCATGTTTCCTCTGCCCTTACGGTCTCTCCAGTGGTTTGAGAAAGAGGAAAAGTAAGAGCAGAGTTGACTTAAAACAAAAGGTGATCATGAAACAGGAGAACATGTTGAGCCTCTCACCTTTGGGCCATAAAAAGCCCCGTCGCCGGGGTTCAGCTCCCAGCGCTCGCCGAACTGCTGTAGACTCCTCTGTAATTGCTGCTCATAGACAGAGAGAGAGAGAGGGAGACTATGTAATATAGACACTTCACTGCAGGTCCACTGACCATTCACTTTATTAGAAACCCTTACCTTATAGCTCTACCTTGTTGGTGTACAGTTATAGACTGGAGCCCATTTGCAGTTGCTAAGCTTTTATCAACAGCCAGTTTCTGACCACAGATCCACTCTTGGCACAGCTGTGTCCATCCAAATAATGAGAATCATCTGGTCAGAAGCTCACTAATGATGAATGCAGTAGACTTGGGCTACCAAATTGTATATGACAATGGGTGGACTACAGTCTAGAATTTGTACATCTGTAAGACAGTTAGAGCTCAAAGTGGAAACAGGATTTTTAATAAAGTGTTCAGTAAGTGTATATATACTTACACTGAAAATGTGCGAGCAAATGAAGAGTAAGGTGGAGTCTTACCTGCTCTGCACTGTCCCAGAGCGCAATCTCTCCCAGAAAGGAGGAAGGGCGAGTGGAAAGCAGGCAGTAGAAGGTGAAACCAAACACACGATATACACTCCTTACAAACTCCAAACATGCTGTGATCTCATCCTCCAACTGCAGAGAGAAACAGAGAGAGAGAGAAAAAGAGAGAATTCATATGGGACATGACTTTGGGAACAGCGCAAATTAAATATATTTTTACACTCGAGAAGATGATTTATGGTTATGTCTTCTCTCGCATACTCTATTGCAATCCTCTGGATGAGGAAAAAAAAAAAATCAGGCAGAAGGGAGAACAAAGTCTATTCCAGCATCATTAAAGTGGTGTCCTGCCTCTTGTAGCTCCTTTATTACTTTCTAAACGTGATACATTTCACTACTTGTTGTACTTTGTATAACTATGCATGTGAAAAATATAGAACCTGAAATCTTAAATCTAGGAGCTTGCAATGCTTTCAATGTCACTTATTTTGAAAGTTTTCAAAAGATGCTTGCTCTCTTCACACACGTTAAGGAGTGTTAAGCTAAGTTTTATATATGCTATAAAAATATTCACACCATTTTATAGATACGTTTAAAAAAAAAAAACACTCTTCCTCACACACAGGTGTATACTGAAAAAAAAAAAAAAAAAAAAAAAAAAAAAGACCCCAAAGGAAAAACACTAAAAAACGCGGAAGAAGGTGAAGCAAACCACTAATTACAGAAAAAGCATGCGCTAAAAGCGGTGAACACAAAGCACTACTGTTCAAGGCTGCTTAATTCCACTCTAATTCAATCCGCTCTGTAACTGCTGTCCAGAGACATGCACCGCTGAAGGGCTGAAAACCAGAGAGAGAGCAGCACGCCTGCGCCATCTGCTGGGTGAGCTTTGATAACACATTAAAAAATACTAAAAAAGCTAACTTTTCTGAACTTTTCATTTTGGGAGTGTAACACAGCACAATATAATGCAATATAGTAGGAAAACCTTTTGCTTATTAACAGAGGCAGAAATTAAACTACAACTGAAGTGCAAGTCACAAGGTTTCTTGTCAGAGCTATTTGGTCAAACATGTGACAGATAACACTTGTTAAACTATATTTCTGTCTTACACTGATAGTTTATTATTGTTATTTACACAGTGTAAAATACAACTGGATATGGGGGTCACATGGTACATTATGCTGTACTACCTTTATTATACAGCACCTTCCTTTCAATGTTAAAATATGTTTTGAACAGCAGGGGCCAATCTGCCCTCTCTTCTTCCCTATAGCAGGCAGTGTAAGATCATGAGTGTGTTCTGTACCTGTTCAGGTGTGCAGAAAATATGTGCATCGTCCTGGCAGAAGCGTCGGACCCTGGTTAGCCCACCTAGCGCTCCTGAGTGTTCGTTCCGATGCAGTGCCCCAAAATCTGCCCAGCGGAGCGGCAGCTCCCGCCATGACCGCACCCTCTGCTCATACATCACACTGCAGGAGACCAAACAACCAGCAACCAATCACAGAAATGACAAGACTGTCAATGAAAGTAGCTGCATTGATTAAAGGAACAAATGATGAGATCTACAGAAAACTCATCTTTAATTAAAGGCCGTATCAAATAAAATCACATCTCAGTTAGTTTTGACCTCAACATTTTGAGTGCCAATATCTCAGAATAAAGGCATCCTGGCTAAATTGGCTAAGATGTAGAAAAACTAACCAGAACAGAGGAGAAACTAATCCATGAGGTGAAGAAATTCTGCATGACTTTCCCCTCTCTTTAAATAAAGACATTAAAATAGGAGAAAACTGATGGTGGTTTCAGTTTGTGTGCGTTTTTTTTTTTTTTTTTTTTTATCAGCTGTGCAGTGCAAATCCTGCATTTAAATACAGGAATGTTAAATATGTATCTACTACTTTCAAGCCATCATCTGAGAAGTGTAGGTTCTTACATTTTGCCTTGACAAGTAGACTTGACCTCTCCAGCACAGATGTATATGTGTATTAGCAGTAGTATTAGAGCTCTAGCCTATTTATCCTGCTTCTAACACATCAACTTCCAGAACCGTTCATGTGTTGCCTAACATATCACACCCCTTGACAAGTGTCTTCGTAATGATGATCAATGTTATTCACTAGACCTGTCAGGGGTTTTTAATGGGTTTTTAATGGTGTGCAAGATTGGTGTACATCCATGTATAAGTAGCAACCGTGGTGAGTGCACTACAATACTAATAATCTGATTCTTCTTTTCATTGCATATATGATTTCTGCATATCAACCACTGACTTTTTTTCTTGTGGGAAAGACTGCCAGACTCTCATGGCCAAAGGTTTGCACTCCACCGTGTGTCAGTGATACAAGCACACAAGTGTCTCTTGACCTCACAAAGTACTTAGCCAATGCTGAGTAACATCCTAACAACCACTTACACTAGTAACTACTGAGCACCCCAGCAGTCACTTGGAGTACCAAAGCAACCGTATCCCAGCAACTACCTGGAATAACTTAAAATCAGGTGGCAACACCATAGCAACCACCTGGCCATACAGCAATACCTTAGCAACTACGTGGAATACCACAGCAAACCCTCTGGAACAATCAGACACTACAGCCTCCACTCAACAGTTGTGGCACCAGGGAACTCCTTAAGCTGCACAATCACTCAGAAAACTGTCTAGTCATACAATTCTAGTGTTTTTTTTGTAATATAGTAATATGCTGTGATTTAAATGATAAAAAGTTACGTAACTATCATGATATTAAATGGGCCTATCAGAACATCCCTGATCTCTGCCTACAAGTTTATACTGATGTGTAAAAGCTCCAACACACCACTGTGTCTGATACAATGTCTGTGTCACTGCTGGACAAATCATGAGCCACCATTCATAAAATATCTGGTCAGCAGCAGTCCTGTTGATAACAGACGGGCTAGAGTCTGTAATTATACACCTTTACATTGGGCCTGAGTGGGAGTACCTGTGTGTGTGTGTGTGTGTGTGTGCGCGCGCAATATATAATGTTGATAGGTCCTTTAAAGCGGGGTGTGCTCTCACCAGTGGGCCGGGCAGTTCATGGGCTTGAGGGCAAAGGTGTGTGGCTCACAGGTCACAGTGAACATGTTCTCGCTGTAGTGCTCCCAGTGACCAGAGCGTTCCCACAGTGATGTGTTGTACAGCGTCGGGGTCACAACCTCGCTGAAGCCCCGCCTCCTGTACTCACTCTGTTGGAGAGAGAGAAACAAGAAAAAACTCGATGTCTATGAGATTCTTTTGATGTCAATGTTTAAAGTTTTCAATCAGTTCCATATCAGACGGTATTGTACTTGCCCACTCATACCCACAAAGGGAGGGTTTTAAGAAATGGAGGGGGGAAAAAGGTTAGAATTTAAACGTAAACCAACAAGTACAAATTTGAATCAGGTACACGTCTGAAAGGACAACTTCCATTTTATTCTATTTATGCATTTTATTTGGGAAGAGGGTTAAATAAAACATTACTGGTTGACATTATTTTCCCTGTATGTGTGCGCATGGTGATATGATGATTACGGCAAAACTTATCATTTTTAAAGGATAAGATAACTATGCTTATTTATGGCTAGACACAAACTTACATTTTAAAAGAAACATTGGGAATTCAAGCTGATTTCAAAGAAAGCATAACATGATAAAGCTACTGGTGTTTACTCTGCAGGCCTGTCTGAGGGACACTCTCTACATGATCATAAAGGTGGAACCTTTGGATGATGCTCCTCAGGAAAAAAATATATGGCTGCAAGCAATGATGGTCATTGGTCTAGGGCAGTGGTTCTTAACTGAGTGAAATGACGCAGATGCATAAAAATGGCAGCTTTAATAAAAAGCTGTTTGAATTTTAAGGAAACGTGCTTCAGTGCTTCCTTTATCTTCTTTAGCCCAGGGCACACTGGGCATCTTTTACAAACTGAAAGATGACATTTAAAACATCCACAGCTGACTCATGTCGTCCCCCCCCATTTATAGTATTTTTTAAAGCACAAATAATAAAATAAGTATGTACATTAAGGGGTTTAACAGCTTTCTTATTGAAAGAATGTTCAATTAAGAGCACTCAGATTATCTTTTACTACATCCTTCTGAGATCAAGGAAAAGTGGTTCTTTTTTTTTTTTTACTATTCGATTGTTGCCTAAAACCCGACAATATGATATTTATAGTTATTGTGATAAATTGTGTCACAATGACTCAGCATGCTTTTCTGAGCATATCAGTAACGCATCATTTTATTTACTCTGTTAAAGATGAAAACTACTTAAAAATATGTTGTTATTCACACACAGGCATGTATGATATTTGTATTCCACAAACATCAGTCATTTAAGATGATGCTTTTAGGTCAATCATTCCATCTAGTGTTACAGAAGAGCAGTATACAGTTGTGTTCACCTTAATAAAATCAGTCAGGGTGTTGTAAATGTGAGCTCCTTTCGGTAGGAAGAAGCAGCTGCCTGGGCTGACATCATTGAAGAAGAACAGCTCTTGGTCCTGAATGAAGGAGATTGAGAGATTCCATTAACGCAGTCAGACACAAATCTGCTAATGAGGGGAAAAGGGAAATGTTCTAAGGTAACGGAATGGCTCACTTTGCCGATTCGTCTGTGGTCCCTTCTTCTGGCCTCCTCTTGCTCCTGCACCCACTGTTCCTTCTCTTTCTCTCCTGAAAACGAAACACCCATCATCCTCATCACACCCGATGGGCCAGTCCCACCTGACAGAGTCACAGGAGAAACCTACAGAGAGACAGACGGAGAGAAAGAAAGAGAAAGGAGAGAGAGAGAAGGGAAAAATGCCCATCAGGGGAAGAAAGAAGAAAGCTGAACTGGAGGTGGGTGGGCTAAAATGGGTTAAAGCTCACCTGAACCATCTTAAAGGAGTGGAGGAAGCCTGTATGAGGCAGGAGTGGACCAGAACACACTCCTACACTCTGTCCGCACCTGAGAGAGAGAGAGAGAGAGAGAGAGAGAGAGAGCGAGAGAGAGAGAGAGAGAGAGAGAGAGAGAGAGAGAGAGAGA
>JBBIGA010000007.1:19328875-19349463 GCA_037576975.1 Alestes dentex | reverse complement strand
CATTAACTTTTTTCAGATAAAGTAATACTATAAATGTTGCCTTTGTTATATTTGTTATATTTTTACAGTAATATATCCAATGTAACTATTGTTTTAGCAGAGTACTAAATAATCAAAGAAGTATTTATTATATCGTGAACATTTTAATATGCCTTTACAGTGGGGTTTATTCATAACACTATGCACATCAGGATACTTAATATGAGACAAATTCCACACCGACGATGACATGACTGCCGCGCCAAGAAATTTACGTCCCCAAAACATTTACTTCCCCACTCACCGTGTACGTCCTCACGCATTGTCATCAATTGTGATCGGTTCCTAAGATCGGCCAAGATTAACGAGTACCGATCGAGTCATAAAATGTGATTATCAGCCGATACCGATCTTTAGCCGATCGATTGGAGCATCCCTATTGACTAGTAGTGTTTGTTCAGTACTGCAAGTCTCACAGCTCCAATTCTAAACTTCACAAGCAAAATTAAGACTCACCAACTACATCTGGGGAAATGAGACCATGATGTGCAAATAAATAAATACATTTTCTTGTACATTTAAGTGACTCGTGACTCTTGACTGAGACCTATTAGGTAAGGCTCAAACCAGCATATTGTCCATTATAGCCCACTATTCCACTAACTTTATGTTTCATGTCCAAACAGAGCACAACACTGACCCTTGCAGTGTGTATGAATGTATGTATGTACATGTGTTTGTGCTAGTGAGAAAGAGAGAGAGTGAGAGACGGGTTCAACAGATGTGAACACAGAGATACTTTCAGAATTGGGACTGAAATCAGTGTGGGACAGTAGGTGGAATGCTGATATAGGCACCACAAATTCAAAAGTCTGAAAAGTACACCCAGTCTGAGGAAGGGTACACAAAAACAGACAGAAATAAAAAAAAAAATTCAATCCATCCCTGACTGGTATGGGCTGGAGTGGTTACTGTTAGGGGCTGCTGACAGCTGCCATTTTCAGCTGGGAAAATCTTTTTTCCATGTGTTTTTTCATTACTCGTAAAGGGTTAATAAAGTTACCGAATTCCTGAGACTGCTGCACAATTCTAAAATCTTGACTGCAAGGATTAGTTTCTCCTGAAATTACACTAAAGGAAACCTCAGTTGTTGTTTTTTTTTTTTTTTACCAGCACTAGAGGAAGAAGAGCCAGGAAAACTTGGCTGAAAGCAGTGCATACAACCAAGGAGAAGATTTGGTAATAAAGTCCAATTCCAGTTTATGAACAGAGTTCAAATTGAGTAGGAAATGATATGTTTGTAACATCCAGTAGTAAACAATCTTCACCACCACCACCACAAATCAAAACACGATCTGGAATAAGAGGAAAGCAAAAGAATACGTCCTTTGCAACCAAGTGAATCAAGAAGCACTGGGGAAAAAAAGTTGGCTCTACATATCAGACATAATTTTTGTTTTTTTCCCTCTTAATGAGGAAAAAAAGTCAGCACTGATTGTACCATGTTGTACCACGGAGGCTTATGCAAATCGGACCATCCACTTTATCAATAAGGAGTGGGAGTTGTGCAGCAAAAACTTACAGACCTCATGTTTCCCTGATGACCACACTGGAGAACTGGTAGCTCAAGGTTTGAGGGAAGTGCTTGAAAACGGGCTCTTCAAGAAGAGTCGCAAGTGTGAAAATACTGTAGAAGTAGAGGCACTCCACAACTGGACAAGACTGCAGGGCTTTGGACACAGGCTTGACCTCACCACTGACGGGTGAAAAGATGTTTTGTCCAAGTGTAACTCTCAGTGTATGTTTGTGGTTTGTGTATGTGCTTCTACAATCAGTTTGAATTTCCATTATCCTAGCAGGCTTGGAAGGAGGGAGGGAAAGAGGAAGACAGAACGAAAGACAGAAGTCGGCAGACAGACAACTTAGTTACTTTGTTAGAGGCTGATCTTACATCTCAGAATATCTCATCTCAAATATCTCATCTCAAATATCTCATCTCAAATATCTCATCTCAAATATCTCATCTCAAATATCTCATAAGACCTACAGTATTTATGTATAATTGTCTATAATCAAATTATAGAAATTGGAATGTGCTTATGTGCGATTTTTTATTCTGGTTCCAATGGTGCAAAAAATGAAAACTGATTCAGCCACAATTTACATTTTTAACTGTAATTAACAGTCATTTTATATTTGACCTGGATGAATGTGTTGGTAGGTTGCAGATTTGTCTGTATTAGAGGTCTGCGCGGGACTGATTTTTCATCCCGCTCCCGCAAGTTTCTGTGCCGCTCCTGCAGAAATGTGTAATATTTCGACCCGCTCCCGCTGCATGTGTTATGGTTTGTCCCGCTCCTGCCCGCTGAATCCCGCAAGTGAGGCTGGTGGAGTACAGGGTGGGCCAAAAATACCGGACACATTTTAAACACTATAATATCTTGGCTTATAAAAATTAAATAAGGTACCAAATTTATTTGCTGCCTAACTGACATACAGGAATTTACGAAACATAGGCTATATTATGTGGGCACGACTCCGGCTGCGAATTAAAGATGTCTTTTATAAAAGGGTAGATTTGGCTAACCAGTCATCCACAAAAAAAAAAATAAAATAAATAAATAAATAAAATAAAATAAAAATACAACCAACAACGTTTATAACTAGGCTACAGACCTGAATTAAAAAATATCTAAACAGTCTCAACAGAAACATTTCATAGTCAAAATGGGAGAAATATAGGGAAACATTGAAATTTGTGGCGCGGCTCTGCGTTTATTCAAATGTAGACCTGCGCCGCATGTTTTTGCGCCGCCTCCTGCGGGTCCCGTGGGCGTCCCGCCCCGTTGCAGACCTCTAGTCTGTATAAGTGTTACTGTGATAGACTATATAATAGCGTTGCGAGGAAAAGAATGTTTTGAGTGCTGATTGTTCTGTGTGTACCTGCTCAGAAATTGAGCTAATAGCTAAATCTTCCCATTTTGAGATTTGTGTTTTTTCCCTTTTTAATAAAGATGAATAATAACCTGCATTTTCATCAACAGAGGGACGTGTCGGAGTACGTGTGTTAAATGTGCAGTTGGCAAAAGCATGAAAATTGAGCATTCCTTTTTCCATTTGCGGAAAAGAAAGAAAGACATGGCCGCTGCCCAGGCTAAACATTGCCTGCCTCCTCATGACTGAAACATTCACCAGATGAGAGTCTTGACAGAAAACGAGCCAGACGGTGACAGAACAGGAGGTGGCCATATTGCAGGTCCTTAAAACTTATAAAAACCCAGCACCTGATACCAACATGGCAAAAATGTATGTTTTGGAATTGGTGAGATTGCCCAGGGAAGAATACATCAGTGTGCTTGTTTATGGCCTACTTGAACTTACATTTTAATTTGCTTATACGCTGCTAAAGCTTAATGCAATTAAGGGTCAAGTAAACATGCACACAGATGATGAGAAGAGTTATTTTGGACTATGCAGAAGCATTTGTGTCAATTCTTACAATACTGTAACTGAAGAAGAGTTACTTTGAACTAATTTTGAACTGTAAAATTCTCTTGGCCTCTTGTCCTGCTGCTCAGTTTTCCCCCAACTTTATGCACGTTGATACTTATTTTGAAGTGTCTACAGAGAGGTCACTTAAAGTACCTTATACTGTAAAGTACCCATATGTATACAGTTTAAGGTCCATACTCTGAATTATAAAGTTATCAAATTTTTGGGCCATATGGCCCTACCTCAAAGCAACAGAAAAGCTCTTCTGCCTATGTATAACCATCAAGAGAAAGATGCAATGTTGTAAGTTCTTAAGCAACAAGTAAACTGAACTTCAGATGATAAATCGCCATTTCGGGTGAACAGGATCTAGCGTGAGTCCCAGGTAACCCAACAGAACTCCAAAAATCCACAACAGAAATGACAGACTTACAAACCAAGAACACAGAACTAGTCACAGAAACACATGGTGAAGAGCAATATTCATATTTGAAATGTAGCTGCTTCCACTGTGCTCAGCTGCTCCACTGAAATCTCAGGAGCTGAACCAGGGAGTTTGTGTTAGAATGTTCACACTGTTTTTTGTTTTTTCAACTTTATTTGTATGGTTTTCTGTGCTCTGTATTGGAAAGGAGTCCACGTGAAGTACTCAGAGCTGCACTCTGGTCCATGGTATCTACTGTATAAATAAAGTTATTTGGCAGGTACATTAATATTACTGTACATGAAAGTATTTTTGAGAAATTACATGCACAAAAAAAGCTAAAAATATGTTACACCCTATAACCCACACGCTATTTATCTGACATGTTGCGACTTTCACATGGGGCTTGTTCTAATGAACTGTTCCCTTCCCCTAGCGGTGCAGCAGTGAAAAAGGTCCCCTTCAAACATTTTCCAGATGCGCCACTTTCCGAACGTTCTTTAGGTTATTTAAACCGGTACTGTGATAAGAAAAATTCATAACAATAATAAAAACCTGTTCTAGGTATGAACCGGTATACTGCCCAGCACTAATCCACATTAACATGGTTTGCCTCACACTTTCGCCAGAAAAGACAACATGTGAGTGTTCAAATACACTCACCGCCGCATCTTCCTCACGAATACATGAGAAAGCAATGTATTCGTGAGGAAGATGCGGCTGTTACTCGAGCTTTGTGTGTGTGTGTGTGTGTGTGTGTGTGTGTGTGTGTGTGTGTGTGTGTGTCGGTCCGTCTGTCTCACTCACACTGACATTAACAGTGCTGCCATCATAAGCAAAGTGAAATAACTAAAGGAACATTTCTGAAATGGAACAAAAAAGAAAGAATGAATTAAGTGATGGAAACGCAGTAAAGACACGAGGTCATTATCAGCAGGTAAACCAACTAATCCATCAGAGACAACAGCACAGCATTACTGCTGCTTATAACTTTTACAATCATGTGCAAGAGAAACAGCAGAAGTTATAGGGCAGCGTGTGCAAATGCTGGAAAGGTTCATTTCTGGGATGTCGTGCTCACACTTAAATAATTGTATTATTTAAGAAAAAAAAAAAAACTAGATTGAAATGAATTCTTGAAGAATGCCAAGTGAATCTGAAGACCTGAAAGAAGAAGACGGTATCTGCAGGTCAGAGTTCTGCACGGGTCCACTTTTGGAGAACAGCGCCCCCGTCCGTACTAGGGATGAGACATGATTAGTCGAATAGTCGATATACGTTCGAATATCGAATAGTTATTTCGAATACCGTTTTAGCCATATCTCACTTAGGGGACTCTGGAAAAAAAAACCCCCAAAAAAAACACGGAACAGAAATGAAGACGTTTCCTAACCGATATTTCAATGTAACGCATTAATTCAGCCTGTAATCCTCACTGCATCAGATCACCACACTTGCCACAACTACTTTGTTTAACCACAAAGAAACAACACTAACTGCATAAGGCTACTCTCACTGTCCTGAATCATGAAGTCAAAGAGCAGCATCCTTTCACAGCACAGAACCACATTCTTATTGTAGCTGTAGACCAACAGTGGGACGAAATACCGATTTGGCAAAATATCGAGATATTTCAACGCACGAACGAGTCCCGGTACGCTCTTTCCCTATAATCGGCTGTTTAACCACTACCACAGAAGTCCGCCAGGGGGTGCTCCTCATGAGAATAACAGTAAAGCAGGCGGAAAACACCAGGCGAAGAAGAAACAACACGAAAGAATCTTTTCAACTGCCGGGGACATTACCACCATTCAAAGGAGCTCACTTACATCTGATCACGCTGATCAGCTGATCTTCCTTAAGAAAAACATGGACATGAAAATGGCATGTGTACATTTAACCAGGTTTGCAGTTTATTACAACTCTGCTTTGTTTGCTCCAGAGATGGGGACTCGAGTCACACAAACAAAGACTTGTGACTTGACTTTAGACTTGCCCTCAACGACTTGAGACAGACTTGGGTGTTGACTCGTGAGTCATAACTTGTAAACAATGTTCATTTCATGGAATTATTTATTTATATCCCGCGCTCTTTCCAACAACCCCTCGTTTGCCATACTCAGGAATTATAAGCCAAAAACTGTTCACCTTGCCCCAGTGTCCCTTTACTTTTGTCCGAGGTGAACAGTTTTTGGCTAATAACTCCGGATCGCCGGGGCTTTTATGTTAAACGAGGGGTCGTTGGAAAGATGTCACCGAGCAATATCTAACTGTGAAGTTTCACATTTAGAGTGCGAGATATATTTTCAGATTTAACATTTAGATTTAAGGCAAATCCTCCATGTTGGTGAGGGGAAATCACAGCACGCAGCCCATCCCCCTGCTGAGTAACAGCCAATTGTAATCAGGGGGCGTGGCCAATTAGCATATCTTCTAAACATTTAGTGCTCAAAAATCCCACATTTAGAGTCGCCGTTTATAAAAGTGCAACATTTAGATTTAGCTCTAAATGTGTGAAAATTGCACTAAATTATGAAAAAAATTACACCTAAATTTGTTAAGCTGTTCTTACAAACGGCACCCCATAGACTTGGACTTGGGACTAAAGACTTGAGACTTGAGATTGCCACTCAAAGACTTGAAACTTGACTTGGACTTGGTAAAAATGACTTATGAACATCTCTGGTTTGCTCTAAAGTTATTTTTGAAGTTCTATTTTTGGAAAACCTCAAATTCAAGCCCTTAATATTTAGATTTCTTTATACAAAGTCTTCTGTTTCTGCTTGAAAAAGGAAAACGTTTGTTTTTTATGTAAAATTCATGAACATTATTTGGTCTTTCTTTACTGCAGCTTCACATTTTTACACCCATAACCATAACATTTGTTTCATGGAAAATAATTTATGCTTTATGTTGCACTAAAATTGTGTCACTGGAAGGCACTTAAAGTTTTGTTTGCATTGATTTTGCAGTAAGAGTGTAACTGTAAGGCACTTAAATTTGTGTTTACATTGATTTTGCAGAGAGTGTCACTGTTAAAAAGACTAAAAGCAGCGGATTCTTAACTGACTGTTTCAGTAATTTCGGTGCAAAATAAAGTTAAAGTAAAAAAATATATATTTGTTTCTCTTAAAAAATTATTTATATATCATGAGGCATATATCGCGTGTTGTATCGTATCGTATTGTGAGGTACCCTGAGGATCCCAGCCCTACTGTAGACAAACCACAGCACTCTCAAACTGACGCAGTGCTATGATCACCAACTCTCTCCACTAAACCTCAGAAATGCCCTTTAAAGTCAAACATATGAAATGCAGGTGTTTCCACTTTGGCAACACTGTACAACTGACCACCCCAAAGATGGAGCTGAAATTTCAGCACTGTCCATGATTCAGCTTATCAAGATAAGTCAAGTAAAGAAAAAAAACCCTCACAAATCCACATATTTACCTAACCATGAATATTTCTGTTCTTACAATAAAACAATTAGTTGTACAAGCAAGAATAATTCTTCCAGTAAGTGAGAATAAAGTAAAGTGGCCCCTTACAGTCACAGGTGAACACCTCTCAGCCCAGCACACAGTGTGAACTTCCTCTGCATTCAACCCACTCACCAAGTGAAGCAGCAGGCAGCCAGGAACACAGCGACTGGGGAGCAGTGTGTAGAGATGATACCTTAGTGGTACCACTAGCAGTCCTGGGAATCAAACCCACAACCTTCTGATTGCAGGGCAACTCCTTAACCACTAGACCACCAGCTGCCCCAAAACAGGTAAAACAACAAAAAATGGGTAAAGGTCTGAATAATTCATTACTGGAGAAGGAGGACTCTACACAACAAAAACTATGGAAAACAACATAGAAGGACTCTACTGTTTAGGTCCCCACACAGCTCACCTGCTTCAATCAATGACTCGTCCTTGTTGCCATCATAATATTACAAGCTGAATATGATCTGACAGAGCTGACAGTAAATCTACTGTGAACTTGTTGCTTGGAAACGATGCAGCAACAATACAAACCAGAAATGCTTTCACTTAAGCACTAATAACACTTTATTCTGCAAAACGCTTTAACAATGGCACCAAAATACTTCAGTTTGTGGTTAGTTAACTTCACACACACTCAGCACAGCGTGCTAAGTGTCTTTCACAGACATGTCATCTTTACATTAAAAATATACATTGTGCACAAACATGCTTGTACATTCTTCTCACAGGCAGAATATCCAGAACTTTGCCTTTTTATTCTAAATCTGATTCTTTTACCATAATGACCAGTTAGGAATGGCTGATTCAGCACCACAGCTCCAGTGATGTCCAGGTCTTTACTGACAGAGACAGAGTGATGCACTGTGGGGAATGCAGTCTTTGTGGCACTGTTGATTTTTTAAGGCTTGGGCTCATAAAACAGACCTTCAGGTCTCCTACAGATTTACACTCGTTTCCAAACTTACAATGGGCATGTCAAGGTACTCTAAAAATCTGTTTTGCTGTACAAGTAATGGCTATGATACAGCCCTGGCTGAACTCTCAGCACTGCCCCAAACTGCAGGTGTATTTTTTTTTTTACTAAGTGTTAAGTGTTCATTTGTCATGTGTGAACACAGCAAACCCACAATAAGAACACCACAAAACTGTTCTCTGCATTTAACCCATTCACCAAGCCAGGGACGCAGCACCCGGGGAGCAGTGTGTGGGGACGGTGTGTTGCTCAAGAGTACCTCAGTTGTGCCACTGAGCAGTCTTGCAATTAGAACCCATGACCTTCAAATCACAGGGGCAACTCCCTGATCACCAGCTAAAAAGATATAAAATGGCAACTAATGTAACTACTCACATTTATTGAAGCTGTTCCTTGGACTGATCACAGTAAATGACACACAAACACTCAAAAACGTATGCATACACACACTAACGTACATTCATATAAATACACACACACGTATGTATGTATGTATGTATGTATGTATGTATGTGATCGTGCCCTCGCGCGAAAGCGAATTCACTCAAACACTCCAAACCTAAAACTGAAACCCACCCCCGGCTCGTGTCTGAGGGTCTGACACTCTCAGTTTTACGGGGGCTGACAGTAAGAGTTTGTCTTGCCTGAGAACTACAGAACACATCTAAAAGAGACCCATTAAAGTGGGACTAAAGTGGGACTGAACTGGTGGACCTGCCTCCCTGACCCTCTCGGCAGACAGGCAGAGTGAGACCAGTTAGAGACCACGAGCTCTCCGGGTCCAGTTCTTCTCTTCTTTTCTAAAGACCTGGACCCGTTAATGCCAAGTCAGAGCACACCCTCACAGCCAAACACTTCAGGCCAGGGGCTGCTCCTGATGCGGCACGTGGACTAAATGCAGGTTAAATCAGCTTTCCTTCACAACTAAGATGACTTTTTGTGTGTAAAATGCTCGCCACGTTACCCCGAAGCACAAAGCAGGCCTGGACCGCCAGCAGCAGCAGCAAGGCTAGTCACCAACACCAGCACCAACACCGCACACATTCAGTCAGTCTCTCTCTCTCTCCCTCCCTCATGGAGAATAACACATAAAATTGCACACAGCTCAGCTGCGCGCACTCTAAACTGCCTGAACATTGCTGTGTTTTGTTGCTGCAGGAATAAATATGTGCACAAACAGCCGGAGCGCAGCCCGTGTAGGGCAGAGGAGAGAGAAAACACACTCACACTTCTTCAGCCACTTCATCCAGAACCGCACCACCAAGCCGTGGTGCTTCTTGTTCTCGATGCACCAGGAGCTCAGGCCCTGGATGGACTCCATGGTGTTGGTGACTCCCTGGAAGCGGCGGTCCAGCGTGGCCTCCAGGCTGGCTGAAGAGCTGCTGCTGCGTCCGCGGCCCGATTCAGTTCCAGCCGCCATCTTTCCTTCCCCTTCCCGCAGAGCCCCGGCGCTTCATTTAGGACTGTCCGCTGGAGGGCGCCCGGGGGGCGGAGCGGGCCACCACGGTACTGTCTCTGCTTTCATTCCTAGTGCACTTGGAGCACTGACTCAGGCCCTCCAACAACTCGCAATACAGTAATTTCAGCTAAACTATACGGACAAAAGTATTGGGGCACATTTATTAATCACCGAATCACTTAATCACTCAATCACTATAGTTGCCCCTGTGATCAGAAGGTTGTGGGTTTGAATCCCAGGACTGCTAGCGGTACCAGTGAGGTACCCTCGAGTAAGGGACCATCCCCACACACTGCTCCCTGGGCGCCTGGATGGTAGTTGCCTGCTGCTTCACTTGGTGAATGGGTTAAATGGAGAGAAAGTATTTTACACTATTCACACTGTGTGCTGTGTACATGTGTGACACTTTACTGAATTCAGGTGGCCCCTTAGGTACTTCCAGTGAGGGACAGTCTTAATGCTTCAGCATACCAAGACATTTTGGACAATGCACTGTTTCCAATTTTGTGGACACAGTTTGTGGAAGATCCTTTTCTATTCCAGCATGACTGTACCCCACTGCACAAAGCAAGCTCCATAAAGACATGGCTGGATGAGCTCGGTGTGGAAGAACTTCACTTGCCCACACAGAACCCAGACCTCAACCCCACCCAACACCATTTGGATAAACTGGAACAGAGATTTTGGGATAAATTGCCCATCTATGTATTTGAATGCAGTGTCATTAAAGTCCCAATGGTCAGGGATCTCAATAATTTTGTCCATATAGTGTACAGCACTGACAAGTGTGTTGTGTTTCAGTGTGAAAAAGAAACAAGAACCCCATCAATGTCTGTAAGGAAAATGTTTAGTGTTCTCTGAACAAATCTGAAGAAAACCCAAACACTTTTCCATCACTTCATTTATATAGAGCTATATAGAGTGTTTTGCTCAGTTAGGACTATTAACATTCAGCAAAGTGGAAAACCCAGTTTCTGTTGTGAATAAAAGTATGAAAGTGATTTGTAATAAATGGATTATATGAATATATTAATTGTACTTAGCTTTGACCAACTTGGCCCCGTTTTCATACTGATGTTAGTTGTTACACATGAACGTTTTTCTTTAAAAGATGTGTTATTCTATCACTAATACTCTTGATTACAATTTTAACAAAAATCACACTTTTTGTGAATCTTCTCGAAATTGATTGCAAATATAATGCACATAAATGCAGATAGATTGCCAAGAAACAAAAGTATACCCTTTTCAAACTGGAATTTATTATAAAAATTGAAAGCAATTTTAAGTTTTCAAAGAATTCAATACACTTGCAATATGAGTACGAAGAAATACCCACTCACCCAGCCCCCCACTATTTATAAACGCAAAAAAGTAAGGCAAAGGTAAACCCTGGGTTAACAGATAGTGTGAGAGTGTGAGTAATGTTCAGAATTCAGAACAGTCTTGTACCAGCAGAGAGCAGTGTTGGACTTTTTACATGGAAGCAATGACCCCTCACAGGAAATTCCTGTCAGACACTGTGTTGGGAGTCTTTGCTGGGGGATGGCCACACTCGGTCACTGCCCTCACTCTAGACCACCTGATATTAAACCTGTTACAGGCTGGATTTGACATGATCAAGAAAAACGCTGTGCTTTGCATTGGAAGACAGATATTAACTAGACCAATTTACTCAGTTCCATGAACTTAATTACACTTTGTTGCTCTTCAGTTCTATAAGACACTTCGATACTTTTACTGACCTGATCTGGTTTTGGGCCGATGCTTTTACTTGCGTGATTAAAGCTGCAGATGGTAACACATACAGAAACCACTTTTTGATGTGTTTGCTGTCACTGTGTCCTGACAGACGGTGGAAAAAAGCAAAAAGGAAAAGGAAGAAAAGCAAAAAAAAAAAAAAAAGAACAATAGCCAGAGATTAGGATGAGGGTAGACACTGTGTCTTTTCAGAGCCGCAGGGGGCTGTGGGACTCAAAACAGATGCAGAGTTAGCCACATTTCTGTAGCCAGGTAGAAGTCACTGTAAAGGGCGTTGTATCTAGCTGTGTAGAGTTTACTTCATGTTTCATTTGTTGTGCAGAATTCATGTTTCATTTGTTGTGCAGAGTGTTGGAGGCAGGGCTGAATTGCAGAGGTGAGGGCAGAGGGTGAGGGACCTGGAAGTTGTGCTTGATCAAGTTAAGTTCTCTCTCTTCTCAGTCCTACCAAATGCAGCATTCATTCATTTAAGTAATGAGAGCTTTACTTGAGGATGATTTTAGGTTGCCCTGGCTTCCTCTTTCTGATACTGCTTGTTTCTGACTGTCTGAAAATTCATGTTTTACTCCTCACACAACCATCAGAGTCGGGTTATCTGTGTCAGGGGCTAACAGTGTGGATCGGGGTTGCTTAACCTCTCATCTGTCATGCCTTTCTTAACACAACTCCAAAATGTGCTTCCTTAACTCAAGAGTTGTCCCGAGGCTCACTTAGAGGGGTGTAAGCATGGTAAAGGGGGGCAAGGAAGTTGAGTTTGATGAGTATCAGGTAGGAGTTAGGCAAGGGTCAGTCGTCCCAATCGATAAGAGATAAGATAAGGCTTTTGTGAGAAAGTAGCCTGAAAGGAAGAAGCTTGCTGTTAAGGCTTTCAATCCACAGAATGACCTTGTCTGTCTTTCTAAGGAAGTGCTTTCCGGTCTTCATGGATTGCTTCAGGTCAATGCTTCACGGCAACAAAGAAAGTCCCTCTGTTTGACTGAAGGATTAACTGCACATGACAGTTTGGAGAGTTTGGAGAGCAAACCCTTGTAGCAGTCCAGAGAGGAGAGTGAGCGCAGGGGGAAGTGTGGGGGGGCATGATGATGGACAAAATTACGGTGTTGGTTTTCAGGCCTTTCAGTGGGACTTTTCTGAGGCCAGTGCGTGCCCTTGCCTTTCCAGTGTCTCATGCACATCTGGCGTCATTTCTCGTAGCAGGAAGGCCATGTTCCATTTTCAGATGGTGATAACTGCCTGTGGAGGCTGTATGAGTCTGTGTTAAACTGTATAAAAACTATGTAAAACTCTATAAGACTTTATGAAGACTTTATGAGACTGAATGTGGGCTGTTTGAGATTGCATAAGACTTTATGGGAATATTTGAGACTGTAAGAAACTGTATGTGACTGTGTGAGATTGAGATGGCATAACAAGAGATTTTATGAGACTGTGAGGATTGCATGAAACTGCATAAGTATTAGATTGTACGACACTGTATCAGACTACATGAGGGAACATGAATGAGACTGAACGAGGCTGTAAGATGAAAACTGTATGTAAAACTGTTTAAGACTGCATACGTTTATATGGCACTGTAGAAGGACTGTATCAAACTGTATGAGTCAAACTATGTGAGACGGTATGCCATTAGGTTCTATGAGGATGGATTATGTTGTATGAGACTGTATGTGAAAATGACTATGTGAAAATGACAGTTTGTTATGATTAGGACCATTAAGATTTCTGCATTTGATTCATGCATTTATGCTTGTATTGAATGCTTTGTCTGTGCCATCACTTGTAATACTCAGGCCACTGAATCACTGCAGAACTGAGCTGGAATGAGCAGAGACACAGTGAGAGAATTGCTTAGACATAAACGCTGTCTGGAAGAGCTGACATCAGCCTCGTCCTGGTCAAGCCCTGGCAGGCACCCTGCAAGGGGTAAATAAACACTGCCTACTGCCACAGCTGACCAGCAATAAATCAGCCCCTCCTCTCTCCATTTCTGTCTCTTCCTCTTTCTTATTGTGTCTTTCTATCATGAGATCATCCAGATGTCTGTTGTCCCATCACTCAGCATGATGGAAGGGAGAGTTAATGTGGAGCAAACTGCAAAGCTGAATCTGTTCAATCTGTTGAACACTGTGGCAGGCCATGAGATATAAAATTACTAAGGTTTTGCGTTCTTTTGTGAAAAACAGCACCAGAGCTGCTTCTACAGGATTTTATTGTTTAAGTGTCAAATCATTTCATTGCTCCGTATCTAAGCTTAAATGATTTCCGATACAATCAACCACAACATTAAAACCACTAACAGGTGAGGCGAATAACATTGATTCTGTAGGTACAATGGCACCCTTCAAGCAGTGTGATATAATAGGCAGCAAATGCATCAGTTTTTGAAGTTCATGTGGGTCAGGGCATCTCCAAACTGGCAGGTCACGTGGGGAGTTCTCGATATGCAGCGTTTTGTGCCTACAAAAAGTAGGCCAGTGAAGTACAACTGGTGAACTGGCGACAGGGTCTGTTCCCACAGAGGAAGTACTGAAGCACAAAAATAGCTGAAAATGTTAATCCTGGCTATAATAGAAAAGTGCCAGAACACACAGTACATCACAACTTACTCTGCTTGAGCAGACCACTTAGAGTACCCATGCTGACCTCTGAACACGGGCAGAAACACCTAGTGTGACTAAGTGAGCATCAGTACTGGACCATCTTATGGACTATCATGTGTGACTCCTCAGTATTAGGCAGGTTTTCATGTTATCCTGATTGGTATATACCCTGATGAGTCCACCTACCTTTTATCTACAATCCCTTTGTGTGTGTGTGTGTTTAACAGTACTGCAAGGGTGGTCCACAGCCTAGACAAATCCAGGAATTTACAAGTGTGAAGCCTTTGAGGTCCACAGGCTACTCTGTGATAGCTGGTTGTATGACCCACAAACCATACAATATGACTGACAAGCAAAATGTACAATACTATTTACTGTACCTTTAATGCAAAAGCATGAAGAAATAATACTATACAATACATACAAAAATAATGAAACGTGTATCTTTATAATTGCATAAACCTGAATTCAGCTTGACAGATGAATGCCACAACGAAAAGCACATTAAGGTTCAGATTGTAAGCTCAGAGCAAGAGGAGAGAGCTGTTAATAAATAAGTGGATCAGCTTCCAAGTCAGAATACAAAGTACAGAATACAAAGCCCAGAGCGATTCATTCATTCCATTTTGTTAATTCAAAACACTTCAGAGGCTCCAGAACCTTTTGTTTAATGTCAGAAAAAACATGTAGCACCATGAAAATACTGTATGTACGAGAGCCGTTACATGCACAGCAGCCCCCAGCTGAACACAAGTGAGAGAAGGAGGAAAGGAGAACAGGGAGGGACAGAAAGAAACAGAAAAAGAGAGGCATACAAAGAAAGAGAGACAAATGAGACACAATGAGAGACAGACAGAAAAAGAGAAAGAGACAAAGGGAGAGAGAAGAAAAACTGATAGACAAATAAGACAGAGTAAGCAAGAGAGACAAAGGGAGAGAGAGAGAGAGAGAGAGAGAGAGAGAGAGAGGGAGAGAGAGAGAGAAGGAGAGAACGAGGGAGAGAGAGAAGAAAAACTGATATTGAGAAATTGATAAAGAATGGAAAAGAGGAAGGAGAGGAAATAGTAGACTGACGGTGACAGAGAGAAGAATATTCCTGAAAATGTCTCCACCACTCTTCAATAATTAGTATAAGTCTGTGGTTTGTGCTTTATCTGCCGATCCACACAGAGCTCTGGTGACTTCACTGAGCCAGCAGGAAACTAATCCCTGCGCAGGTGCGGATGAATGACAAGACGCTCCGCGCTCATTTCACCACATCCGCGAGTCCACAGGACGCTCTGATATCATCACTCCTTCGGAGGTAGTGGAGTGACTTCTCTCCCTCTTGGGTTACAGTAAACATCTTCACAGCCGTCATTCATCAGAAGGCGACAGAGCTGCTTGTCCAAAAAGTGGCTTACACACCACCCTGACAGCTTCCAGTTACTTGAAAACACTGCCATTGTCTCATCTCGCTGCAGTCTCACATGTGAGAGCCACTGCTTAGGCTGCACGGTTTCTGGCAGCATGCAGGTGCCTATCATAAGTTCGTATGTGAGCAGGATCTACAGCACTGCTTCCCATAAAACTTGTGATTACAAACTCCGTGCTGGGGCACCAGGTAACACCAGCTGAAAGAATCCTTACAGACAGCATCTGTAAAGGAAAAGGGAAAACTCACAAAAGTAACTCACCAGACAAAAACAAACAATATAATATCGCATTGCTGCACAAAATACACTATTATGTCCCAAGATGTGTAGAAATCTGTTCATCCCCTGTTTCTCCTGAAATCAAAGGTATTAATGAGGGGTTTGTCTCTTCTTTGCTGCAGTAATTCTGCTCCTCTGGAAAGGTGTTACACTAAATATTGGAACATTGCTATGAGGATTTGATTGCATTCAGCCCCAAGAGCATGTCAGGTACTGATTGCATTCAGCCCCAAGAGCATGTCAGGTGATGATGTTGGAGAGTTAGTTCTGGATCCCAAATGCCACTCTTACTCACCCTATCAGCTTCATTATTGATCAGTTTCATACCACACAAGAGTCACTCTTAGATAGCCATGTTTAGACTCTTCTCTGGAGTGATACTGACATGTATAAAATTCCCAGCAACACTCCTGAGCAGTTACATTGCTACTACCATGTCAGTGTCACTCATGTGACCCACCACCCAAATAACTGATAAACTGTACACCTACAATATAAATAGGACCTATGATCTAGGTGTATGGTCCATGGTGCTGTGTTAGTGGTGTTTCACCTTGGTGCTGCTGTTGTGGACAGAAGTCTGTGTTGCAGGCCTGAGACGCAGCCGGCTTCAGCTGAAGGGAACAGCCGGATGAAGGACGTCCAAAAACCAGGCACTGAACGGAGCGTAACTGAATACCTCCACCGCATGACACTGTGCACTGCACAAACACACACAAACACACAAAACATAATTCACTAAGCATCGTTTCTACATTGCATTAAATAATAATAATAATTGCATGCACACACAGACACAGTATATATAGTTCATATACAAAATTCATATGCAGTATATATACTGTTCATTAAGGGATACATCAGACAGCAAATGAACAGTCAGTTCATCGGTTGGAATTTGGAAAATGGGGAAGGGTAAGGATCTAAGTGACTTGGGCCAAACTGTGATGGCTAGATGACTGAGTCAGAGCATCTCTACAACAGCAGGGTTTCAGGTGTTCCCAGTTTATAGTGGTTAGTACCTACCAACGGTGGTTCAAAAAAAGATGTCACCAAGAATTACTTTGGGAACAAGCCAAGCTGGCAAAACCTTGCGTTCTGGCTTTCATGTGAATGTTATTTTGACACGTACCACCTAGCTTTAGAGTGTGGCAGAATATGTTATTCTTTTTTCAGCAAGACAAAGTGTTCTGCCACTCTGTAAAAACTGTTCAGGAGGTGTTTGAGAAAGATGAGAGGGTTCATGGTGTTGACTTGGCCTTCAAGATCTCAATCTTATCTAGCATCTGTAGGATGCATTGGATGATCCAGGGAAGTCCTACCTTGCAACTTAGAGACTTAAAAGGTTCTGCTATTAACATCTTGATGCCAGGAACCACAGGACACCTTCAGAATTCCATGTGACTTTGGTGTCGCAAGTGGAACCTACGCAATTGGCTAAATGTGGCTGATATGTTGGCTTGATGAAAAGCTGAGTTTGTGTTGAATCAGAGGTTATGGATTTTTTAAACAATATATCCCCAGTTTCTATATAAAGATATGCGTTGGTGGCCACTTATGGGGCTGAATTCTTAAAGGTTGAGGAACTGGAAAGGCTCTATAGTGCCGAAGGGAGGGCTGCTGGACTTGCCTGGGACCACGGTGAGGTATACCAGTCTGGCCTGTGAAGGCGAGGGATGCTGGGGCAGTCTGGCTGGACGCACACTCTCTGCAGCTCTGCGGACGGCTTTGGCATGTGTTGGCACTTCTTAAGGGCCAGATCCTTGTACTTCCCAACTGTGTCCTTCTCCACACACTTCACAAACCGCACCTGAACACCCTTCCCACAAGTTACTGAACACTGTGGGGGCACGAGTAGGAGGGTAAGAAAGGAGTTACTACTCGTCAAAACAAGCAGAAAAATTCAGTTAAAACTGCAGATTCCAAAATTTTAATGAGGTATAATTAAATTAAATATTGTATTATGGTGATAAATGTGAAAAATCTTGGCATGGTTGTGTTCTGAGGCATAAATTCTGAGGAAAATATACAGAATGTAAATGAAACTCATGTAACAATGTGATTAATCATGTAATTATGTGATTACATTTAATCACATATTAATCACTCTATAATCTGAATCATAACAAACAAAAGAACGGTAGGCTCAGTTTTAGATGTATTTAAAAAGTGAGAGTTAGCTTAAGCTGGGTCTGTTGTGTGTCTACCTGCTGCCAGCTGGAGAGGATCCATTGTGCTTTGTGTTGTTTCTGACACCGTTTGAGCATGCAGCTCTCCTGGCTGTGAGGTTTGGGCAGGAGCACACACGAGCTGTCCGGCAGCACACGTGATCCTGCAGCGCTGCTCGCACACATCACCGTCCTCTTCCTCACACCCTTACCACACTTACGGGAGCACTGAGAGCAAGCAAAGGAGCAAATTAATGCTGGCAGATCTACATGAGGGTCTTTCTGCTTTTGCCCACTGTTGTGTTTAACATGGTTGCGTAATTTCTGACAGCAACATCAAGTATTATACAGTCTGAACACACCAACTTGCACTCCTCAGTGTAGCCCCCATTTACTTTGATTCAACTTTTCACACATTTTCACAAGCGCCTCTGATATTTTCCACATTTGCTGCAAAATGTTGTTGACTACTGAAAACCAATATGTTAAGATCTGGTACTAATAAAAATCTGATACAGTTAAACTTGTAAAACAACACCTGGTGCTCTTTATGTAGAGGCTGAGTGAATGTGAAAATGTAGAGAGATTTTCTTTGTGTGTTTTGTACCAGGCAGTGGCTGCGTTTGGCAGTGAGCTTGTTAACACTCTGCTCCAGACCTGGATATGGCTTTATACTCTCTATTGTTCTAAAAACAACTGCAAACCCAGATTCAGAGGAAGTGATGTAAACTCTCTTTGCAATGTGCAGGGATGAAGTGTGTGCGTTTGCAGACATTTGACAGGTGATAAATAGTTTTAGAGAAAAGGCAGAGCTGTTCTTTATTCTTAAGCTTGTTCTGCAGCTAACTGTTCTGTGTGATTTCTACAATTGTTGAATCTATGAACTATTATTCAATTACCTGACTAATCAAACTATTATCCCGTTTAGTATTGTCATCTCCGTGTGTTTGGCGCTCTTATAGTCCTGTCCCTGTTGGTCCGCTAAGCCCTTTGGTCCTTAAAAGCGCGTTTGGAACAGACTAGTGGAACATACAAGCCACAAGTTTATTATTTTAATTAGCTAATTTGCTTATGTACGATGCCTTAATCCAAATTACAAGCATAATGTAGCTCAATAAAAGTGAATTAACAGCACGTCTTTTGAGACTCTAATGCAAATGCACGTCTTTTTTGAGACCCTAATGCAAAAGGTGGAGGAAATCAATGCAAAACTGGCAGCCCTGAGTTGCACAAGCTTTAGTAGATAAAGTAGAATATGTAATCAGCTGCATGTGTAATATCTCCACTCACATTTAGCATGGCCTTCACTCAAACGCATATGCAGGAAAGAGATCAGTACATTTAGCGTTTCACCAAATACACCACCCATCAACTGAACGATTAGGCTCGTACATCTATTTCATACTTAACATGACGACAGAATCTTGAAGGGTATTTGGTGTGTCTTAAAGATACAGCGCACGGAATTTTGAGTACCTTTGAACTGCAAAATGAGAAGTGGGACACCAGAAGCATCCTTTCCTCTTGCAGACATTCGAAGATAAGCATAACAACAAGTGTGCTAGTAAACACAGGGTTTGTCTGACAAGTAATGTCTTCTTTTATGGTGCAACAATATAACAAAAGCCATATTGCTCCCACTGTTTCCTGCAGTGCCTTGCAATCTGTCAGTTTTACTGCCTGTATCATATCAAGATTATACAGTATTCTAGAGTGCTTTCTTAAGTAAACAATGTTTTAATGCGTAAATTCTTGTATATAATTATTCCATATAATGGGGCAGTTGGTGGCCTAGTGGTTAGGGAGTTGGCCCTGTGATCAGAAAGTTGTGGGTTTGAATCCTAGGACTGTTAGTGGCACCACTGAGGTACCGTCCCCACACACTGCTCCCCACTGGTGGGTTAAATGCAGAGAAAGAATTTCACACTGTGTGCTGTGTGTTCACGGATGACTATAAGGGGCCACTTTACGTGAATCAACACAGTGAACTAGGATTAATGGCTGAAATCCTACCATCCTATTTTAAGAAGGTTCAGCGGTGAGTTTTGCTGATTTTTAAGGGTTACTCACCTGAGACCACGGGCCTGTGCTCCATGTGGGTGGGCAGGTGTGTGTGTTGCAGGGCTGCCTGCGGGCTGGAAGGGGCAGCGCACAGTGAGCATCAGCTACCACGTCTACCTGAGTGGGGCTGGTCCGCTGGACACACTGCACCTGTCGACTCTGCTCTCCTGATCCACAGGTGTGGCTACACACACTCCAGTCTCCAAGACTCCAGCTGTGTCAACACACACACAAACAAAGGATGATTTATTCCTAAGTGACAAGAGAATGAAGATCTACATTATCTTACCTATACTTTAAATTCTTTGCATGGCCTTTATGGGCAGCATGCTCCCGTAGGGTGTTATGCTGACAAAGGGTTGTCACCATATACAATATGACATTTAATTTCAATACCATGAGTATATCAATGAGTATATCAGAGGGACAGCTCATGTTAGATGTTTTGGAGACAAAGTTAGAGAGGCCAGACTGAGATGGTTTG
>JBBIGA010000007.1:19307603-19324567 GCA_037576975.1 Alestes dentex | reverse complement strand
GAGAGAGAGAGAGAGAGAGAGAGAGAGAGAGAGAGAGAGAGAGAGAGAGAGAGAGAGAGAGAGAGAGAGAGGGAGTGAGAGAGTCAGAGAGAGATAAATTTCTGTTTTCACTCCATCTCCTTTCTTACTTCAGTTCATTCATGGAACTGAGTATGGTTATGCATGCAAGAATAGAAAAAAGGTCTCCCAATAATGTTCACTCGATCATTTCAACAACAGTTTGAAATGCTAACGGCAGCACAACAAAAAAAGCCCTTTTAGTGCCATTACTCATGGTCCATTCCTTGCCCACAGACTGTATGAGCCCTTTTATGATGTGGGCTGATTGCACACACGCACCACACGATGGCCCAAAACAGACAGGAACAAATGTTTAGCCCGTGGCAAAAGAACTAAACATTTTGGGTGAATCATAGTGGTCCGTCTGGCCCCCTGGATCTCAGCTGCCTGCCTTTACAGCCTCCAAGTATAAACAAGGCACGCTGCAAATGCTGCAAAACACATAATTCTGTTTATTTCAGTTTAATCTGTGTAAACCGTGGCTCTCTCTGTGCTGCCGAGGGTTTCTGAGTCCACCGAGTCTGACCGAACCTCAACATGAGGTCATGTCTTACACACAATCAACCGGGGATTATAACTACTCTGACCCTTTAACCCTTAGCTGTCACAATTACTGCTGGCCATAACAGAAGCATTCTGAAGTGTATGCACATTATTTCTCATCTGCTGTTTATTTAAACAAGCAGAGAAATTCAGTCAAAGTGCAAGACTTCTTATTAGGTTATGACTCTTAAAACCTTTTAGTCAGCACCTACCAGAATATTTGAAAAATGAATGTCTAAACACTGAATACATTGTCCTAAATGTATTCAGTAGTGTATTCAGAGTACTTTTAGAAAACAGTTTGAAAAACTCTACAGCATCTAGTTTAAAACACTGTCTCATCTTGATTGTAACATAGGTTGCAGTGAGTGACAGCCATGGAAAAAGAGAATTAAGTGACATAAAACCAATTTCACTGGTCCCTCCAGGGTCAAAGGGACCACCAGTGAGAAGCACTTAACTGCTAGACGAACCTTTTTCTTGCATAGAAAAATGAATAATTAGACTATCTTTAGTAACATGTGGCTGGAGACATTAGGAACACTTGCATACATTAATTACATATTCTGCTGTATAGCATCACTCTCATTACATTGGACAATCCTCAGGTTAAAATCCCCCGTCCCAAAATGCAGTTTCAGTGTACTGCACAGAACAGACAAGCACAGTGGCTAAAGTTGTGTGTAAGTGCAAAGAAACACAGGATATGGTTTGTTTTGTTAACCAAAGTCCAAAGTACACACTTCTTGGATTAACTATGCTACCAAATTTCCATGCAAGACTTGGACTGCAGCACTTTATGTTTTGTAAACACTGATGGACATCTCAGAGCTTTGTGTTCAGTCATTCTGCTTTTTGAGTTTCTCCTTCTCTAAGCCATTTGCATTGTGTGGATGTTTCCAGGCACATGTGTTCAGACCCTGAGCTGTATCTGTCTTGTTGGGTGGGGGGGCAAAAAGCAGTCGTGTTCAGACCTGCCGTGCTGGATCAGTTTACAGTGAAGAGTGCCCTGGTTTTTCTTCTGCATGTCTGTGTGAACCCCCATTCAATAACTTTAAGGCAAATTGGCAAAATTTGCAACAGCAAATTTCTTTCCTTTACAGGAAAGTTATATTCATGATATTCACACATTTGTAGTGATTGTCAAACAATGACACAATATACTTACAAACTCTGAATGGCAATTATATGAGTTCTATTTACTAAAAGGCCTACACTGGCTCATAAAGCTGATGCACGATGATCATTTGTTGAAAGTCTCTTGACTTTCAGTGAAAATCACTGTGTTAACAGTGTTAAAAATGTTAACTGATTGTTTCAGTATCTTTGGCTAATTATCTTATGAGAAACTTCTGCTGGGGAAGGGGATCCTTCTTCAGAATTCTCTGAGGCAGGAGAGCTCTCCTCCTTTCCAAAATTAAGAACTCTTCAAGTCTCCATGATTCATATGGAGCGGACAATCTACATGATTCGACTCTGGATGTAGACTACAGACTAGAGTTTATTTGTGCCCTCTTAGACAGTCCACACTCAGCTCAAAGCTCTAGACATCCATATTACACCCTACACTCAGCCAGCCACATGACACATCATACTCAGGTAATGCCATTAAACCAGAGTATTAAATTAAATGTGACTGAGATCTTCTCATAGTAACCATGAAACAAAACCAAACTTTACAAGGTCAGACTAAGTCTGGTGGAAAGCATTGGTAATTTCTACTCTCAGCTTCTAGATGAATCCATGCTGTAATTCAGTCCTTCTCTCAGACAAGAAACCATTCAGCAGACACAATGACAGCTCCTGTGGGCTTCTTAGTTTTTTTCAGCCTAAAAAATAACTACAGCAATCCCAATAGAGTCATATATCGAGAAGTGTGTGAGAGCAGACCTCTACTCCCGTCGTACCTACAAATCTCAGCTGTGCTTGGCAGAGTCTCGGTCTCATCTTTAGGTGTATGAAGACGTGTGTGCGTGTGTTTTGTTTGATGCTTCTGATGACCTCATGTCCCCAGACTGATAAAAAACACAAGCATTTTGCTGTTGTGGGGACATTTGGGAGCTCCCTATGGGGGAAAATACCTTTTTCCCCCTTAAGACTGAAGTTTTCTAAAGGGTAAGGCTAAGGATTACTAAGGATAAGGTTAGAGTTGGGTTAGGTTTATCATAGCAGCATATACCCATACAGAAGAACATGAAACCACCTCACATAGCCGGGAATGCACACAAGCATGTATGTATGTGTGTTATATATTTAGCATATTCAATCAGGTAAATTCTTGAGTATTCAAACATAAATGTTTGCGTCTTTTTATATTACCCAGATTATACCCCACTATGATTTGATATTGCCACCAATATCAAATTAGAGAAAGAGAGAGAGGGATAGACAGACAGACAGACAGACAGACAGACAGGCAGACAGATAGATAGATAGATAGATAGATAGATAGATAGATAGATAGATGGATAGATGGATAAAGAGAGAGAAAAAGATAGAATATATGCAGGGTGGAGGTCCAGATCCACTCATCTGGATCAGGCTGATGTGTGTATGATTGGTTCCCTGCTTCTCCTCTGGCCATTGACCTGCTGTCCTCCCCTCTCCTTGTCTCTGTCTGGCTCCCACAACCATGAGGCAAGCAGTCTAGGCCTTCACCTGACAACTCACTGACCCCTCTCTTACTCACTGCCCTCATCACTCCAAAACATCCAACCTGTCAGCACGATGCTGATGCTGCATGAGCTAATGTCCACCCAAACCTGGCTCGCATCTTCTTGTCCTCTTTCTCTCTCATTCTCACTCCCCTCTCTCTCTCCATGACTTCACTGGCTGACATTCAGTTCAATATCCTACAAAATAAATCAGTCTATTAATCAATCCTGTAACAACTTATGCAAACAAAGAAAGACCTCCATTTTTTAATGTCTCTAGTTGTCCTCTTTGTCAGCGACCACATCACTCAGCTTAGGCCTAAGAGCAGTAACCACTCTAACACATGTTTACTGTTGCAATACTCAGAAAGAACAAATTCCAAAACAGACACCAAGCACTTTACAACAGAGTGAAGCTGCTGATACAACAAATAATATCCAACAAGCTCCCTTATGAGAGTTCTCTGCTAGGTTCCACTCCTCCAGTCCACCCTTGTCCTGTCTCCAAATCAGCCTTCTTCTGTGTCTCCATCTGCAATTGGAGTTTGCATCTGTATATATGGTCTTGATTTTGCTCTTTTGCTATGTGTAGCATTGGTTGTATCCAGCCTTCACTTCTATACCACCCATAGATGTAGTAAGTTTGTTTGAGTACCAGCAAGGAATTATTATGGCCAAGCTATTGGGCTTTCAGTTGTTGCTGGACTCATTTCTGGCCAGCGGATGAGGAAGGCCTCCCTCAGCTGAACACACCACAGAAACTGCCATGGCTGAGAATGCTGACTGCCTTGCAGACGAGGAGTCTGCAGGGACAGAGCTTCTCTTTCAGCCAAAGAAGGTATACCTCCAAGCAGGGAAGGTGGGGAGTTATTCCTCTACTGCTCCAGCTCCTGTGTTTCTGGGCAGCCACAGAATCCCAGCTCCTGAAGACCTGACAGTCGTCAGAGGCCTGTTCTAGACACTGATCTTGTTCTCATATTATCATATTCCAGGTCCTTGGTGGTCTTGGTGTTGACTTCTAGTGCCAGGTTGGCTCCTATACCCTCTTCATTTCTAGTCCCTGCCCCTCCCGCTTATGTCTCTATCACTGCCCTATCCTGTCTCTGCCACTATTCTGTCCTCGTTTCTGCCACTGTCTATGTTTTTGTCTCCTGAACGTTTAAATAACAGAGGCTACTCCTGCAGATGACTGCTGCAGAAAGCACAACACAAAAAACTAAACTGAATATTGCTCTATGCATTTAATGTGCATGCTTCTCCCCGACTGTCCAGAAGGATCTGTTTGCAGCTGTTTGCTTTATCTTTGTCATGGATCTTCGCTGTGAGTTCAGCCCTGTCACTGACCCAGGAAAAGATGAGGGGCAACAATCTCAAGGTGCCAGTCTCTGAGTCATTAAGGAGGTTACTCCCAGGCCCTCAAGTGAATTGAGCTCGTTGCCTCATGGGTAAAAAACCCCAAACACACCCTGTTTATGCAGTGCTCCAAGTGGCAGGGCTCTTCAGTCTAAGGAGGCACTGACCTCTCCCATCAGCGACACTGCAATAAATGAAAATGTCATCAAGGCCTCAATACATCATGAAGTCATCAAGACATTTAAATAATTGACACCAGAAAATCATGTTTGAGAAGAAGCGATCGGGCACATTCTCACACTGTGCCGTGGGCATGACAAGCCTGAAACAGCTGCAGCAGAGTCTGGAGAGTCTTCTGTCAGGGCTTCATGTTATTCAGCCAGCTGTGCTAAAAGAGAGATTAAGGGTACACTAACTGTCAACTTTAATGGAAACCTCTAGCTTGTGCATCCACGTGCTGGCAAACTCCTGAGCTTCACTGACCTTCTATGTCCACTAGATAGGTGTACAATTACAGACTGTAGTCCAGGGGTTCCCAATGTGAGTTCTGGGGACACCATGCTCTGTACATGTTTGTTTTTTCTCGATTCTGCTCCTGACCCAACACAAGAGGAGCTTATTATTTGGCTAGTGTGCTAGATGGAGGAAAGCAAAAGAAATACTTAAAGCCTGGAGTCTACACAAATGACTTAGGGAACTCCTGCTGTACCCAATCTGTTGTCATGCACAGTTTGCAAGCCGGCCTGACCCTTTCATTGGTTTCTGACCACATGAATGCTGTTGACTAAATATTGTTTGAGAGGTAGGCCACAATGGCAACATAGTATGGTGTGGCAATGTGTGTAGTGTCAGTATGTGCACAGCGGTGTTGCTACACACATCAGTGTCACTGCTATGTTGAGAGTGCACTACCACTGATGAGCTGGAGGACTTCTAACACAGACAGTTAGAGAATGGCTGACACATGAAAAAAGGAGGAGCTACAAGGTAAGCATTTATAAGACACTGTACAGTGAATGTGTGTGTGTGTGTGTGTGTGTGTTAGCGACAGTTGCTCTGCTGAAAAGACAGCAATTTGAAGACATGCTAAGAGTTCTGTGAGGAAATCAGACCACTTCAGTTCAGATGAAGCTGTTCTGCAGCCCTGTAATCCACCTAAGCGACTCTAAAGAGCATAAGGGGAACAAGCAGGGGCCAAAACCAAACATAACACAGCCACACTTGGGACCCAATCAGGCTGTCAAACAGGCAAATTTTATAGCAGGTACAAGCATTTTAATGGTTGAAACAGCAAAGCGTAAAGACAGGTCTCAGGCAGATGAGTCATTAGCTGTCTAGATGAGTCATTCTCAATGCTGGAGGCTAAAAGCTGCTACTCTAAAAAGCAAGCTTCTTTTCCTTTAAAAGTAAAATTTCCTTTCAAAGTAAAATATTTCTTCTTTCACTTATTAACACAAAAGTGCTATGGATTGATAGTTTAGAATCTGCACTGTTCACAGAATTTCTTGGTTCACTGAACTGTGAGTAGGAAATCCAAAATTACCACACACTTTTATTATATAGGGCTTAATGGTTCCGACGATCTGATGATCCTCCTGAAGTATTCCCCTGAGATTAAAGTCACTTAAAGGCTTTTGTCCTAAAAACGTCTCCACCTTCAGACACTGCAGCGAATTATGGTTTGTGGATTTCCAGACTGGTCATCAGCCAGGCTTGATACACGAGACGAAGAGTAAAATAATTGCTGCCTGAACTAGTGCCAAGATGACTTCTGTAAAATATTATTATGAGAGATGGAAGAGTACAAAAAGCAGAATGAGTCAAACCCAGCTAGCAGAGTAGAGGTGTGTAAGTTGAAAACACTGCAAGGCAACATAAGACCCCACAAAGTAATCACAGCAATTAGTGATCAAACTGTTAGGGTTGATGATAAACCTTTATAGACTTATTTACTGGTTCTGCAAACTGGGTGAAGGGCGAAGGCCATGATCATGTGCATTCTTTATTATCATATATTCTAAATATTTAAAGTCTTAGCTTATCACAAAAAAAGACTGCATGTTCCTTTAACAGTATCTGGACTGATTTTAGTCAAATAGTGGTCCCTTATAGTCACATCACACAGTGTGAACATACTCTGCATTTAACCCATTCACCAAGTGAAGCAGTGGGCTGCCACCAACGAGGCGCGCCCGGGGAGCCGTGTGTGGGGACGGTACCCTGCCACTAGCAATCCTTCCTAGCCACCAGGACACCAGCTGCCCCAACATTAGTATTGCAATATCTTAAATTTTTATTTCTCCAACGTAACCCTGCAAGACTGAATGTGTTGTCTGCCAAATAACCTTTGAGTAATTCTCAACACGCTTCAAATTCCATTTTAAACTAAAAAAACAACTGTTTTTGTGTATAGTGCATGGCCTGATCTGCAATAGTTTTTTCTAGTGCATCCTTTGTTGATAATGTAATATATTGCCAAATTATCCATTATAGCCCAAAACACTAAGATATCCCCAGTGGACTGGACACTTTTAGGCTGAAGTCTTACAGTGGTAAAATGTCTTACCTGGGAGGGCAGGGCTGGGTGTTACAGGGCAGTACGCCGGTGCTGGGCCGAGAGCGTGGATTACAGTAGGATGTGTTCACCTGCACTCTTAGATCTTTGTAACACGCTGCCTTCACACTCATCTCACCTGGATTATAATCAGAAGGGGTGATGCCTGATTACTCTATGCACTAAATTATGCACTAAGTTGTTTTATTAGTCCAGCTAATTGGTCTGTGGAGGTCAGCTCGAGGCAGTTTGACCTTTGTTTGAGCCTGGCATCCCTCTGACCTCTCATTCTCCTCTGTCTAATTGCAGGCCTTTATGGGCCATAATTAAAGGGTCAGGTAAGAGGAGAGGACACCCCACCCTACTCATTTCCTCGAACAGGGTGGGACCAGAATGAATTCTGGAGCCTCATGCAGGTCAGAGCCCTCATTAGGGCAGAGCAGAAGAGCTCACACATGACAGCAAGAGAGAGTATGGCATTTGAAACATGGGAAATGGTCACTTTGTCCCTTCGTTAAGGCCTAAAGTTTAGACTGATTCATTCACAAAGGATTATTCCTATTTTTTTTCTCATTTAAAACTTTTACTTTGGAAACAGGTTTCTTTCACCACTGAAACAAATTGTAAGCATTTAAGCATAAGCCTTCCGAAATCTCATCAATATCAGAGGTATGTCTGATTATGTTCTAACAGTGGTATGCTGTGGCCATTTAAGGAGATGTTAACCAAAATACACAAACTATGGATTATAACCAAACCAGACTCAAAAGTTTGTCACCAAATTCTTGATGGGCAGCATCAAAGAGTCCAGAATACTCTACCTCTTGCACATGTTGCAGAGCACTGGGAGCGGACGACAGCCCAGGTGTAGCTGTGTTTGGGATGGGTTTCCCTCTCTGTGTCAGCCTTAGCAAGTGTGTACTCCCACCGTACTCCAGGGTTTACACCCTGCAGCAGTATCTACACACAGAAAGCAACACAAAGCACTAAAAACAGAGCAGAGCACAAAAAATAAGAACCACAACAGAACACAAAAAAGATTCAAGATTGCTTTGTGATACGAATTCAGCCATTGTGTATACTTGAGGTTTCTAAGCTGTAGAAACTGCTTAGAAACCTCAACCTATTTCACGCTTGCTGCTGTAGCATCTGCTGATACACAGTCATCCTCTAGCCCTTCATCAGTGGTCAGTGTCTGAAAAAGTAGCTCTTGGCTGGATTTGTTTAGTGGAGGATATATTGGCTTAACCTAGCAGTGACGACCTGTGTAAAAACTCACACTGCTGTGTCGAACACTTGTATCAGCATCACACTAAAACCAAGTTAGTGTCACTGCTGTGTTGAGCTTGGTTCATTGCCCAAATAATATCTGGTCAAGAGTGGTCCTGTGGCCAGAAACTGACTAGTGATGACTGGAGTAGGGGTGAGTGTCAAATTAAGCATGACAACTCATGGACTACAGTCTATAAGTGGAACTGCATGCTTGGCGGAGTTCAAAAAGTGGCTAAAAACTAGCACAAGGTGTACTAATACAGTAGACAAAAGGTATATAAAAAATTGCTCAATAGTGTTTCAGTTGGTAATGTTTTCCCAGCTCCAGTCAAATTAAAATTCTACATTGTTTTCTGTTTTTCTTGCACACATGATTTAACTCATCTGCTACATGACAAGTCAGTTATCATTGGCTGTCTTGATCTTTAAAAAGTGGGAGCCAAAAAAGTGTTTGTACTGGAATCTGCATCTCTAACTCAGGAAGAGCTCCATTCAGCTCTTGATTTTGAACAGAGCAAGCTAATTCAAACGTACACAGAACAATTCACATCACCGCAGTCAATCACCTTAAGGTTGATCTCGACCTTGACTGGACTATAATTTAATTTCTATTTTTATTTCTGTTTTTTGGAAAGCAGCAAGAAGAAAAGATCTGCACAATATTTTGCATGGAATTCTTTCAGCACTTCAGACTCTTATTCTAGGAATGTCTCCATCTGTTTCAAAAGGCAAAGGAAGGATAACAAGTTTATAAAACCTTCAGATAAGACAGAGTGGACTTCCACAGAAGAGCAGAAATGTGTGTGGTTTCACTGACAGGCTTGCATGTTTAGCTGTATGTGCCTTACAGACATTTCGTCTTCAAACCAGTGAGGATCTTGTGTGGCAGAACACTGATGACTGGCAAGAAGCTAAAGCAACAGCCTACAGCTGAAGTAATAAGACCACAGCAACATCAGAAATTGCAGATGACCACTAAGACTAAGTACACACCACTCTCGCAATGTTTCACACACAAGTGACGTGTAACAGCAAAAGCAGAAACCTTTCATTTTACTGCCAGGCTACTGCCATCATACGATGTCTGATACTGTGTTGAGGTGTTGAGGTTAGTAGTCTATGAAAATCTGCTCATTTTTAGTTTGTTTTTTGGTCTAAGTCTCCCGCACTCCTGGTCTCAGCCCTGACTCTGACTCAACTACAAAAAAGTCTTGACTTGGACTTAATGTGTCTGGGGCTTGGTCTTGACTCTTGACACTTTTGATGGTCTTGACTAATATAATCAAGATTAACGTATATCTGAATGAATAAATATTTCCGACATCAAAAACAACCTGTCAATGATTTAAACTCTAGTCTGAATGTACGATTGCTCTTGTTCAGAAACCAACACAATGCATCTCTAACAGCGCCAGAGGCTGAGGCACCACTGTGCATCTGCAACTCAGTTGTACCTCTCCTTCCCTTCAACACATTTGATGCATTACTCCAGGCAATGTAAGGCTTTTTGTGTCACCACCACAAGAGATCATGCTTTAATGAGTTAAAGATTTTCTGTTAAAGTCTAGAAGCCAGCATCTACGCCACCAGGGGATTTGTGTGAAGACGTTGTGGTATTTGTCTACCATTTGTCAAATGTCCGTCAACATTCCTGTCTCATTCTGCAGTACCAAAATAATAACACTGAAACAAACTGTTTTTAATCATGGTAGTTAAAAAATCAGCTGGACTCTTGATTAAAATGAGCTTAAAACTGACTACTGTTTCATATGACATATGCAAAATACGCAAAAATATGCAAAAGTCGAGAGCTCTCCCATAGCACTGTAGTATTGGTATAAATTGTTTGTTATTTTAAAAATAACCTAATTGACCAAAAATAAACTGAACCAAATCGCACTGTGGCAAAATTCCAGCTCTTATAGGGCATGGTATTGTTTTCTGAAGTACTGTAATCAAAGCATTATGAAGTTAGATTGACACTGGTAATAAATGATGCATTCAAGATCTTCCTAATCTCCTTCAAACGTTCCCAATCAGACTGAAAGCTGCTTGTTCAGCAACTTCCCTTGTAACACAGAAACCAGCTGTGAAAAAAGTGAGGAGAGTGGGAAGAGTCTGCATATAGTGTTCTGAATCCCCCACCTCCACCACCAGCGTCTCATTGGTGGGCCCTTTAGAGGTCAGGCTCTCTGGATGATTGTAGGGTCTCTTGTAGTCAAACACCGTTCCGGCGATGGAGTGCCTACCCGGCCAGTCCACCGTCCACCGGCCATTCAGGTAATACTTCCTGTTGCTGTTCCGCAGGGCCAAGTAAGAACTGGAGGTGTTCAGCTCTACCACGCGAATGCTGCGGGCCCCTGGAGGGATAGTGACTACTCCATAATATTCTAATGTACGTGGAACAGAAAGAGAGAAAACAAGTGATAAGCATGAATTTGGCTTGAATCTTTGCTCAGATTATACTGATTCTTGGAGCAGAAAGCACTGTGAATGGAAATTCTTCACTTATGAACTGGAAATAATCTTTTGAAACAGTCGCAATCTCTCACTTTCTTAGCCATGTTCTACAAAGGTTCACATGGGACAGAAGTAGTATGCCTGTGATTGGAAGTTTTGAGTTCTTACGGTTAGCATAATGCTGTTTGGTGTATTGGCCTTTGTAGACTTTGCAAGTTGAGTTGTTGCCATTACAGACCCCACACATGTCCAGTGCTGCTGTAGACCCCAGCACCCGGTCACAGCCCACTCTCTGCAAGAGACAACACACCGGCTGTCAAATATAAGCATGCAGCCAAACATGCACATTCATGAATAAAACACCTACGCTACCAGTTTTCATTCACACTGAGATTTTGTATGTTTGCATGTTAATATTCACTCAATATTCACTGCTAACAAGTAAGATTACACTGTGTTCACCATTTGAGTACATTTATTAGCCCAAACATCTCACATAGATCATTACTGATCTATAAAAAGCCAACTAATATAATTAGTATTTTAATGTAGAGCACCAGATAACTGTTACATATTTAATGATCTACAAAGTGACAACCCCTGGAATGAAACGGTTAACTGCTTTTGTGATGCTATTGCAATCAACCAATTTTATCTCCGCCCATTCACAATGAAATTATAAAGAGTGTTTCAGTCCAGACTGCTTTTTGAATGAGGGACTATACAGGGCAGCCAGTTCGAGCAGAGGTCATTTACATATATCAGTGATTAAGGCACTATTATTATAGAAGAAGTTGGTTAATATAAATTAAAAATAAGTGACTAAGACTAGTCTAATGACTAAAATTAGACCAAAATAATTGCATCAAGCATTCTGCTGCTATTTTAAATTATTGATGACACTCATGATATAATGATAAAATAATTTTATCAGAATTTTGACAAAGTATTGGGATGAAGAGGTCACTAAAAGGAATTGTGCAACAACAGATGGTCTACAGTCTCTATCTGCAACAGCGAGGTGGAGACAGGAGTTTCTATTGAAGAGGACAGTGAGTGTATGTATAAACACTAAAAACGGAAAATAAAACCCTTCTGCAGATTTGACCCAAACAGAGTAAGCAAAGAACTTAAGCATCAGCTATTACTCAATGCTGTAACGGTGTGACATCATCCTTCACCTGAAAAGTATTTTGGTATTACTTTCAAAGCCTTGCAAATCCCAATTGATTCCCTAGCAGCTTTTTAATCATCTTAAGTGCAGTATTGACAGTCCCTTTCCATTAGCCATTGCAACCATTTGCGTTCATCACATCAGCTGAAACGAAATATTTCTGCTCTGCTGCAATATACCATCAATTTATGTCAAAATGATTTTTCTTCTTTTTTTATTATACAAAAACAGACCCTGTAATTCTGTCAAGTCAAACAGTTCGCCGCTGAAATACACCATTCACAGTAAAATTCAATTAGACGGAACTGAAGCTGGCTGTCTCTGGGCAAACATACGAGGCATGAAATTGATTTGCATCCAGAGTCCTCCAAAGGGAGCTTTTGTTTCTGGATTCAGAACAGATTAGTGATTGGCCCGAGCTCTGGGGCATATTGCGTTGCATACAGAGGCACAGGCACTAAACGCTGAGATGAAAGACACTTGCTTTCTCTTCTTCTTCAAAGTGCCAGACTTTGGGAATTTCCATAAAAGTAACAGCACTCAGTGTCAAAATGTACAGCACAGACAACCCACAAATGTTTAGTGGCCCCTGCACCTGTGCTCAGGGACACAATCAGCCAGACTGCACACATAGCTGAGGGAAAGCAACGCGACACCAAACATGAGGATCTTTAACACATAACACATTGCAGGGCACGTAACACAATACAAACTATAGAACATATAACATGCCCTGCGTGACCCATAACACACCAGAGGACACATGACACACCACTGGACCTGTAATACTCAATGGACCCCATAATACACACACTGCAGGACACATAATACAGACAACATGTCACAAAACACACTCCACAGAACCCCTAATTCACACCATAGAACATGTAACATGCAACATTCACCATATGTAACACAAAACACATCACCCAAACTGTACTACATCCAACATATGGCCTTTACTGCATAATATAGGACCCATAACTCACACTTTTGGACCCATAACTTACACCACAGGCCACATAACACACCCAGCAAGACCCATAACACACCATAGGATATTTAATACGTAACAGGACATGTAAAAAAAAATAAATCACGCATTACACACTACAGGTTAGTTAGATTTGTTAAAAAAACAGAACAATAGCACAACACGGGATACGTAATACAGGACAAATCACAAATGCACACCTATGCACTACAAGACACAAAACACATAGGTAACACAAACAACAAGACACAAAACACTTTGTATTTGACAAATAACACAAGATCTCAGAATCCCTGACACACTACAAAGCAAATAAAATGGAAAAGTTTCATCCCAAAAGACATTAAACACCACTTCCATGTGGTCTTAACACATACAAGAAGTATCAGAGCCATATTATGACTATTTATCAGTGAAATGTGCTTTGCATTACGCATCAGCTGTTATGCTTCTCAAATCTCTTTATTTCCAAAATTGTTTCAATGCATATACAGTATTTGGGGGGAAGATCTTAAGATAATTCTTATAACATGGAGATCTAATACAGTGTAAAAGAACGAGAGCATTACCTCACACATGCCGTCGATACACACATTGGAACTGTCCTGCGTACAGAGCGTCCCATCCCGGACTTTACTGGAGAGAGCAAAGAAGAAATCGTAGCCTTCGGCAAAGCAGTAAAGCTTACACACGTCCTGGTCTGAGAAAGGAGCACATGGAAATACACAGTTACACACAGTCACAGATACCGCGACCTGGGTAAAAGTGAACATGCACACTTAGTTATGTAAGCCCTGGCCTGGGAAAGGAGCGCATACAGACACAGTGACCCATAATTACACACAGCCACACACACACTTATGCGCAGATATACAAATCTCGCTCTGGGAAAGGAGCACAAACACACAGTCACACACAAACACACAATTATGCACATCCTGGGCTGAGAATGGAATGCACACAGCCCAGGCCAAATAGATACGCACAGTCCTGTATATTTCACAAGTTCTACATAGTTCTGGTCAATAGAAACCAAGCTGTTAACACTGGTGTGCAGATTTACAGGGCTGACTGTGACCAAAAGGATCTCATGAGTGACTCTTCATTTGTAAAAGTCAGTTTTTGCCAACACTGTGATGAACTGTATTTCATTTATTTATATCACCAGCTTTTGGACTCACTGATGGGAAGCATGTGAACATGTTCTGGGAATAAATTAATATTATTAATAACAAGTGTTGTTACTGCTTATGACACAAAAAAGGCTACTTTTCATCCTCATGTAATGAATGTAATGTGTGAGTCTGCGTGGAAATGAAGGCCACCCACCATCTACGCGTGTGTAAGGTTTCCAGCTGTAGTTCCAGCCACGGAAGGGTTTGCTGTTAAACTCAGAGCACTGGGCAGCTCTGAAGTCCACACTACCCTGCGGACAGGTCTCTGTGTTACACAGCTTATAGGTGCGAGACGGACCCTCACAAAACCTGCCTCCATACGCTGGCCTGTATGAGAGAGAGAGAGAGAGAGAGAGAGAGAGAGAGAGAGAGAGAGCTGAAGAAAAGCAATAAAACAAATAATACCAACACAAATAATATATAACAGGGCAATTAACACTCTGCAGGGCACATGACACACAATATACACTACATCAAGGGCAGGGAGGCAAAGAAATTGAACAAACTAGTAAAGAAGGCCAGCTCGGTTGTTGGGCTCCAACCTGAAGGCAGTGGCGGAGAAGAGGAGGAGGGATAAAATCCAGTCCAGCCCCGGAAACCCTGCACATCCACTCTACAATGAGCTGTGGCAGAGGGGGGCACCTTCGGCCACAGACTCATCCCCCCCAAGCGCAGGACAGAGCGATTCAGGAGCTCCTTTGTGCCATCAGCAATCAGACTACATAACAGCTCCTGAGCCTCCCCCCACACATAATGTCACAACACACATAATATCATAACGCACATTCATAACGCATAATGCACATTCATTGTACACTTTGCACTCTCTGATAATTTAGCTGTAACTCTATTTTCATTTACTTTTTTAATTTATTGTATGCTATTGCATTGCATTTTCTGTTGCTGTAATACAAACATTTCCCCACCTGGGAATTAATAAAGTATTATCTTATCTTATCTAATCTTACATGGTTAAAAGTATTTGGACATCTCCTAATTACAGCATACAAGCATACCAATTTAATTTTGTAGCATCAGAAAGGCCCTTTCTTCCTCAAGCATGACTGTTCCCCTATGCACAAAGGCCTTCACACATGCATATCTTTTCTATATTGCCAACACAACCATCACTTCCTCACAGCGTCCTGTTAAGCCTTCTATTCTCTATCTCCTTTTATTCTCTCTCCCTTTCCTCTCTCTCTCCCTCTCTTTCTCTGTCTCTCTCTCTCTCTCTCTCTCTTAAGTATTTATCAGTCTTCAATACAGTGTTGTTTTTTGCAGATCTGGGATTAGTACACACCTGGGGGTGTTGCAGGATCTCTCTCTGTAGGTCACGCCGTTCTCACAGGTCCTGGAGCAGCTGGACCAGCCAGACCAGGATGACCACTGACCATGCACAGGCCGCGGACCCTCTTCCCCTTGCTTCACACATTGTCCACGACGACACCACTAAAATACCACACACACACACACACACACACACACACACACTTACTTTTTGGTATATTTTTTATTTGCACAACAAAAAAAACACATGATGAGCATCAGATGAACTATCATCAGTAAATTTACATCTGAAAGGTGGACCATCAAGTTATCCGTGTCTAACTGAGTGGACAGTAGGCACACACAGTGTTTAAAAGCTGCTACAGAAAAGCTGCTACAGAACACACACACACACACACACACACACACACACACACACACACACACACTAGCATTCCTCAACCATGTCAGTCTTCACTACCATGTTAGTCATTTTGATACAGTCACACCAAGAATCAATATTTATTTATGTACCATGATTCTATTTATTTACTTATTTACAAGAAATGTTATAAAAATTATACAAATTCTTTGATATATGTTTATTTTGGTAGATGTGTCTGGTAAAAATGGGAAAAACTGAGTTGTTATTTTCCTTATGACTAATAATGCATTGTATAGTAATATAAGATAGAAATGTTTGTTGCAATGTTTATTGAACCACAGTACTTGTTGTATCATAAAAAGTAAAGAACAGCAATAATGTTGTATCATGGTCCTTATATAATTATAGTATTGTCCCTACCTCGATTAATGAGCATTGTAAATAGGACTAATGAATTATGTTGAGAAATAGATAAACTACAGTCTGTAACTGTAACAAAAACAGCAGGGGCTGATTGAATAGAAAATGAGTGTAGATATTAGGTAGGTATATCCAATAAAGAGGCTTGTCAGTGTATATAAAGTCCTCACAACCCAGAAGTGAAAGTGAAAGGTATGTATATACAAATTAATCAGCACCAATTCTCCATTCACAATCTCTTGTCATGAGTGCAGAGGTGAAATTAATGTCTGTGTCTCTCTATGACCGATATGTTTCAACATATGGCAGTAAACTCGCCAGTGTGGTTGGAGGGTATTCTCAGGTGGCGTAGGAAGAAGTAATAATGTTCAATAGGGATGACAGCTTTTTTGGGACTAAATCTCTTTGAGAAGTTGTTCTGTCGCTGGGATTCCCAAAGAGTACATGGCTGGGATTTCTGGAGCTGTATAACTGGCTCTCGGTATGAGTGGACCAGATTAAACCTTCATGTCCAATATATCCAAAAACCAACCCCTGTGACTGTGGCTGCCAAAAGGGCACGCATACACACACACACACACACACACACACACACACACACACACACACACACACACACACGCCCAAACACAAAACCAAAAACACACACACACA
>JBBIGA010000007.1:19292958-19303752 GCA_037576975.1 Alestes dentex | reverse complement strand
CTGCAGCAGAGCTGGGAAGAACTTTCTGCAGAATGAACAATGAGACATTGAACCGCTTGAATTTCAATACAAAAAAATCAGAAAAATTGGGGTGTTCTAAAACTTTTGACCGGTAGTGTGTATATATATCAAGTGTATTTAGAGAAAATAGGTAATCCTTGCCTTCTTGAAGTCCAGTGTGCAGAGTTTGGCCTTTTCTCCAAACTGCCACTTGCACTGTGTGTCCGTGTCGTATAGCTCCCCGGGAAGCTTCTCTGGGTATTTGTACTCGTTCACTGCTCTGGGTACGTCCGACAGGCAGGTAGCTTGTGCTGTGCTGGACACAGAAAGGACAAATCACTCAATGCTCATCACTCAATCACGTCATAAAAAAATAAATTTCCTACATAACAGCAGGGGGCAGTAGCCATGGAAACAAAACAATCCCGCCAAAACTCTGCTATGGGGCTAGCAATTTTTCTCCCAAACCTCTCCTGACAGTTTATTATGATGTATGTCACCTATTGCTGCTGGGAGAGGGCTGGCCATGAGGCCATGTGTGTCACATGATAGCAGGGGATCATGAGGAAACGTTTTATGGCTTTTAATATGGTACGTTTTACATGATCAGAAATACTGGATTGTGTTGTAGGAGAACTGATGAGTTTAACAGATCCTGCAAGCTGGGTTTATGGCCATGGAATGTGTGCGTGCGTGTGTGTGTGTGTGTGCGAGAGAGAGAGAGAGAGAGAGATCGTATGTGTGTGTATGGGACTGAATGGGAGTCTATGTGATGAGAGCCTCATCACCAGCTGAGACACGATTAGAGTGAAGATTTTTCTTTAGTTTTGTGATGAAGCTAGAAGACTAACTGAAGCTTATCCTCCAGTAAAACATGACATACACTTCCCCCAAACCATGATCAGCTGTTATATAATCTCGATATAGACTTGCCTGTATTATTTATATGTATATCATATTGCCTGAATTTTATTACATCCTTTCTATTTTTGATGTGAAGCACCATGTGGATCTGCCTACCCAACTAACAAATGAAATAACTACTTAAACAAATACTACCTAACAGCCTAGCCAATTACCCACCTACTTACCACACTACCAACTAACTCTGCATTGCAGCTATTGCAGCAAAAGCATGCTGCAAACAGCCCTGTACAGCAGCAAATTTTCACTACTGCTCAAGACGGCAAACCAACCATTAGAGGAACTCAAACAAACAAACTAAACAGACAGTTAACTAGATATTTTGCGATTTAAGAGAACCTAAAATACAGACATGTTATTACACTACAGCAGCTTAAAGCAAAAAAAAAAAAAAAGCCTACCATCACTCGTGGCAGAGTGCAGGATCAAAGTTCAACTTTTGCTGCTGTGCTTAACACCAGCAACATTCCAATTAATGGCTGAGGCATGTTTTTGTTGTGATAGTGTAAACACAGATTAAGTAACTAAATAACAAGTTAACTGACTCATCTCAATCAACTCACTTACTGATTTGATGCAACGGGGCGCCATTAGCAGTTAAGTGTAGTGCTTCACATGTAATATATTGTATCCTTGTTATAGATAATGGTGTGTTATACAGTGTCAGACTGAGCGAAACAACATTCTGCTCTGCACATGCTCTAAGCCTGAGAAAACTCTGACTGAATACACACGCAGGCCTGGCTACTCTGCTTCCATTCTGCGGAAGCTTTGTGTGATTTATGAATCCATTCTTCTGAGCATAACTCCCTCTCTGCTTCCAATTAGTCCCGACTCCTCCGGCTCAGCAACATCTGGATCTGGATCTGAAAGAGCTGTGCATCCTCACTCTGCTCTGTCACCTCTTTCCAGCTGCTTCCCACATTAAAGAGACGCTAAACTGCTTGCGCACCACGCCGCAGGAGCACAGGCCTCAGCGAATGGAGAGACTGCTCTCCTTCTAGGCTTTCTGCTTTTATTTTGGGAGGGAGAGATGAAAGAGGTGAGTGGCGGAGAGGAGATGCAGAAGGCTGCTCTGAGGAGAAGAGTTACAGATCCAGAAGATGCCATCAGACTGTGTGTGTGTGCATGTGCATCCTGTTTTGTTTTCCTTATTTGTGATTGTCTAAGCAGTTTGCACAGCATTGCTCTTTCACAGCCAGGTTTAACACATTCTCTTCCACTTCTTCACCTTCACCCTGGGTGGGCAGTGCAGGAAAATGCCATGATGCAAACTGCCCCCTTTATTAGAAACCACCACATCCCCAGTGTACAGTAAGAGTGTAGCTTGTCAGTTTCTTACCCCGGAAGCCCTCTTAGCTGGATTTTTAGATGGTGCTTTGGTAGTGTGTGTGGTCTTAGTATAAGTCTAGAAAAATATAACACCATGTAACAGCGATGCATACAAAAATGTATCTTTTATACACGTCACTATCCCTCGTATGGTCCACCATCCAAATAATAATTGGTCAAAAGAGGTCATGTGCTCAGAGACTAACCAATGACAAACTGAAATATAAGTGGATGGTGAGTGTATGCACATAGAACTCTATGAGATTCATAATCCACTACAGCAGGGGTGTCAAACACAGTTTGATGGTTCTCCTCCTCAAACAAATTCACTAAACCTGACAATTAACTGGTGAGGTGAACCAGGTGTTTCTGAGCAGGCAAATCATCAAAACGTACCGGACCCCTGCACTATAGCTTTGACTGCCACGTCCAATGCACTTATACTAACACAGCTTCAAAGCATCCTGCCCACCTTGTGTTAAGGAAGATCAGACACACAATCCCAGCACGTGACTCTCAGTCTCAGCTGACTTGTCCCGACAGCACTGACCCCAGCTCACGCAGCAGACCCCTGACATGCTATAACAAGGCTGAGGTCATGTCTTCTGTATTAACTAATGAAAGCCTCACTAAATCAGTCCCATCTGTGAGGGGGTGGATATTTTGCATTGCATTTCACAAGTAGGTTAATTTAGGGCCGGTGGCTCAGGCTTGGTTAAGTGACACATGACTCGCTTGAACAGTGGCCTGAAATGCGAGAGTGGCCCAAGCTGCCCAACGCTGAATCTCAAAGCAACGGTCATTTTGGCTCTATTTCCACACGACACCTCCGCAAATAGCGCTTGTAAAGGATGAGGCGGCGTCTAGACACTCAGCAGCCCGGCAGCCAGTGTAAGCCTGAATGGATGATAGATGGTTGAGAGGATTCTCTGTAAAGGGCAGAGCTGTTAATTTGGGCAGGCAGGTTTTTGAGTGCAAGTCTGTTTGTTCATGCCGTGAGCTGCTCACAGCGATAGCTATGACTGGTGGGAAGTCTTTCTAAAGGGTGTCTACTGTTATGCTAGCCTTTGGACTACTCACAGGTCTGGTGAGCAAAACAAAGCCTGGCTGCGTCTATCGCTAGACAATCACATCATGGATGCAAAGCAGCACAAGCAAGCTTCAGCTTTTGCTGAGCAGATTGACTGCAAGCGAGTCTCAGTTGTGGAATCAGTTGTATGGCAAAGTGGTGGTGACAAATGAATGATGCCAGTGGGTAGAAACGTTGAGTGAGTGAGAACCAACCTTAAAAACCGACTGAGATACTGGCGGCTGCAGGATGACCAGGAAAAGAGGCCGTTATGGCCAGCTAGCGTGGGGGACATGATATTGCCAACAGACTTCTTACACACATTCCCCTCCCCGTCGTGGACCATTCCAAAACTAAAAGCAGAAAACAACATATTAAAATTGAATTTAAATTACAAAAGTTGCACAAAGAAGAACAAAATCCTCATCTATCCTCTATCTGCAGATTTAACAGTACAGGAAAACATTTAACCATTAGAATGCAAGAGACACGGATCCGTGCTGGAAGTGCAACAAACGGTAAATCATCATCATACAGCAAAACAACTCCTTATATGGAAGTTTCCCTAGTTTGTTTTGCTGCTCAAGGTGTCAGACGTCATACTGAGCTTTGTTTGGTGTTCCTGTGTCACATAGAACCAAAGTTATTATAATTTTAAAAACATGTAATAATGATAACTGCTCCTGGGATTTAAAAATGGCGTCACATTCAACTGACCTTAAGAACAAAAACACACAAATTTCTTTTATTTTAGATCTTAGAAACAAACAGAAAACACACAAGATGTTTGAACCCGGGGAACTTTCAGCATGGTCTCTATCCACAAGTGGGTGGGGAAAACCTGCGCAGGGAGAGGGTCTTGAGAGCAAACACCAGTTGTACACTGTTTCACACCATTTATACTTGTTGAAATCAGATGTTACAAATAGGCTCTGAGTTCTGTGGGTTAATAGCACAGAGAAACAAGATGATTGCTTGTATTACAAATGCAGTTGACTGAGATTTCACAGAAAAAGGCTTCCGTGAAAAGGCTGGAAAAACCAGAGCAGGAAGAGCAACAAGAGTAGAACGAGAGCAAACGCAACTGTGAACGCAAGCGCGTATGTGATGTGCTGACGATTAGAGGAGCTCTTACTTGTGGCCGGACTCATGAGCGATGGTGAAGGCCAGGCCCAGGCCGGTGTCCTCGTTGATGGTGCAGCTGCGATACTTGCTGCACATGCCGCTGATAGGGGCAAAGCCTGGAGGAAGAAAGACACAGCACTCTTTCATCAGTGTTCCAGCCCAATGAACTACAACATCTGGACATACTGAACTGCTATAGCCAAGAGAGGCATTTCACTGGAGAGAATCACATAGCAGTACAGCTCAGAGCCAGACACTGGTCATACTTTCAGTATTTTCCTGCTGTTCAGGTTCTATCAGGAACAGATCGTATTCTGAGACTGGAATGCATGATGGTTAGATTTAAGACTATCAGTTCAGAAGACTGATTTATCGTCATCTAAGACTGTATTTATTTATTTTAGCAAATTATAGTTTTTCCATTTTCTGTTTTTTTTTATTTTTTTATCATAGAACACAGTTTTCCATTTATTTACTTTTTAACATTTTAACCCAGCCTGTCCTTTTTTCAAGGTCTTTGCTCATATCATGAAATGCGTACTAATCTGTGGCTTGAAACGAAGACAAAGCTTCCGGACACTAAATAAAGAGTCCTTCAATTATTTGTGCCAGTGCTACTGAAAGGGTTAACGGATTGATGTAAACTATGTGATACCCTTTTAGAGGCACAAACAGTGTAATTCCAGAATTTTCCACTAAATTTAGAAGAGCCACAAGCAGTTAAATTACAGGATAAACACAAAATGATATGGTTATCAAATGACAGCAAGGACTCATCTCAGCTCAGCATAATATTATTTCACCAGAAATTAGTGCATAGATTATAAACAATAACATAAACAACAAATTATAAACATCCTCATCTGAAGATTTCATTTCCTCCTGTTCTAAGGCTATGAATGCGGGGCATCCAGACTGATCCTAGAAAGCTACACTGAAATGAGGCCACTGCATTTCACTAGATAAAGTGGAGAACCCTTTGCAAAACCGAGTTTGGCCTGCAGGCCTCTGGCAGGTGTGTGGAGAACAGAGACTTTTTCATGTTTGTCTCTGTTTGCTTTTCATCAGAGCTGTGAATGTGTGAGAGATAATGCTATTGAACTAATTATACTGAACTAATAAATCATGCTGGACTGACATGGTAATATGGCACAAAAAAAGAAACAGCAACAATATGAAAATGTGGATTTGTTCATATTATTGTTATTTGCTGTCATTGGGGAGGAGAATGTATTTCCTGACCATGATAGTCAAAGCTACTTTTGTAGTGCATCAAGCAAGGATGGAGGGATATGCTTCTTCACTTTTCAAAATCTAGTTTTTGCTCCCAGGTTAGAGTTTATGGGGAAAATTGCTATCTTGCTTCAACATCTTAAAGGTGTAAAGTTTAAAGTAAAGTGACCATCTTTCTTGTACGTGAACACACCACAGCACACAGTGTGAACAGCATGAAATTCTCTCTCTACATTTAACCATTTCACCAAGTGAAGCAGCGGGCAGCCGGTAGCACAGCGCCTGGGAAGCAGTGTGTGGGGACGGTACCTTGCTCAAGGGTGCCACTAGCAGTTCTGGGCTTTATAGTCCCAAAATGCTAAGGTAAACTTCTGCCCCTGTGATCTGAGAACGGTTTGAATCCCAGGACTGCCAGTGGCACCACTGAAGTCCCCTTGAGCAAGATACTGTCCCCACACACTGCTCCCTGGGCGCTGTGCTCCTGGCTGCCCATTGCTTCACTTGGTGTGTTCATGAGTGACAAAATGGTCCCTTTACACTTTTACAATTTAATTAATGACTTTGTTACAATACACAGTTTCTCAGTATTCGACTAGCCCTACACTAATTCTTTAGTTATGCTAGGTCCACACCCATCTCCATTTCATGTTACACTAGTAGTAACAAGTCCTTAAATGAAACATACCAGTACTGGCTGAATGCAGTGTTGAAGATGAAAAAAAGGAAAATAAATCTTTCTAAAATACTGAAAAAAATAGGGAACAGAATGAAACCAAAACCAAATCAAAATGATGCCCTTGCATGCTACAGGGTACTCCTGTGTTGGGTATCCCAACCGGAGAAGAAGAAAGCTGTAATGCTAGCCTTTAATCTTCAGACCTCGGATTGGTGTGGGATTCCCATTAGCTCCTCCACTTCTGCACTTCTGAGGGTTTTGAGCTGCTCCAGGTTTTAGGGAGGAGTTAATCACAGCCCCGGCTCCATGGCACGCTAAAAGTGCTAATGGAGCTTAGCAGTTAGCTAAGACCTCGAGCTTTGAAGTGGATTAAGTGGGACTAGGTGGACAAACGTGGTTCTCACAGGAAAACAAAGCAGAGTCGTCACAGTTACTGATAGGAGTTAATCCCAGCAGACGTAACATGTGGTCACCACAGAAGAAAAGACAAGTACATCTGAAAGAAATATGTGTGTTGGGCTGTCTTCAAATTTTGAGCCTACTGAGTGAATTAAATGTAAAACACAGATTTTATGTCAGCTTACAAAAAAATTAAGGTAGCCATAAATTATTTTTAAAGTTAAAACACCAAATTTCTTTTATAATTTTTTACAGTGTGCTGATATGATGAATCCGACTCATCTTACAGCTAAACATCACAATAAGTTACACTTAGGTACTCCTATCTTGTTACTACACACATTTGTATTTGTGGTATACCTCACCTTTGTAGATGAGTGATGAGTGTGTTCAAATGAGCATGAATCAATAAATCCGTAGGCCTCAGAGGTTCGGGTCTTACCTAGAGTATCACACGGCTCATTCTTCCACGAGCAGATGTCCAGCCCTGTGAGGAGAATCGCATGGTCATGACGACGGCCTCCACGCCCCACCAACCCCGACTGCCACTGACAGAAACTGTTCAGAGTGTGATCTGCATGGTGGCTAATGGCAAGCCCATCCTGAAGGAGAGTGTCAGGAAGGAGAAAGAGAGAGAGAGAGAGAGACAGAGAGAGAGAGAAGAAAAGAGAAGAGAATAGAGAACAGAAGAGAACAGAGGAGAGGAGGGGAGAGGAGAGGAGAGGAGAGGAGAGAAGAGAAGAGAAGAGGAGAGGTGAGGTGAGGAGAGAAGATAAGAGAAGAGGGGAGAAGAGCATAGAGTAGAAGAGAAGAGAAGAGAATGGAGGAGAAGAGAAGACCGTTGTTATAGGACTCTATTACCTCCTGCCCTTCCTAACCTTCCTTTAGCTAATGAGTCTTCAGTCAATTAAACTTGCAGAATGAGCCGAAGGCAGCCAGGGCAACTGTCTCTAATCATGGGGCCAAAAGAGGAGACGATGGTAATTTTCTGCATTCTTCTACTTCGTTTGTATTACTGCAGGTGTATCAGTAACGGGGGCCTTGCTGGCTCAGACACCAAATTCATCTGGCTGGGGTATGCTGTCTGTCCAATTAAACTGTCACTGTAAAATGAGATCTGTCCAGCTACATGGGCCAAAGAGACGAGTCTCTGAAGGAATGTTAAACACATATACACACACACTTACACACAAAAACAGACAACTGCTTCCAAGCAGGCACTAGTTCACTTGTCCAGAGTGGCTTTGTAAAGGGATGCAGTGCAATGACCAGCTGAAAAATGTAACAACTCAATAAGACTGAACATCTCGTCCCCTCACCTGGTCTTCATCCAGTAAGATAAGGCTGACGATCACTATATTGATATCTCCTCCTATTGTTCCATCCTTGAAAAGGGTGGAAACCTGCACAGAGCAAGATGGCATACCCGTGAGAACGTCTTTGCAGTCCACATGAGCTTCAGGTCAGTTCTAAAAAGGTTAGAGTTACTCGCATTACATATTTATTAGTGTCCTTTGGCTTGCTCTGCAAGCACACTATTGTTCTTCTTAAGTTTTATCTTTATCTTTATTATTCTTCCGTTCACCCGTTTTTTTAGAATGCTACTCCTCCCAGGGCTTTCGAGATAGAGACACCGTTCCAACTCTGAAACGCCGGGCCCGATCTGGAATAGCGTGCTTGTTCATAGCTTTTTGATATGTCTTGTCGTTCGTTCGTTATTCCCATTTTTCCGGCAAAAACAATTTGCAAAAATATTGGCACCCTGAACTTTCAGATAGTCCTGCTCGGACACGCTTCGTCCCAAACCCACCAAACTTCATGTGATACCTCAGGCCAACTTCCCCGATTTATGACCAGCACTCGTCTTTTCCTTGTCTTTCGCTCATCCCTTTTCCCCCATTCACTTCCATTCATTTTTGACCACACCGTATGAAACTTTACATGAGACCTCCGGCCACGCCCCCACAGACACACCTGTTTAAACTGAACAATATGGCCAAAAGTATTGGGACAGAGCTGTCTTACAAAATTATGTTGACAAAAGCTTTGGGACATACACTAATGCTATGCTAATGTTAATGCTATGCTAATGCTATGTTTATGTTAATACTATGCTAATAGTAACGCTAATGCCATGTCAATGCTATGCTAATGCTATGTTAATGTTAATGCTAATGCTATGCTAATGTTAAGCTAATGCTATGCTAATACTAATGCTATGGTAAGGCTATGCTGAAGATAACGCTAACGCTGATGGTAATGCTAACGCTAATGCTAACGTTAATGCTGTGTTCCGCATTTGAGCAAGAACACTTTGCATTTTCTCTGCGGAAATGCAGTCTAATTTGTAATTACACTACTTTATATGCCATATTAACACAGTCAGCACTTCTGATGATTTGCTGTTTGTTCTGATGTCAAAAGATGACAAAACCAATTATTTTTTTCTTTTTTAACAAGACCATATGCACAACGGTATTTTTCATCAAATTCAGATCATCCTCTAATTAAAAACATAATTCATGTGGTAGTGATTGAAAGTTTAGAATGCACACTTCAGAGAGAAGTTCTCTGGTTGTTTCATTGAGCTACGAGTGAGAAAGCCAAACAAAGCCAAACAAAATGTAAGAACAGTTCAGGTCTTTCTCCTCTTTTCCTCATCCTTCACATGCCACAGCATGAAACTCTTAAAGACTGTCTATCCTTTTAAGAATGAAGACGCCATTGCTGACATGTTCAGGACATTTTGGGGTCAGTGCTGTTGCTGTCCAAAATGAGTTTGAAGTTTCTGCAATATGTGCTCACAACAAATCTGAAATCAACATTCACTAAAACTACAACTTAACTACTACCACTAACTGCTTGCTCGTGAGGTGTGAGGGTTAAATAAGGCAGTGAATATAAGAATGTATCCCAGTAATCTCAAGACAAAGTAACAAAAAGGACATTTCTTTGAGGAAGTGGTGTTTAAAATGAAGTTCGCACCAAAATACTCTGCAGGGGTATATTTCTACTCTAAGGTAAGAAGTGTCTGGGAAATGATAACGTTGCACATGCACAATGTGGCCACATCACGCCATATTTTATAATTCGTTGAGTTCCAAGAGATTAAACAGTGTTTTCTGCTGGAAAACATTCTTCCAGCATGTGTTTGAGGCTTGTGCTTGTTAAAAAAGTCTCTTGACAACACATCTCGTAAGACACAGAAACATCAATACAAAATCAAACCCTCTAATCTGGATATCGGCCTCTAAACTTTAAGACAAGGTCATCTGTTTGAAATCAACATGCTTTAAGTCCATGTTAAGCAATAGAAACTGAATTTGTATTGTATTTCCCTGTGCATTCATTATTTCATTCATTCATTACATTCATTCGGCAGTGACTTTTATCCAAAGCGACTTACAAGATGAGGAAACACTCAGGTTCCAGAGTCCTCAGGACCGTCTAACCACTAGTTCAGATTTATGACTGATGGTCAGTAGACACTTACAATTTTTTTACACTTTTTTTAATTGTCAGTGATAGGAGCCCAATGCAACATTATAACACTAATTCACGGCACTTGGTATTAACATTTTTAATAAATACAGTAAATCACCACTTTAACGCGGATCAGCAGTCGCTGTTTCAGTCCAATGCAGATTTTTCTGAGAACCGAACTACTAATTGTTCGCTGAAACTCCGCACTAACGTGGAAACTGTAGATATCCTCCGCATTTTTTTTTTACTTTTGTGACGTCCGGGCCTCGTCCGCCATGCCCCCTTGTCCTCATGCTGGGTTGCTAAGCACCACGCCCAAACATAAACCCTGCACAAGGACGAGGGGGCGTGGTGGACGAGGCCCGGACATCACAGCTTTTTCCGTGGCAATATCAGAATCAGAAAACTTTATTTATCCCGGATAAATATTTATTCCTTCAGAGAAATATATACATTTTCATACATTTAAGTGCTAAATCCATCCATTTTCTACCCCTTTATCCCACACTCGGGGTCGGGGGGGGGGGACTGGAGCCTATCCCAGTTGCTACGG
>JBBIGA010000007.1:19270041-19281597 GCA_037576975.1 Alestes dentex | reverse complement strand
AGGTTTTATGTCGGATGCCCTTCCTGACACAACCCTCTGCATTTATCCGGACTTGGGACCGGCACAAGGAATCACTGACTTGTGACCTCTTATGGTTGCATTCTTCAGGGCTTTACAGTGATGAATCAATAGAATTCATGCACTCTTGTGTAAGACAACCAGTGACTCACACAGTAAATCTGTATTTGTATAGGTGAATGTTATTATAGCTGTATTAACCCTATCCGCTTTGTTTTAGGTCTTGTTTAATGGTGTGATATTCACCTTTGAGGATAAGCTATTATACACTATATGGACAAAGGTTTTGGGACACACCTGTTTTTCAGGGTTTGGGCTAGACCCCTTGCTTCCAGTGAAGGGCAATCTTAGTGCTTCAGCAGACCAAGAAATTTTGAACAATGCCATGCTTCCAACTCTGTGGACACAGTTTGATGAAGGTCCTTTTCCATTCCAGCATGACTGTGCCCTAGCGCACAAAGCAAGGTCCATAAAGACACGGTTGGATGAGTTCGGTATGGAAGAATTTACTGGCCCACATTGAACCCTGACCCCATCCAACACTTTTGGGATGAACTGGAACAGAGATTGCGAGCTAAGCCTTCTCGTCCAACATCATAAATGCTCTACAGAATGAATGGGCATACATTCCGTCAGAAACACTCGAAAATCTTGGGGAAAGCCTTCCAAGAAGAGTAACAGCTGTATTACCTGCAAAGGGAGGACCAACTCCATATTAAAACCTATGTATTTGAATGCAATGTCATTAAAGTACTATTGGTGTAATGGTCAGGTGTCCCAATACTTTTGTCCATATTGTGTATATACCAGCTCCCTTAAAATTTCCTATTCAGAAAAAAACGTTAGCATTGTAGCATTTGATCAATCAGAAGTTCAGTGAATGCAGACCACTACTACAGTTAAACATTTAAGTCATTTCTTGAAAGGCTGCTTTTACTTCTAAAGGGGGTTGCCTCCAGGCAAATGTAGTTGTACATGCCTGGAGTTTTTCTGCACCCTTTCCACTTCTGGTAATTGCCCTCCACAAATCAGCATTTCCTCTCCACAGTCCCACGGCAGCCCTAGCCAAAAACAAACGTCTGAACAGCCCCTGTAGCTGCTCATCATCAAATTACATGCCAAGAGCTACGAGGTGTAAATAGCAGTCATAAAAGTTGCAACGATCAACCAAGCTGCCCTCTAGCAGCATGGGGCAGATCCAGACACGACCAGCCAAACACAGCCAAAGGAGGCAAATGAGAACTTGTACATGATGCTCCTTTTGCAAACCCAGATCTGGTTTATTCTAATTTATGACCAGCTGCCTCAGTACAAAATTGTAACTCTGAGTTAAAGATATCTCTTCAGTTTCATTAGTGCTATTAACAGATACCGTTACAAGTCAGCTTTTTCAGAAATGCATGCCCAGACCCCCAAAGATCAAGATGAGAGAGACCCCGTCAGGGAAAACCCTCCTGAGCACATGAACAAGACACACTGAGAAGAAGCATGAAGCAAAAGAGGAAAACCCATTTGCCTCTGGACCACACTTGATAGTGAATTTTTTATCCAACTGAAGGGGAACTCAAATTTCTACAGGACTGAAGCATAGGTGAGAGAAATTCAATGCAGGCCATAAAAATATATAACGCTGGCTAGCTATTTTAGACAGATGATGACATTTCTTTTTTTAATAGCATTACATCACTTGAACTGCTGATGGTGGTTTCTCTTGCTATGATGAAACACATAGGTGTAAAAACGTTGTGAATCATAACGCCAGTCAGACGCAAGTGATATGGCACCTTCTGCCGGATCTGGTGACCGCTCTGATACATCATGTGTGGCCATGTGTGGTGTTTAAAGTTTGCTTCTTAGGTTTTGCACCCGATCTTCATTATACATCTCTCCACATTCACTTGCTTATGTGGTTTTTGATATTGTGAGACATAGCGTTATTAATAAAATGCACAAAAGTTCATCACCCAGCGAAAAATTGCAGCAGCTGTGGTGTCAAGATGAAATCAGAGAGAGATGACAATGTGGCTTTGTTAATAGAATTTACATCACTTTAATTGCCAACCATTAATGTCTGTTTCATTAGAAATGATGACAGATCTCGCGAGAAGGTTGTATAGGCCCTGTTCACACTTGGTTTTTAAACGTGTCTTGGATGATTGGATCACGAGTGGACAGCTGAGACACATCAGCGTTTACAACTGTCTTTCTAAGGAGTCCAGTTGATTGTTTGATTTCAGATTTTGTTACTTCACACCACTGATGCAAAATTGTCTACTTACAGAATTGAACTTCTCACAATTACAACATACTATAATACTGTATGACTGCAGCTTTGTTTACTAATGTTAAACCTGCAGTGTACCTTCATTATTTTAAACAGCCAGCTGTACAGCTGGAGATATCACTATCAGCGGAATCCAACAAACCTCCTTCCACAGGGCAACACGACTGATGGTCAAGTAACACTTTGCTCAGGTCATTGTAAATAGGGCAAGTTATCCTGTCCCAGACTTACTGTTGTTGTTGGCTTTACATGCTGTTTGCTTCAAATGTTTTACTTAATGCTGCTCCTCTCCATTTTCTGAGCGCTGGTGTGCTGCCAAGTGTCGTATTTTCCTGTGGCATCCGTGTCGGGGACGTATCACGATGCATTAGCACTCACACTACAGGCGCCCCAGACCACTTTGGCAAGTGGTTTGAGTGATCAGATCACAATGCATCTTGGTGGTCATTTGCACTGGAGCAGCTGGCAGCCTAGTGGTTAGGGAGTTGTCCCTGCGATCAGAAGGCCATGGGTTCAAGTCCCAGGACTGCTAGTACCTCTGAGGTACCCTTAAGTAAGGTACCATCCTCACACACTGCTCCCTGGGCCCCACACGCTGCTTCCTGCTTCACTTGGTGAATGGGTTAATACAGAGAAGAATTTTGTGCTGTTCACATATGACACTGTGTGCTTGGTTCACGTATGACCAATGGACACACTTGTGTTTAGCACTGTGCACTTGTGATCCGATCTCCCAGAACACGTTTAAAAACCAAGTGTAAACAGGGACGAAGTTAGGAAGACACAAGGGATTGTACCTGCCAGTGCATCTGGTGACCTTGCCAAGATATTGCTTTTGCAAACTGTAAAATGAATCTCAGCAGACAGGCACTCCACCCACTTCTATGCCCAGATGCCAGTGTGAAAAGCCCTATGCATGTCACTATATCCTGACATTCTTTAAAGCCTGCTGCCTTGCATCCAGCAGTTAGTCATCACCTGGCTGCCCTTGCAGCTTTGCTTTCATAGAGTGATTTTCCCTGGTCTAAATCATGCTGTACTGCGCCTCGAGTGTTTATCATAAATATGTGTTAGTCCATAATTCAATCGAGCCATTACAGTCACAAGCCGGGATTAAAGGTTAAAGCATGCCTTTTGTTTTGTGAATGATATTAATGTATATTTTTTGGACGCAGGCTTTGTTTTCTCTTGCTATCTGAAGACCATTTGGGACCATGTGCTGTGTTTTTCAAAGCCCCGTCACATAAATGAAGCATGCCATATGACATTCTGGGACCTCCTTGAGAAGGAATGAAGCCGGACCACTTGATTCTGTTTTAGACCTTGAGAGTGAGGGAGAACCTCTTCCACAAAAAATACTAGACTGGAAGTTCTTGTGGATTGTGGGTAACTGCCATTTCATGCTCATCTAGGGTTTGACTTCTTAATGAATATTTCATAGTTAACATAGTTGATTAGCCATGGCCACATGTGACGTCTGAACTTTGCTTCTTTAGATTTATACTGGAGCTTTGCGGCTAAATCATTACACACCTTGGAAACCACACTGAGCTGATAAGCAATCTCAAATAGACTTCCTCATGTGGTTTCTGACAATGTGTGACATGGTTTTATCTACAAAATGGACGAAAGTTCACTGCATAGCAGCAACCATATTGAAGCTTGAATTTTGTCCATACTTTTGTCTTTTTGTAGATAAAAGTGTGTCATCCAGTGTCAGAAAGCACATCCATTTAAGATAACTCAAATATTTCAGTGCAAAGAAAAACACTAGACACCAAACATGTATTAGATGACTGAAGGCATTCAGGATCAGAAGGAAATTAAGCCAATTACATTTTTTTCATTAAAGACTGAACACTGCCTGTAGAAAACAATGATGATCTTGAATGTAAAGCACTTCTAAAATAGAGGCTCTCTATCCAAAGTCCAGCTTGCTTCTCACCCTGCTTCATGGGCTCCAATAAAGCCATGGCCTGAAACCTGAGTGGATGCGACATGAGATTACATCATAACTGAACACTTCCTGCAATTTGGTGGTCACAGTTGGACATGTCCTTCTTATAACCACAAAACTGTGCTCTGCTACGCACTGGCCTATTTCTCCCGTCACGAAGCATTTCCCTCATGAGCCTCAAGTCTTTTCTCCAGTCAAGTCCGAGTCGCCATTCATGCAGTAATGATGTTAAAGCTGCTTAGAACTCTACCTTGTCCAGACTAACTTATTGGCCATTAACATTTTAACCGTTTTTATCCTTTCTCTCAATTTCTCTCCATTATGGTGCAGGGAAGAATGGGATTCAGTTCCTACTCATTGGGGTTCATTGGTGGATTTTCCAGCCTTCACTAAAGTTCACAAGTGACATCACTCACAATTAGCCTATTGTTATCGAGGGTGAAGTCTTATGCAGACACTTCAGAGGGGATTTTGTTCCTGGTGTTTTCATGCCATGGAGCCCTTTTTAGCCCAGACTGGCATTCGCAATGACACTCCCAATTGACATTCCCAATGAGCCACCTCTAAACTTGGGCATTGTACCTTTTAACTTCTTCACACACACACACACACACACACACACACACACACACACACACGCACACACAGATATATGTGCTTGTATTACTAAACTACAAGCAACCAAATGATGGAAATTTTCAAGGCCATGTTCTAGTGACACTGTAAATATTCAGTTTGTGCTGAAGCTTGTCTCTGACTCTAAATGTACCACTTATTCTAACTCCAAGCATACACTCAATCCAAAACATAAATCTAAACCTACAGACTTAGTCCTAACCCTTATTCTTAACCCTAATTCTGGTCATAATTTTAGCCATAACAATATTGAAAATCCACTCACAATATGCGTAGACAAGTTGGGAAATTAAAGTCTGACTAACATTTGGTCCTCATGAGGTTACAAATACAAGTGCACACACAAATGTAGCCACATAAAGTTACTGGCTTCACTGCTGCCACAAGAACCCTTTTGTAACACTCGACTGTAAAATGTCAAAGGCTCGTGAAGCCAGTCGTCTGCTTCTTGCTCCGCAGACTTAAGGAATTTTTTTTACGGCAAACTCCCTACTGTCATCAAAACTGCACCAACTTAGTCAAGACCCTGCCAAACGCTCTCGCAGTCATTCAAAGTGAATTTATGCGCAGCCTTTAAAACATGGCAGCACTCGACACAGCGCTTGGCCCTGGAAGAGACGGAGTTAACAAACGAATGTGTGTGGCTGAGCTCCTAATCACCTCCAGCTGAAGACGTGACGGTGAGCAGCTGCCAGATTTGAGTCTCGCATATCACATCACATCACATCACACAGACAGCGACAGTCTTTCCTAACAGTTATTCACTGCTTATGTGTATCACCAAGGTTTTCTTTTCTGACTGAAAATCAGTACTCTCTCATCAGGAGACAGAATAAGCCTTAGTGAGACTGACTTAAAATAAAATTTTGCATGTCACATCCATCAACACTCGTAATTTGTCTGCTGTGTGCCTTTAAACTCAGCATCTATGTCAGTGCCAGCAAAACAAGAAGTGGGCCATAAGAAGTTCATTTTCATTTGGCTTTCTTCCAGGCCTTTATGTGACAGAAGTTAAAGTTTGGGCATGTTCACACATCTTTTTTTCCTGGATGAAACCCCTTTCTCAGGTAAACCCTCAGAAATTCCAATTATTGCCATCATTTCATGATACATTATACATTACACAAGTTTACATTACACAAATTTTGTTTTGTAATGGTTTATACATCCTGAAACGTACTCATATTGTAAGTCACTTTGGATAAAAGCATCTACCAAATTAATGTAATGTGATGTAATGTAATGTACTTCATGTTAATTAGAGCAATACTGAATTATTTACGTTTAAAACTGAACTTCCATTTTGCATCGATAGGCTAGATTCTGCACTTTTGATATTTCCATGTGCTCTCAATGTCAGAAAATAAACAATACGTCGAATTTCTTCTTTCCTTCCTTGTCTTAATACCTCCTCCTGTTAAAAGCCTCCTGCAAAATCAATTTAACATATACTATCAGCACTTTTGATCAACTATCTATGCTTCCCAGAGAAAAAAACATATTTTTAATAACACATCTCAGTTCCGTATTAATGCAGGATAACTGATTTCTGAATTCTTTCTCCAAAACCCCCCTTTATGAGAAAAGATGAGATTAACATAAGTATTTCATTGTCACTCTGGAGTTGTTCTAGAGTGGTTTTGTTCTGAAAGACTCCCATTGGTAAAAAAAAATCATTTCAACATGCTTTCGTTATCGCTGGCGATGCCTGTGATTTCTCAGAGTTAAATGTTTTTAAAAGCCAATGAAAACATGTCAACTACACATTAAACTGCGACGTAACAAAAACAGACATACCTGCTCAGTGTGTGCTGGAGTATCCAGGGGGCTTAGATAAAAGCTACAAATAACCCCCTGCATTTGGTTTGATTTCTGATGTTTACTTGAAATACTAAGTGGTGATTAAACCATGATGGCCTTTGGATGAAACGGTGACACAGACACATGTTTGATTTCTCGAAAGCATACGGAGTACAGCATACAGACATAGCACAATATTATATAACATTACAGACGACAGGCAAAGCTTGAAGATTTACTGGTGATCCTAGGAATAGTTAGGCCAGTGTATGCTGTTTCTCTCCCTGCTGGGTTTTCCATCATCTTCTCTGCCACATGCTCTGTCCAAAGCAAATTAATAACGGAATAAAAAATCTTAATAAACTCTTAATTATCTGGGCATAATAAATGTTTTTGCCAAAGAGCAGAAGAGACACTAAAAACTGTCTTTCAGACTATAAAAGGAGTCTCTGTTTTTCCAGTAAGAAACTCTGCCCTTCCCTGACCTAAATTTATGTGGGTTAGTGAGTCACTGGTTTAAAGGGACTTTTCTATGCAGAGTCATGAGAATAGAAGCTCCAGTGGCTGCACTCTCTCAGCCCCTGACTGGGAACTGCGTGCAGAGAGGCTTATGAGCTGAGGGACCCAGTGGACCAGACCACCACCTAACAGGGGAAAAGGGGAACATTTTCCCAAGATGCCATGTTCTTATTCTCATTCTCTCCCATAGGAGGCCAAAGCCAACCACATACTTTCATATTAAGATATGAAAGCACATTTTATATTATGACACACTGAGGCCCAATATACTGTGCATTTTCCTTTGATTCCCAGATGCAACAAAAACGGACAAAGGTACAAACAAACTTCAGGCTTGCAGATGGATAGCATCAACAGGTTCAGAAACCCCACAAGCAAGTCTATTTGAAATTGCTTGGTTTGACTTAAGTCTTTGAGTAATTGCTTAGATTTGCAGCGTTTACAATTTTCATGTGCACTGCAGAGGCCTCCATTACTAGCCTTGCGCTGTAGCACCAGTGAAAAATGAAAAAGCAAACCAATAAGACAATCCTCATAAAGGGTTTATGAATGGTTAAAAGTTATTAATGGTACTTAAGGTTTACTAACTAGGTCATAAATCATTAATAAACAGTTATAACAGATAAATAAAGATGGTAACAGAGACTTGTTGCTGGTCAAATAGCGAGCCTACATTCATCTACACTGTTAAACCTTGCTAGCTACTGATCTTCATTGATTTCAGTAAAAAAAAATCAACAAGATCTGTAGAGAAGAATTGTTTCCTGGTCTGAGAATTTCTACTCTCGCAAGAATGGAAGAGACTCCCCTGGAGGGGTTGGTTCTGAATAGACGAGGACTCTGCCCGGGGGTCTGAGTGGGCATCCAGTATTGGACAGTTTTTGAGAGTGAGGAATGAGAACAGTACAGATGGAAAATTTGGCTGGACACCACAACAGAACACAACATACCAGTATAACAACCATCTCTCAAACTGTCCATATCCAGTGTTTAAGCCAGCTGCTGAATAAGGACTTTTCAATGGCAACAATGATTTTTTAATAGTTAATTAATCAAATTTAATTACCAGTTTTGTCTCACACTGACTGTGAAAGACAATGATTTAAGCAAGGAAATGTTCACAATTAAATAATCAACATTAATCGATTTCTGGTGGGTTAATGATCCTGATCCATTTCCCCCACTTGGCAGAGATCTGACCTATGACTAAGACTGAGTGTTTCTATCCATCACACAACTGCAGATTTGTTGAAGAAACAAGACTGCACAATTATACTTTTGACTGCTTTTCAAGTTTTGTTGGCTGATGCCTGCGGTTTATGTCTTCCAGCATGTCAAGTCTCCAAAGCAATAATAACTTTTTGTGCGCTAATATCATGCAACTCTCTGTCTTACTTGAACATATTCCTGTGTCACCTTTATTTAAGAAAATATGTACCTTGTAGCTCTGCCTTGCTTGGGAACATGACAGCAGCTCATGTACATACGCAATTTTGTGAGTAATCTAGTTCTTCTTTAATGGCTAATCTCTGAGTCCCTTGATCGGTTAATATTGTGTGACCTACCACTCTCAACCTAGCAGTGTCACTGAGGAGCCCGGTCTCATGAGTTTTCGTGAAGCCATCACGCTTTACTACAAGAGACAACGCAAAGTTGTCTTCTGTTGTAGCATATGAATGAACACTTTTACTCAATATTGTGAAAATATACTACACATTTCCCACTAAAAGTGCAATAATAATGAGTTGATTCCTTATTGTTTTTGTTTGCAAAGTGGTTGAAACAGGTTGAAAGGCCATGAGACGGGGAAAGTCCCAGACCCAACCCTAAACCTAACCCTAACCCTAACCCTAACACTAACTCTAATCCTAACCTTAACCCTAACCTTAACCCTAACACTAACCTTAACCCTAAGCCTAACTCTACCCCTATACCCTAAACCTAACCCAAATCTTAACCTTAACCTTGAAATGAACCCTAACCCTAACCCTAAACCTAACAGTCACCAGTTAACTCAGATACTGGCATTGTTACTCACTGCACATTAAAATACATAGGATAGTGAAGCGTTGTCCTATCACGAAAAAAGGCCTAAAGCGTGATTGCAGCATGTTTTTGAATAGATTGTATGTCATGATGACTGCACGAAAAGTCGTGAGATCGGGTTGCACTGACAAGTGTAGAAACTCCAGCGACACCACTGTTCCTGAATACTCATATCAGAACCACATGCATTACCACAGTAACCTATGGACCATATAAAGTAGTCTGCGAGTGGAAGTGCAATAAAATACAGGGTGCACTGGTTCATTAAACACTGTCTAATTATTCAGAAAATCTACTCACCATTCCTGCACATGTTGACAAGGCCACAGAGGAGTTGACCATTGACCTGAGTGTACCTTGATAGAAGCAGAAATCATCTTGTGCAAATGGATGCAGACTCTTGGTGCCATTCTTGTCCAGAATTTGGACTGTAAAGCCAGGTGCAATCAGACTGTTGGACGGAAGCAGCTCTAGGTGAAACTCTTGGTCCATACCACGGAGCCTAAAGTGGGCCATGGAGGTGAGGTCAGTCCCCTGACCCTCCACTGAGCGTCTCTTGCGGTGGTGGTGAGCCACAGCATGGGAAATGTACTGACCCTCGTGGTCCACCTCATATGGAGCCACAATCTCATACTCTACAAAAAAAAAAAGCAACAAATGAATGCAGAATGTGTACTGATTTTACATAAACCATATTAAACCTAATCTCTAGTTGTTTATACATTGGGAACTTTGGAGAACTTGCACTGAAATCCGATACCAAATGAGCTACCATGTTTCAATCAGTGCGTAAAAGAAGCATCAGGCTGTCATTATCACTGGATGCATTATGTTTTTTTCAGACCATGTGCACACATTCAGAATAGAATTCAGATTAGTAGGGCTGATTATTGATTTGTTTATCCAAAACAGCATGCAATCCTGGCTGGAGTGTTCTTGGTCAAACAGGTAGTGTAAAGTGAAAGTGAATATTCTGTCATCTGTGAACACACAACAGCACACAGTATGAACAGCAAGAAATTCTTCCTCTGCATTTTATCCATTCACCAAGTGAAGAAGCGGGCAGCCAGGAACACAGCGCCCAGGAAGCAGTGTGTGGGGACAGTGCCTTGTTTAGGGGAACCTCAGAGGTGCCACCAGCAGTCTTAGGTAGTTTGTGAAAGAAACTCAAGTTTTAAAACAACATGCAATATCAATTATTGTTTTGTCCTCCTATGACAGATAAAGATGAGCTAGTCTTGGCCAATAACACTTCACTAAAGACAACATTTCAGCTTGCTTCTCCACATCCATGTATGAGTTTGCAATGTTCATTCAGAGTCCAGAAAACATTTTAGCACAGTATTCCAGAGTTGCCAAAGCATTCTGCACCAAAATATTCCAGAGTGTTATAAATGCATCATCACCATCAGTTTGAAACATTGGTCAAATCTGTATGATGCATCTCTAGGGTAAAGGTAGACAGGTTTATCATTCCACACTCCATATTATAAAAATAACACTCACAAACATAGAAGTAGAACTGGTTCACTGGTAGTGAATCTGACCTCTGCTGACCCCTCATCTGTGTGTCTGTGAGGTGGTGGGCTACGTTCAACTTTGAATGCTTTAACAGACAGAACCAACACATTCATTGTCATGGAACTATCACACCCACAAGTGTATTCCAGTCTTTGTGGGATGTTTGTGTATTCTTCTGTGTGGGTGCATCTCAATATTCATCAGCTCTGTCTCTTTTATTGTATGCAGTTAAAATTGTTCTATTGAATGGATGGGGGTGGAGGCATTTTTCCCCAGGAGGAGAAGAAGATGTCCCTCTATCTGCAAAATATTCTTGTTTTCCATCATCCTGGGGATATTTGGTCCCCAGAAGAGGCTAATCACACACATGCACACTCACAGTTCTAAATTTGTGAGAACACTGGCCTGTATAATACTGCAGTTATACTGCACATGCACCTAAACCTAATACTAATGTATACCTCAGTAATCAGAAGATGATATTCATTTTCTTTTAATATTTCTGTTCTTTCCAAAACTTGAAATTGAAACAGCACATTATACTGGTATTTCTATTATTCTGAGGACATTTGGCATTTGGTCTCCACAAAGATACACAGCCACACTCACACAAACACACACACACACACACACACACACACACACACACACACACACACACAAACAAACTCTCTCTTCCTCTCCCTCCCTCCCTCCCTCCCAGCCTCTCTCTCTCTCTCTCTCTCTCTCTCTCTCTCTCTTTGTCTGTGTCTTGATCACATACGTGTACCATACA
>JBBIGA010000007.1:19244731-19260351 GCA_037576975.1 Alestes dentex | reverse complement strand
TGTGTGTGTGTGTATGTGTGTGTGTGTGTGTGTGTGTGTGTGTGAGAGAGAGAGAGAGAGAGAGAGAGAGAGAGAGATAGAGAAAAGAGAGAGAAAGAATAACTACTATTTCTAATCACAGGCACTCATTATTCACTGACCTAAATAGTGCTTCCATTACCAATCTTATCTTCTCACATGACAATACTTCATTATGCCCGTAAAGAAACTATTCATTTCTTCTTGGTTCAATGCCACTATGCTCTGTTGATTCAGCCTGTTTAGTCGTTGTTCACACCTCTAACTTTGGAATTTTTGACCAAAGGGAGAACCCAAACCCTAAAGTTTTAGGACGTCGCACACACTTTACTGTGTTTAGGCTGCTCTGCCCAACTCTCGCACTTACTGTATCACATAGGTCTGTCACTTTTCTCACACCTGCACAGCTGGGCTGTTCTGTAGCGCCCCCTGCTGGTTATCTCCCTTACTGTGAGAGAACTGTTCTCTGAGCTCAGGTCCCCCCATCAGGGAGCTTAGCACTGTGTGCAAACCTGGTACAAGGAGCGTTGTGTGCAAACCTGGTAGTCTTTGTTATTCATTTCTTTATTAATTTGAACATTAGACTGCACAGGCCAGCTGCGATGGTCCAGGAGAAGTGAGATGGGTGGAGGAGGGATGTGCTGGTACCTGTGTTGGAAGGTAGGTGGAGGGACTCCAGCAGTGAGGATGCAGCTCTGTCAGCTCCATGGGCTGGAGGACTGGACTGTATGCTCTAAGAGTTGAGAATAAAAGATGCATAAGTATTTGTGTGGATACATAAGCATGCGTGTGTGTGTGTGTGTGTGTGTGTATGTGTGTATGTGTGTATATGTTATGAACAAATTGCTCACCTCGAAGCATCCCAGACTTAAAATAAAAGCCAGTGCTATAAGGGCTGGTGTGAAAATCCTCCTGTTTTCCACACAGTGCATGTAAGCCATGTCCACTGCAGAATCCTGAATAAACTCTCCAGCTCCTCGTGCGCTGAAAGGTCCTCGCGCTTCCCTGATAACAGTGAGTGAAGCTCCTCTCCTGTCCTTCAGGACATGTTTATTCTCCCAGCTCTGACTCCACACTCGTCTCGAGCTGCTGAATCCATCCTCCAGTTAAAAAGAAACAGGTGGACCTGCAGCGCGCGGTGGAGGAAAAGAACATAATCTCTAAATCTGCGCGCATGTTTCCGCAGCCCCTCTCTCTCCACCGCCGCGCGCTCTAATGCCATGTTCACGAGCGGAGGACCCCCACCCTCCCGCACCTCCCTCCCTCCTCCTCCCTCCTCCCGCACCTCCCTCCCTCCTCCTCCCTCCTCCCACACCTCCCGCACCTCCCTCCCTCCTCCCACACCTCCCTCCCTCCTCCTCCCTCCTCCTCCCCCCACATCTCCCTCATCTGCCTCTTCGTCTCTCTACCTGCAGCACCTCCCTCTTCCTCCCGCACTTCCCACATCCCTTTCTTCCTCCCACACCTCCCGCACCTCCCTCCTCCTCCCTCCTCCCACATCTCCCTCACCTCCCTTATCCTCCCTCTACCTGCAGTAAAATCACAGTAAAATCAATAGTGTAAAATTAGGAGTGTTAAATTGAATTAACACTTTAAGAGTTTATTTTAATACTGCAAGTGTTAAATAGCCCCTAGGGTAGGGTGTTAAATCAAATCAACAATATTAAGTGTAACTGTCAACACTGGTAGTGTTCTTTTCTAGCACCATCCAGTGTAAAATTAACTCTACACATTCAACACTACCATATATGCTCAGAAATAGTGTTAAAATCAACTCTTTAAGAGTTAATCCAACACTGTCAAATTTACTCCCTCTTCCTCCTGCCCCTCCCACGCCTCCCTTCTCCTCCTGCACCTCCCTCTTCTTCCCACACCTCCCTCTTCCTCCTGCACCTTCCACACCTCCCTCTTCCTCCTGCACCTTCCACACCTCACTCTTCCTCCTGCACCTTCCATACCTCCCTCTTCCTCCTGCACCTTCCACACGTCCCTCTTCCTCCTGCACCTTCCACACGTCCCTCTTCCTCCTGCACCTCCCTCTTCTTCCCACACCTTCCTCTTCCTCCTGCACCTCAACTCTTCCTCTCACACCTCCCTCCTCCTCCTGCACCTCCTGCATCTCCCTCTTCCTAAAAAATTTAGGTCCAAAGAAAGTCTTCAACTCTTCCCTATTCTAAAATTAAAATGTGTTACAAGTCCCTCTGATCACTCCTTCTGATATGTAGCCATGCAGAGACCTGCGGCAAAACCTATATCTTCATACATCCTGCATCCATTTGCACAGAAACTGCAGCTTCTTGCTATAATTAATATAATTCTTTTGTTTTTGGGAATTTTTTGGACCAAAATAATTGAAATGGAACTGGGGAAATACTCAAACAGATACACCTGAACAGTAATAAAAGTGAAAACCCTAGCCAGCCACTGCTCATGACCTTTGCATGATGAGAGAAAGCAATAAATGAGGCATTTCCAATACAGCAAAAGTCCATATTTTACACCACCACTGACCTCCCTTCATACGACAGTCTATTCATACTCCTCTTCATATGCAATATGCTCCTCTAGAGTCGCCAGTGGTGAATCAGCCACTGTTTGACGAGGACAGTAGACAGTTTGATGGTCACTATCGATGTTGAAGGGGGTTTTCCATATTGGCCATGGTCAATGTGGAAAGATGTATTTTAGGCTTACATGCAATTGCTACGGAAGTGAGAAGGTTTTAGGGCTTCATCGTAAACTCGTCCTTTAGAGCATGGGGAGGAAGCAGGACAGAAATGCTTCCTTTGCTGTAATCCTGGCATGTAATGTAGAGAGACTGAGACCAATTTCATCGTATATCATGGTGTGAAAACAGAGTAACACACTGGCAAAGTAATCTAGACTGCAGTTGTATGTTGGATTGTTGAGGATGGCTCTTTAAAGGAGCGTAATGTAACTGAGATCGAGATCGAAGTGTAAAAAATGTAGGTTGAAAGAACCTCCACATATCATTACCATTTAATGATACAGACATTGGAGCCTAAAACAGTATGTCTAAACCAAGAACAATTTAATTATGTTTCTTTTTAAAATGTGCCTTTGTACATTTGTATATTGTACAAAGCTGTCCTTCATGTTTAGCCTACTCTCACATGGATCACAGAATCATAAAATAATCCTTAACATCAGTGGTTCATTTCATTTGGGGAAAAAGTTATATGTGAATACAAGTTAATATGTTTGTTCAGATTACTCCACCTGTCACCCCTCATCAAATACAGGAGTTTCTGTTTTCAATTCTCAAGGATTACCGCCAATGTTGGAAACGACCTCAGCCCTGTTTGCTGAGTGGAACAAAAGATAAGGGCATATGTTGCTCTCAGGGTGCCTGGCGGGATTGTCTCTAAGTCTGGGTCAGTGCCAACAACCCCCCCCCCCCATATCTTTCTCAGCTACTGCTAGATTTACCATCGGCAAACTTCATTTAGGCAGCTCAGGGGCTCTGCAAATCCTACCCGCCTCTCTCTGAAGCAGCTGGTCAGAGGCCATATATATTATTCTCCTCTGTGTAGAAAGGTCCTTATCCATATGGTTCCATTTGGAAAGGCCAAAGGGGTCTCTGGGCAGCTCTATTAGTGGTCTGATGCATTTAAGCCTCTCACTATTACAACAATGTTACTTTTTACTGTTACAAACTCCAGCCCATTTGTTGATGTATTATATAGCCACCTTCTATGTTATTCATCATAGGCCACTTTCTGACCACAGGATTGCAGTTACTACATATCATTTGGGTGGCAGGCAAATGTAAGGTGTCCATTGTGTCCACTGAGCCCTCACATGGCATTACTGCTGTATATTAAATTCAATCCTATGCAATCACTGTTCATATACAATAATGATTTGCTGTTGCTTGTTGTAAGGATATGTGAAGTTATTTTGTATTATTAGCAGTTTTAGTTTGTCCAGTGGTGGAATCATGGAATAATGGAATAATGCAATTACTGGGTGTGATCGTGCCTCTTCATGAAGTTGGCTGTAAATGTGTCTTGATTTGATTATGATCAAGAATCATAAAGAAAGTGCAAAAATACACAAATTAACCTTATTTTAATTTAGTTTTACATTTAGAAATAGCTAAGACATTTTATTTTACCCAAACACAAGCAATTACTTGAACTGAATATTAATCAAATCAATTTGAATCATTTTTCAAATTGATTTTTTTACAACCCTATTAACAAGCCATTCATATCTAGTCTATACAGGACTCCAAAACGGACATGCAAATTTTTATTCTTTTTATTATCATCATAACTCAGCACTACTACTAATATACTTCTTATCCCTACTACATGTAAACACATACCCCTTATCACCATTTGCATCATTAGGAATTCACTTAACTGTGAATTTATTTATGTATAGTGTTTATACCTAGCATCGTGTATTTCATATTGAGGGTTTTCTATGGGTTGTTTCATTGGATTTATTTAGACTCTATTTTATATTGTCCTTGTGTTCTGTGTGTCTGTCTGTGTGTGCAGCCATAACATAAGCAATTACCTCCAGGATCAGTAAAGTTTTCTGATTCTGATTCTGATTCTAAAATCAAAAAGTTCCATTCTCTTTCACTTTCCATTCTCATTCATTAACAGCATGGAGACAAACGGAGCGAAGCAAATGCCTTTCTGGAATCATTTAAACGTTTTACCTTAATGCAACAACAACTTCTCAAAGACAAACTTAAGCAAAAGAGACATTCAACTGAAACTCTGTCGTTACATTTTTAGGTATTACTTGTCTGACATTCATTTGTCTGTTCGTGTGTTCAGTGATGTGCAGGATTTGTCCACTGTTCAGTTCACAGACTGGCCTGAAGTTCAGGATGTCTGCAGCTGAGGAATGACTGCCAACTCTAACACATTAAAAATGCTACCTTTGTGCAAGTGTGCATGCTGTCCAAGGGGCAAAGCAAAATCAACAAATGTGTCGACAGATCCTATGGGGTCTGTGTGAATTAAGCCTGTCAACACATCTGAGTGGAAATTTTTACGAGAAATCAGGGTAGAATAATACCGTGAACCTTATGTGGAGATAGAATCAAAGTGAAGTAAATAAAACTCTCAGAAGGATCATCGCTAGCTTTACAATCCCTTAGACTAATAACATATTACCATTTATAGGTTTGGCATATTCTACTATTCTATTATAAGTAAAATAAAGTAGACGTTTGCCCTGTGATGGACTGGCGACCTGGCCAGGGTATTTCTCTGGGATAAGCTCCAGCACCCCCCGTGGACCATAGATAGGATAAGCAGCTCAGAAAATGTTGAAGTTTCTGGTGCATGAAGAAATGTCATAAATAGGCACGCTAACGGGAACGTTTTTTTTTCAGATGCGCCGGTCCTCTGTTATGTGAAGTATGATCATAGTGATTATGGTATGATGATGCTATACTCGTATTCATACATGTTATATTATGGAAACACACATTATATTCCTCAGCTTAATGTCTTCTAGACCTCCTTAATACAAAACGTCTGCTTGACTGTGCATTCAATTCAGCTTCTGCTTCAACATAGATATATTCAGTGCTGCTCTTGCCCTTTGGTGTAACTCTGTACATGGCAGATAATAAAGAATCTGTTTCTGGTGCCAAACAGTGAAACCCGGCCGCTGAATGCTTCTCGCTTCCATAGGATAGATGGTCATATATCGTGTTTGTCCTATATATTACATGTAAGGTGCACCTCCATAAAACATAAAACATAAAGAAATAAATGTCAACACAAAACACATGAATATAGAATGCTGGCTAAGGAAAAAAGACATAATAGAATGAATGGAAATGACCAAAACTGAGACATTTTTAGAACATGACAGTTTTTTCATTAAAAGTACATTTTGATTTAACAAGCGAAGGCTACACCCCAATCAGCCATGAAATGTCAAGGCTGCTACTTCATCCAAATGGAAAACATTTAGGTTTTTCATAATTAGTTCACAGTCATCTTACATTCCATTCGTAGCTTGGTAAAAAGTATCCCTATAACCAAACTGTGGGACATTAGTCAAGATAAGCTTTGTGTCAGGCTAATAGCTAATAAGTAACGGAAGCTTATGTTTCGCCTTCATTACATACACCTGTAATTTTACTCCTACTGTATTGACATACATATGCACGCACACACATACACACACACACACACACACACACACACACACATACACCTCTTCCACTTTAATTAACTGTCTGAGAATTTCAGGCCAGCGTCAGAGTGGACCATGGCACCGGGCCATCAGAGCCATGCTCACCTTGCGGTTGAAATTCCTCCCTCAAATGACCCTCCACTTCAACAGAGGTGGATGTGAACTATTTACAGTTACACAGTTATTTGCACTTAAGTACAGTTTTCCATGTTTCTTTATTATTTTTCTTTATTATTTTATTTATACTGGACTGCTTTACTGTTGCTCAGTTTGGAACATTTTCAGTTTGGCATTTTATTTAGACCATAAGGATTCCAAATAGAGCAGAAAAGCACCGAACAAACTTCAGTTCTGTTGCTGATGCGTTGCGTTTCCCCTGGAGTCCTGTAAAGACCTCCTTACTGAGAGTTCTTTTCACCTGATACGATTTTTTACTGAGGTGTTTTTTTTGCTTACGTTCCTTTTCTACTTTAGAAGTAAAAGCATTCAGTGAGGTAACAGTTTTATTGTGGGTTTAGGTTAGTATCTCTAGCCACCAACCGAAAGATGTGGATATACACGCACCAGGGAGGCTGGCTAAAAAAGGAAGCAACAAAAAAAGCAACATTAAAAGGGGAAGAAATAAAAAGAGAGAAACAAGATAGAGAAAGGATGAAATGTGAAGAAAAAGAAAACAGGAGTAATAATGGAAAGAGGGGCGAAAGTAGATATGGGCTAGGAAAGGAGGTGAGAGGTGAGAGAAGAAATAGAGCAGGAAGAGGAGAAGACAGCACGTGGTGTTGGGAAAAAAGGAGAGATCAGACTGCATTAAAAAGACAATTTAAGAAAGGAGAATGGGAGAGGAAGAACATGATAGAAAACAAGACAGACAGCAGAGAGAGATGAAAGTGTATGTACTACAAGAGCTGAAATACCTCACACTGTGCAAAAAGTTTCTCTCTCATGATGGTCACGTTTCTAACATATTGCTGGACCAAACTTTGGCCTTGTTGAGGCTCGTGCTGCAGCCGAGCTGTAATTATTCTCTTTCATGTCTGTCTGAGCAACAGGGCAGAAAGAGCACGCGAATGTGATGGGTCCAGTCTTATGACGCTCCATGGGGGTTGATGGGGAGCTTTCAGTGAGGAGGTTGGCACCTTTGTGTTGTGTACACAGCTCCATTAGAATAACTCTTTGTCTTCCTCACAGGAGGAGCAGGCCTCACTTGCTTTACTGAAGGGAAGCAGAGGTTTTTTAGGCACTGCACAAAGGACCAGCATTTTTTCAAGACCAAGACACAAGGGTTCACTTCCTCCATTAACTTATGTATATACATGATGATGTTGGTGTTTGAGGGGAACTGCTGATGTTTGATGGTGTAATCATTTGTTGGATTAGACGTGGTTCCATTACTGTGTTAGACCGGTGGAATCCATTAGTATCCATTTAGCCCTTCCAATGAATGTTCATTTAAGATGCACCCATTGCTGACATGGTCATTTCATTGCATATCTACAGCTTGAATGATCTCCACAGAAAAACACTGGAGGTTGTGAAGCAGTGGAACTGTGTTCCATCCAGTACCTTTCCGGTTCCATCCAGTACCTTTGGGATGAGTTGGACTAATGTTTGTGATCCAGAACTAATCCTCCGACATCGGTGACTGTCCTAAGTAATGGCCTTTTTGCTGATTCACAACAACAAGCCTAGACTAAAAGAAAAAAAATCTCATGCCGAGTCACCGTTGACACTGCAGGTCAGCCTAAGACTAGTTTTAATCACATTTGGAAATTCAGCTGGTAGTACAAACTCTTCTCAGAAAAGTGGAGGCTGCTACTGCAGCAAAGGAGGAACAAGCGTCCTTTTAATAATCTTGAACTTTGAATGGACAAGTGTATAAACCTTTGGACTGCGGACACCATTCTGAATGGTTATTCTCTATTTAAAGGAAAGAACTAGGCTTAATCCTTGTCCAGGAAACCACTGCATAGCTGGACACAAAAAAACAGAACAACAAGAGCTTATCATGAAATGAATGGTGTAGCCCAGGCTGGATGCAGGACAAATGACACTGGCCTCCTAGGCTGTGTGCCCGGCTTCGGCTGTGTTGCATGAAAGGCCCTTTCAGGTCAGCTCTGCAGGCCTTTTCCACAGGAAAGAGCAACGTCTCCATCTTTCTCCATCAGTTCCCTCACTGCATCATACAGTATGCTGCTGCGGTGGGATGTGTGAGGGGGGTAAGGGTAGGAGGACACTAAAGTCTGTCCAGATCCCACTGACCAACACCTTACTGAGCCAAGGACTCAAAAACTGACCCAAAACCTTAGCCTGTATGCCAGAAAGAAAGAGAGAAAGGGCAGAAAGAAAATCTCCCTTAGTCAGGGCTTCTGGTGTACCTCAGCCTCCCTCAGGACTGAAAGTGTGTTGTGCAGACTGTCTGGCAAGAGACCACCCACACCTACTGCAGCCTGACTCTACAAAGATTCCAGCATGCCCAGTCACCCCTGTGTCCATCTCTAACATGGTAGAACTCGATAACCAGTCACCCATATGATTAGCTCACTAACGAACCCTGAGCAATTCCAGCTCAATTCAGTAATATTCACTTTCTCAATGCCTGTGCCTTGGGGTACGACAGCTATATCTTACAACAAAAAGTGGTACAACATTTTTCCTGGAATGTAACATGGTAAAACCCATTTCTTGGTCATTCCAAACACTGTAGTGCCCCTTACACAGTCCCTAGATCATCACTCCTTCCACAGTTTAGCTATTTAAATCAAATGTGGGAGGTCAAGAGCTTTAAAGGCTGTGTGAGAACATATTTGCATATAGCTCTGTGAAGGTCTACTTTAGACCACGCACCATGACACTACCTGAATACGAAACAGGTCTGTAACTGTTCTGTAACGAAACAGGTCTGTAACCTGAATACGAAACAGGTCTGTAAATACGAAACTGGTTCTGTAACTGCACTGGCTCTTGCCATGAAAAAGTATCTAGATCATATTTAGTGCAGTTCACTGTGCAGTTTAGTGCAGTTTGGTTTATTCATTGCTATTCACAATGCTGTTCAAAAGTGCCTCTAAAATGATTTGTGGAACAAAAACAAGATTTAATTGTTCTATTTTAGAACAGAGGCATTCCAAACATAGTGTTTTATTATACTAGGTCTATGTATATTCTATGTAAGACAAGATTTTTCATTTTGGTTGAACTGTTAAAAGAACTTTACTGATGCTAGAACACAAACGGAAATGTGAAAATTCCAGCTCTGCTGGGAGTGAACCAACTGTTTTTTGTTTCTTTTCTGAACCCAGGTTCAGATGGAAATTCAGATGGCCTGGACAGGTGGACCCAGCTGGTTCTGTAACTCAGAGTATACATCTAAACATCTCACAATACAGAATGAGATCCTCTCATTAATATTATCTGTTTCTATCTGTCATTAGTTCCATGTTGTTTTACATATTCCCTTGACTTTGTCGCATTATGTCTTACTCTTACTTGTTCTGTGTTCACTGTCCACGGCATTTGCTTCGACTCTTCTCTCAGCTTGAGCCTGGCCTGGCTCTCCTGCTACTGTCTCCGGCCTGCGTCCACGCTGCCTGCCTGCTTCACGCTCATTAGGAGCACTTCAACTTCCCAGAGCCAAGACACGCCAGCTAGCGTGATGCTAATTGTATTGAAATCCTCAGATGGGAGCTTGTTATCTGTGGCCAAGTGCTGAAATAAAGATGAAAAAGGTGACATCACATCATGACAGCATAGTCTGGCCTGGATATCAAGAGAAATGCTTGGGACACATGCAGAGCGTGACCACACGGGTGCTGGATGTGAACTGTAGCTGCTTCCGAGCAGGTGTTTTAGATTTCATGGACAACATGTCACTTTTAAATCTTGGTCTGCGAAAGTCCCACCAGGTCATGCTTTTGCCAAAACTCCAATCAAACATGTCTGATTCACACAGGAGGAGAACAAAGCAGGGTTTTGGTGTGTATGTTTAGAGTTTTGCAATTCCTGGGGAAAGCTCCGCATTCTGAGCCACAGAAAAGTTTTACATTTTTTAAACATTCAGAGGAATTTTCAACATGAAGCACAATGAAATATAAAAAACTTTGCGGGTGAAAGTTTTGCTTTGTTAGTTTGCGTCGCAACCTCAGAAATGAAAAGATAAGGAATTCAGTCATTTTTGTTTAAAGAACCAGGGCCTGGATAAAAATGTGCTTCAACAAATGCCTCTTTTCCCTTGATTTTTTTCTTTTCTTTTGTTCGTTTCTTTTGTCACATTTCAGGTCTTCATCAAGCTAAGAACTTGGTCATTTAACCCAAGACTTGCACAAAAATTATATTCATAAAGGTCAACTAATTCATAATTCCTGTGGGTTTAATCAGTGATTTGAACATCTTTCTTGCATGCATTCATTGCATAATTTCACATCTGGTTCTCCTGATAGCCGGACAGACTAAAGATATGTTGTTTTCTAAGGCAAAAACAAATAGTTTAGTATTCACCAGTATGGTAATAAAAATAATAAACATGTGTTTGCTCAACAGTGATTTCATCTGCAGTTCATAAAATAAGTTTGACTAAATAATAAGCTGTGTGTACAAAAATTCTCCTGCAAAAGTCTGCTGCAGCTTTAGAAACAATTAAAATGTTTTTGTTAACTTGAAATTGATACTAATGTCACCAATTTATTGCTTTTGATTTGTTGTCTTTCCAGTCTTTCCCTTTAAATTCTTTGGTAGAGCTGAAAATTTTCATTTATTTACATATTGAATTTATTTTATTTTTCATTCTTCTTTCACACATTGAATGACTTGCTGTCCATTTGCAACCTTTTTTCACAAAAGTGATATTCTTTAGCAGACATTTCCGTTCTGTTTGATTTAAGTACAGCCTTTGATAAACTATGTCATTCTACCCTCCTTCTGAGGCTTCGTGAGCTGGGCATTATTGACTCTCTCCTTGACTGGTTTACATTTTACTGAACTGACTGAAAGCACTTTATCACTCTATCCGGTTATAGTTCTTCCACTTCTGCTGTTACTCAAGGGGTTCCTCAAGGTTCAGTTCTCAGACCTCTTTTATTTATAATCTAAATCCTAGCTGTTAACTCTCTTCTTGCAGCCTATCGCTCTTTCTCCTTTCTTAAGCTTCAGAAGGTCCAGAACTCTGCTACTATATTCTATATTTATAGTTACATGCAGGTTTAAAACACATCTATAATATTGTTGTCTTTTTTATATGTTGCTGTTGTCGGATGCTGTGTGTTCACTTTGTAAAACCACTTTATGATGATGATGATGATTATTAGTTTACTGTTCTGCATTTACTGTAGTGAACATAATATAGTCTAAGTCAAGCTTGTCTAATGAAAAATAGTAGTTATAATAATTGCAATAGTTGCAATAGTTTAACAGGTTATGCTGCAGTTGGTGTTTTCATCTTGTGCCTCTTTTTAACTTTTAGCACCTGCCCGTGTAAGAGTCCCTGCATGGCCTTGAATTAAACCCATATTTTTCCTAGAGGCCTGTGGGTAAAGTGAAAATACAGTCATTAGCTGTGTCTAATCACTGGAACCATGTAGATCCATGCTCACCAGACATTCTCCCACTTCACTTAGTTAGGTCACAAACATCCACAAAACAGAGAGAAGGGTCTGCAAGACAGTATGTTCACCCTAGAGGTGTTTGCATGGGGGGTTTGTCCGCTGGCTGAAAGCGCCGCTTAAGGTTGACTAGCTCTCTGGGTTAATGTCCAGGATGTGGTCCTTTGTTCTACACTCTCTCTCAGTCTCTCTCATGTCCACTCAGGAGCGCCTTGCCTGATCTCGAATGCCAAAGGGTGACAGGCTAAACAAACATGGCCTTTTCTCTGACTGCACCAAAGAGAGGCTGAGTTCTCAGGTCAGTAGCCACATCACTCCAGATCAGCATCAGTGGGCCCAGAGAAGACTGGGAACAGGGCTGATCTTAGTGTAGTCCAGAACATCAACAGCTTTCATGTCTTACCTGTACTCAACCTTTAGGTAGACTACAATTACTGCCGTTTGGTTATGCATTCGCTTACCTACTTTTTTGAAGAAGTCAGAATTGCTCTAACCACCATATTATAAGTTTTCACAAGGTTGTACCTTGAATATAGTTTTCTTATATTCTACATTCAGCATAGTGGACTAAGCGACCCATAGCATCTCCTAAAGCTCCTTCCTGAATCCCACTCTCCTTGCAGCTAACATGCTGAGCGTGTTTTCTGCTTGACTGCTTTGGACTAAAAACTTGAGGTCCCTCCACTGCGGGGAGGAGGGCATCCCAACACCACACCACAGCTTGAGAATATAAAGTAGAAAAGGCATCACCACTACAGACAGGAATGTAAACACGAGGGTATCTTTTAAGACCAAACCTATCATGGTACAGTTATTGCTGGTGATACAAGCATGTTTAAATTTGACATGTAACTATTTCACTCTCATAACTCAGTGGAACAAGTGGGGTGATCCTGACAAAAGTATACATTTTAAACTTTCAACTGATATCATATTTATGCTGAAATGAAGGTCATATTTTATTTTGATTGGAATATTTGAATCTGGCAAAAAATCTTTTATGCTATTCTTTTATGCTATTTTATTTTTTATTACATAAGTGTGTACACTAAGTTAAGAAGCTATATAATCATATAAACATTCAAATAATTAGGTACTGTACATCGAATTATGAACTTTTAGGAGTAACAATGATCTGAGATGATGACATGAAAGTAAAGTGCTCCAGTGAGTTAAAGTGCTCCAGTAAGTTGTCAATGGCTAACATGACTTCATGATGAACAATGACTTTAGGCTGAAAACTTGCTGAAGTTGAGTGGCCGGGCCAATTTGTTCTCTCCTCTTTCCTTTCCCCCTCCTCTCCACCCTTGCCTCAGTGATATCTTTGAGCTCTCTTTTTTCATTCTCTCTTTCCCTCTTTCTCTCACACCGCTCTGGGTGGCACACCATCCCTTAGCCTGTGTGAAAGGTCTGCATTCTTGTGTGGGCAGTCCCCACGTTGCTGTCACACTGGCTAAATGGCTGAGGCAACTAAAACCCCATTATCTGGAGTGGCAGACCATTAGTCTTTGGCATTAAGGGCTCGCCAGAGCTCAGGGACAGAAAGGCTCTGCAGACTCAGCAATGGGAGAATGAGGGGAAAAATGAGACCTTTCACATTGCTGGACAAGAAGAGGAGAGGGAAAAAAAGAGCTGCAACAATTCTGCTCAGTGTGTGGGACTCTGAAGCAAATTTAAGAATGATGAAATATTCACTGGAGACAGAAACATAGGTGCTGGCCCTGTTTGTCCGTGTCAACCATCAGTCACTATCAGTGAAATTATCTATATTCACAGTTATTTTACTGTTACATTATATTTTCTAATACAGCATGTACACGAATGTACATTAAACCTCTCACTCCACTGGCTCCTGGTAGTTGCTTGCAACTGGAACAGCACCCACCTTTCATCGCTCACTCTTTCGGCCCTATGCTCTATCCCAGGGGTGTCCAACTCCTGGGGAGGGCTGGTGTCCAGGACAGTTTGATGGTGGTTCTCCTCAAACAAATTCACTAAACCTGACAATTAACTGGGCGAGGGGAACCAGGTGTTTCTGAGCAGGGAAATCACCAGAACATACTGGATCACGGTTCTCTAGGACCGGAGTGGGACACCCCTGCTCTGTCCTATCAAAATGCCTCTGATTCATGGTTCCTTGATGGTGGAATAAGCTTGCTAGTGGAATTAACTCTTCAGTCTGTGGAAGCTCTTGATTCTCTAACTCTCTTTCAAGAAGCTCTTCTGTGAACTCCATTTTAGACACATTTGCTTTCGCGGCTTTCACTGTAGCAATGGAACACAAAAGAACGTGTTTAAGTACCTTAGACTCCTAAAACTTTGAATGTTCTCATGCTTTTATACAAAATAAAGAGAAAAGTGAAGCAAAGAAGGTCAAAGCATGTCGAATTGTTTTAATTTTGGCCATTTCTTCTGCCCAAAAAGTAACTTTTACAGTATAGAGGGAGCCATTAAACTGCAACAGTTCAGTTCAGCTTCATACATATTTGGCAGACTAATCTGAATGTTTTGTTTCAGTCAGTCTGTAAAATATTTCACAACTTAACTGTATTCTGTTCATATCTGGGTAGGTCAGTTCATTTCTGATTAAGCCATTGAGGTTCTGTTGAACTGCACTTTGAATTTTTATTCTAACGACAGGCCTCATGTGCTGCATATAGCCACACACTTGTTTGTAGCTGGCAAACTTGACAACTGAAGAGAACTTCAGAGAAACTGCCACACTACTACCTCCCTAAGGAAGTGATCATGTCTAAACTAAAGCTATATTATTGCATGAAACATCAAATAATGCACAGCAGCAATGAAGGCTTACACCTCTGGACTGAGGGTTTTCCATCCGGGTCTTGGCCTTGTGTGTGTGGAGTTTGCATGTTCTCCTCCTGGGCGGAGTGTGTTTCCTCCGGCGTCTCTGGTTTCTCCCACGCCCCGCCCAGGGTGAGTAGACTCTGGGACAGGCTCCGGGCACCTGCGACCCTAGTAAAGATTAAGTGGTTACAGAAAATGAATGAATGAATGTTGGGTTTCCCTCTTGATAATATGCACCAGTGTCATTTTGCTTGTTATTATGTTCAACCAACTAAAGGTTTTCAAAAAGTGGTGGGGACAAATGGGCCATGACAAAAAGTGGTGGGGACTCTTCCTTAATGTCACCAGCATAAACGATGCCTAGGCAGCCTTGTAGAAAGAAACTTGTGAAAAGTTGTTACTTCATAGCTGTAGAATTGATTGCACTTGCCTCATCTGTACATCATTTCAAGTGTATCTGCCAAAAAGAAAAAACGTAAATGTCTCATAACATGATCTCCATCATTGCTAATTTTGTCAGATTTAATACCAGCTTGGTTGTAGCTACAGTAAATTACTGGCACAAAGTACTACACAATATGCTTTAAGAAAGAAAAGCGTGAGAAACGAGTAGCAATTATATTGCACAGGTTAACGCTCTCTTACCATTACTTCCCACACATGCTTAGAAGTTTATATTTATTTATTTTTGCTACAGAAACTGAGCAATTGAACAGATGTTTCTCAAAATTCAACATAAAGACTCTTTTGTATGAGAAAATGAGCTTTCTTCATCACAAATGTTTTTTGAGAACAGCTAATGAGTTTCAAGTTGTATCAGTCACAGAAATTACTCCAAATTGTTTTTAATCACCTTGAATGTCACCTTGAATGTAACACAGCACTGTTTTAAGGCAACTTCCAGTGAGAGCTAGCCAGGCTGAGGCAGAGCCAGAGATGTTCACAAGTCATTTTTCCCAAGTCCAAGTCAAGTCTCAAGTCTTTGTGCTCGAGTCCAAGTCAAGT
>JBBIGA010000007.1:19215653-19231869 GCA_037576975.1 Alestes dentex | reverse complement strand
ACATATATATATATATATATTCCGCTCTCTAATTGTCCACTTAAGCTGGCCCTCCCTCCCCTGCCTTCACGATCAGTCAATTTGTGCTATTGGCTTGCAGATTCTTCATATCCCATTAGGGAGAGGAGCCATGGCAGTCCAAAGAGCCCTCATTTATTTTAATAACCTGCCAAGGCAGACATGAAAATGTTAAAGTTAGAAGGCTGCAACGTGACAAGGAAGCAACTTGTCAGATGTGTGTCGGAGTCCGGTCCTGCCGTTTCCTCTCTCCAGCCGCACAGCTGTCAGGCAGAGGGAGAGAAATGATTGACTAATTGTCATATTACCAGTTTTGTGTTGCTATTAATATGGATGGTGTATGGATGATGTGCACCTGCGCTGGCTGCCGGTTCTCCCTGAATGCACAAGGCTAAGTGTGAGCAGTTGAGTTTTCGCAGGAGCCAAGTCTTTATTCTGTGTGCTATTGTGCTATCGCTCTCATTTTCAGTCTTCAAATCCACCGCATTTTAAGCTCAATTTGACATCCTTTATTGGAGACTGTGTACTGAGTTTAACTCATTATCTGCCGGTATATTGTCAAATAATTTTGTAAGTGAATTTACTTTATTATATGTATTAAACTGGCCTTAAGTCAGCATTTCCTTTCTTAACAGATATTATTATAAAGACTGTTTCCTGTCCCACCTGGGTCCAAAAATGGCATGTTTTATATAAACACATCCAGCGTAATTTGCTGAGTTTTTCAGTTTGTACTGACAAAAGGTACATTTTGGAAGAAACTTCAAAGATACATTTAACAGGGTTGAAAAAGAATGACACTACTGTGGTCTAAGAGGATTAAATTACACCCATTTTTCAGAAGAATAATGCTTTAAAAGTGCATAAACCTTGTGTTTTTTTTGTTAATTTTCTTTTTAATACATACACAGCAATCAGCCACAATATTAAAACCACCTGTTTACTATTTCGTGGGTCCCCCTCATGCTCTGACCCACACTAGACCTCTGCCCTCCTGGAGTGTCTTCAGCAGAACACTGCTCAGAGCATCACACTGCTTCTGCCAGCTTGTCTTCTTCCCATAGTTTTTTTATACCTGGGGTAAAGGTACCGTCTTTACCCCAGGTATACAAAACAAATGCACACGCACCCAATCTGTTGTCCTCTGTTTGTTGTAACCTGCACTCTGTTGAATGCTGTATGTTACTATATGTTGCACCGTGGTCCATGGAAAAATGTTGTCTCATCTCACATTGTACGTGTACACAGCTGCTGATGACAATAAAGTAACCCTGAACCTTGGAAACATGATTTCTCAGACCAGATCACCTGCTTCCATAGCTCTGATGCTCGTGTGCCCATTATAGGAGCTTTTGTTGGCATACAGGGATCAGCATGGGCACTCTGAACAGTCTGCTGCTAGGCACCCCTTCTGTCATTTTCCAGCAATTTTTGCTGTGTTAGCAATTTCTGCTGTGTCTAGTCGGATCCTTCTGTAGGATCAGACCAGATAGACTAATCCTTACGAGCATCAGTGAGCCTGGGGCGACTCTGATCCTGTCACCAGTTCACAGGTTGTTCTTCCTTGAGCCACTTTTGGTAGGTACTAACCACTGTATACCCCAGAAGAGGACCCCCAAAATGTATTGTTTTAGGGATGCTCTGATTAGTCACCTAGCCATCACAGTTTGGCTCTTGTCTAAGTTGCTCAGATCATTACACTTGCCCGTTTTTCTTGCTTGTAACACGTCAACTTCAAGAACTGACTGTTCACTTACTGCCTAATATATCCCATCTCACAGGTGCTGTTGTAATGTGATAATCAAGTCTATTCACTTCAGCTATCAGTGGTTTTAATGGTATGGTTAATCCGTGTGTATGTGTATGTATTTTGCTAGGCACTAGAAAGTAGAGAGCTGGAGAGAATGTCAACACAGCAGATGTCTTTGTAAATGAAATCAAAGCACTGCTTGACTACAAGCCCGTCTTTTGACTGAACTTGACCCTGAGCTGTGGGACAACCTGTCAAAAACAAAACATCTAAATAACGTCGGGAGGGCACCCCAGCACTTCACTGCCATCAAGGACTTAACAGAACAATGCTGCATTATGGGTAACTGAGCAAACAAGACGTAATCCGGCTTCAGATCTGAGTAAACAGCCTCTGGCTCTGATTCACGTGTTAAAAAACTCTGCTGGTTGGGCTGCTCTCTTAGCTGTTATCTGTCAGGCCGCTAATACCATGTAAATGAGCTACTTCGCAGATTCCAGTGGCATCTCTGCCTAATCCTCTGCCATTCTTTTAATCAGCGGACATGCTGGAGCCAATATCTATTTTCATCTGGCCTGATAGGATCTCCTAAGGATTTAAAGAGGGCTTCCACCGCTCTTGAGTGTGGGGCCGGGACTTTTGCAGCTGTGATCTCGGGGCTTTGGGGAGTTCTCATTAGGTGCCAAGGCCCCGATCGAAGAAGCTAGTTCTGGCTAGTGGATTTTTAATCCTCCGGTGGCCCATGTCGGGAGCTGGAGTTATTTAGGGCCTTTGATTAGCCACACCGCCACACTTTGATTAAGAGAACTTCAGAGGATAGAGCCGCTGCTGTGATGTGAGTGTATGTGTGTTGGGGGTGTAGGGGGTGTTTGACGTGAGTGTACCCATCTCAGAGTGTGGAGAGTGTGGGGGCTTTGTCTGTAAGCTGCTCCCTCTCCCACCACTGACCTTGCTCTGCGCTGAAAGTCACCGTGTACAGAGAGACTTTTGATGCTGGTGAAGAATCGATTTTTTCGTAGGTGGAGGAGTGCCACTAAGCGAGGTCATACACAGAGCTCACAAGCAAGGCCTAGATCCTCACATGTTGAGAATGTGTGTGTGTGAAGAGGGGTTGGGTGGGGCTTAGGTTATGCTTTTGATGATCATTATGAAGGGACCAAACACACAAATTTTAAAGTAAAAGTAATTAACATATTGCCAAATGGTATAATTTCGGTAAACACTAACTGACTTGCTGGGGGACAGTATTGAAAACTTGACCTTTCAGCTGATTAAATGGCTAGTGTGTCGATTTTACCAATCAATATCTAGGTCCTCATCAACTGAAAATGTATGATTTTAATTAATCTGGTGAATCTAGTCTTTTCTTTTGTCAGATTTTGACAGTTGGTGACAAACAAGGGTACAAACAAGTTAAAATAGATGGCATGTTAAAAAAAGGCTCCAGCCAAGGACTTCCCTTTACATCCTTGTGGACAACTGGTTAAGTTTTCCTGCGTGTCTCATTCGTGGTCCTGTGGAGTGAAATCCTAACCACATATTCTGATATTTGTCTTGATGTATATTTCAGGTTAGAATAACCTGCAGCTTTAATGTTTATGTGCCTTAATGCATAGTGGTAGGCTACAGCACAAATGGCCGACATTGTTTTTTTGCTAAACAAACTTGCACTGTTCATTTTTAGAACTTGTGTCCCTTTGCAACATTATATAGTTAGCTGAGAGTTTCTGGGTAGCTGGGCACTGCAATTGGAAGTTGTTGTTTTCTAAATGGAAGCTCCTAGAGACCATGGAGGGAATAAATATGTGAATTTCTGTAATTCAGCAGTTTGAATCATATTATTCTCATGTGATTGGTTTAATAAATATTTGGATTGTATTTGTCAATATACAAGAAGAGCTGTCAGGTAAAATATAACAGCACTGTTCATGTTGATGGCATTTGTGAGGAAAGCATATTATGATGTATCAAAATAATTGTATCTTCCTACTGCCCAGTCCTAGTGAGTGTATTTTGAGAAAGCAGGATGAATTTTTGTCTATGTTTTGAAACTCTTTTTACAGTGTGACAATCCTCTGCATGTTGTATTTAAAGATAATTGAACAAGACTCAACTGTAGGGCTGCACAATATATCGTCCATTAATTGCTGTTGCAATATTGGTCTCTTCAATACTGATATCATAAAAAGCTGCATATATGAGCCACTAAACAATCACAGTGACAATGATAGGGCAACCAGTCACAGCTCTGGGTGAGTCATTGGTTGTTTTGATGAATCGAGGTCTTCATACAATCCAACAAAAGTCTAAATATTGTACTCTTTAACCATTAAAGGTGTTGGCAAATCAGTGCATGGATGGGCGGGGCTAAACTGATGTAGCCAGAATAAGGAGACATATTTAAATGTGTTGGTTTTGTGACATCACAAACACTGTGATTGGAAAATGTTCTGTTTTTATGCCGTATTTTCTATATATGATCTGTATGGATGGGGGGGAAGTAAATATATCATTTGAAACAATATTTACATATCTCAAGCCTTTTTAATCCCAGAAAAGTGATAATATGGGTCCTTTAATATTGTGAAAGGTATCACAATTGCAACATGTAAAAGTGAAATCACAATACTTTTGTTTATATTGTGCAGCTGGTATCATCTGTATAGGCAGATAGATTCTCCTCCATTACAATATTTGCATCTTTTTGTTTTACTGATGTTCCCATTCTCAGTTAATGTATTAATCTTTATACTGATTGGTGCTTTTGTTCTTTTGGTGAATTTCACATTCTTGCCATACCAATAAAACAATAAAACAGGTGAGCTGAAATCAAACAGATCTACATTATCTGTAGAATTACAGAGACTCAAAGACACCACTTTTTACCATCTATAACAGTTTCACCATCACTTTTATATAAACATAGAACAATGGTTTTCTCTACATATTGAGTTTATCTCAGAAACAATGACACAATTATGGGTTAAAGGGTATTTTTATTAAGGGGTTCTATAGTTCTTTAGTTACATCAGTGTATCGGGAGCAGGGGAAACTATAAAATGTGCTGGACATGTCAAGACAGGTACAGACAGATATAGATACAATCCCTAGCTACTTTATTAGAAATCTCTACAATGTGCTTAGACACACTGGCCACTTTATGGCCTTATAGGTCAAATATATTAACCTTATAGGTCAACTGAATTAAATTTGTAGGACCACCGCTGACCAGATGTTATTTGGGCAGTGGAAAAATCTCAGCACAGCAGTGACAAACAGCATGGTGGTGATATAGTAGTATGTTTGGTGACAGTACAAGTGTGGTGTTGCTGGGGTTTTTGCACACATGATGTCTCAGTGTCACTGCTAGTATAAGAGTGGTCCACCGACCAAAACCTGATCACTGATGAAAAAGAGGACTAACATAAATCATACATCAAAAGATTACCTACAGTTTCTAAATATGTGTTTCTTATAAAGTGGACCGTGTGGGCAATCATGTGATGCAATCATCTGTATGTAACCACTTAAGGCAAGAACGCCTGTTTTAAATCACCATTTTCCTCTAATTGAAGATTTTTAAATAAACTCAGTTGAATATGATTATAGAGCTGAAGAGGAGCTTCATCCATCTGGACAGCTGAACTGAAGCTGAGGAACACTAAGCCTGATCGATTCTGTATTTTATTTCCAGTCCTCTATCCCCCGGACACTACAGAGCAGCGCTGAATAACCGTGGGTATGTGGAGCATGCGGAAGATAATGTGGCTCTGAGAACCCTCAGGGACCGCAGGAAAACCACAGAAATGTGTGGATGTTTAAACTGTGTGTGAAATTAGTATGACTTTCGATTGGGCTGCGGGGATGCATTACCTCATGAAAACCTTATGAAGGCTAATGACACATAATGAAGGCCCCAGAGGATTGGGCCGGATCTTAGCCAAGCTTGGGAAACTCTCATGTGGATTGGGAAGATATCCATAATGAAAATCTGCTCTCACACTTCGACGGTTTCTGAGGGGACCTTAGAGACACGCTGTAGGAAAATATCAGCATGGTGATTAAGCTCGAGTCCTCTACGGAATAGATACTCCTGGTGGAGCTGCATGACGCTAGCACTTCTCTGTAGAAAGATTAGTCATGGCTAAATTCAACAACTGCACTTCACCTGTGAACTACAGGGACATACATTAGAATTAAAGATAATATGACAACATGGCTAAAAACATTCACAGCAAAAAACTGAAGCCTGAATCTTTTGTGCTTTGAGTCAAGTGTGTAATGATTTAGGCTTGCAGTTTGAGCTATACTAATTATTTCTTGTACCCTTCTATTACAAGTTAGCTACATTAGCCGTGCAGCTTCAGTGCAACCTTAAAGACATTAAAATCTGGATGCTAAATTTTCCCCATATCAGGCTAAGACTCCACATGTTTTTTTTGTTTTTTTTTACCCGTATATTGTTTTCATTGAATATATTTAAAGTCAATCAAAGTCAAGGTCAGACACACTTTTTAAAAACACATAATGAAGCTTTGGTTTAGTACATTGTATAAAACTTGCATGCACCTCTGACAGTGGACTGACAGTGAGAAAATTAGATTTCTGTTTAGAAGGAAAAAATAAAGTAGTTTAGACATGCCAGCTTGGCAGAGGAACAGGCTGTTTGGAAAATCCATGATGCTCCCAAATGAATAAGCAGCTCTGGCAGCTGGTTTACTAACAGCTGGAGAGTTGGTAATGGTGCTGATAAAAGAAGATTGTGTGATCCGTGCTATATTCTGGCTGGGAGTTGGTCAAGTGACTTAAAACAGTTGCTGTTCACTATTAGTAACAGCTGGTGTACTGTTAGTGACTGCAGCCCATCTGTTGATGCAAAATTTGTGTAAGCCAAGCCTCCAGCACTTCACCCATGGTGAGCTTCCCCAGAGCTTCTCATAGCTGGATATTTTTGGGTGATGGACCACCCTCAGTGACATGTGTAAAAGCTCAGCAACACCATTACGCCTGAAACACTGTCAACCCAGCAGTGACACACATTCCGTAGAACTACCATGTCAGTGTACTGAGGGCAGTGGTGTAGGTTTTATTTCAGGTTTTTTGGGCATGGGGTGAGGGGCAGACTGCACAAACTGCCTGAACCATCTGTGTTTTATACTAATTATTACACTACATTAAGAATGTGCTGTTAAACAGTTATGCAACATGAAAAACCTTCTCATGGTCAGTACTTCAGGTTACTACAATTAAGTTGCCTTCACCAGAACCATTCACTCTTATAATGCATCATAACAGTGCTGTAACTTCTTTATTTATAAAACTGGTCATCAGTGTCAGCCTTAGAAATGATGGTCTTATTGTATGCAGTTCAGTAGAAAACCAGCTATAACGATACAATATTGTTGCAGTGCTAGCATTATAACAGCCACAATATTAGCTGTCTGTGTATTCAAGTCTTCTGAGTTGATGAGTTGCTGAACCAAAAACAGTGATGTTGATAGCTGATTTTGAAACTCTTTCCTACACTCACACTTTGCCTTTGATGCCAAATCAGTTCTAATGTCAGACCTCCCTTTCCTCACTGCATAGATTTCCGATCGAGCACAGATCAGTAGTGTTAGACACAGGGTAAAGAGAATGGTCGAATGCCTTTAGAGTGAGATTCATCTGATCAGCGACTAATCAGGTACTGGACAAAGGAGCTCAAAACAGCTACAAAACTGGATCTTGTGTTTGACAAAGTTTAACAAAGTAAATAAAACAGCTTGAGCTAAACTAGCTGGCTGCCTATCACTAACAAACTAGGTTATGGCATCAGTTAGCAGTCCACTATGTTTACCTCACTTTTTAACATCCTTAACAGTTTTGAACATTAGAAAAGTAATGCTGGCTCAGTCAGCTACAGTAAAGGAATGTGATCGATGCTAACAGTTCTGGACTGCAATTCCGATGTGTCTTGTGTGCACAGGGATGTAAAGACGTAAAGAAAAAGAGCAAAGCATAGTTCTATAGTTGTTTTCTTTCTATTTTTAAATAATATATTTTTGGTCACATGTAATGTCCAAAGCCAGTCAAAAAACTGTGAACAAATTGCTTGGGGGGAATTTATCTCCCGCAAACACACTGAAGGGAAGACATCACTCCAACCCCCGTTGAATCTATGCCCATGACTGAGAGCATATCAGGCACAATGATGTTGCAGAAGTTTTTACACACATCAGTGTCATCTATAGGTGTAATAATATTAACAAAGTCAAATCTGCCCTGTAGCAGTCCTGTCCAAGAAACTGAATGGGGTAGAGGGTTACTGACATACTAAGAATGACGACAGATGGGCTGCAATCTGTAACTGTACCCCTACTGTAACTGTAATAAGGTGCATGTATTGTTTTTTTCGTGTATGCATGCATTACTATGTATGAGTGTACTGGTTGTGATGCATATTTCGAACCAAAATGTGCAACTTTTACAACTGGTTTGGTCTCCAAACTGAGACGCTCCTGATTAAAAGTGCATGAAATTCACAAGCACGCATTTCCCCTGAAAACCAATTTCTGAGTGTACAAGCAACTTTCAGGAACGTTCTTTCCTGTCAACATCAACTACACTGGTACCTTTAAACCCAGTTGAAAGCCAGATGTCAGGCGCAATTAACAGCTTTTGCGGATGTGACCTGATCGATAGTGACAACTGGGAGTAAAGCAGTAAACAAGAAAATGGAGCAGGCCTTTTCAAAATCTGTTCATGCAAAATACTGCTTTTCTGTTGTCACATCTGAACCCCCTTATGCTTTTTTAAACATGCAGGAGAACTTTTCCTCTGGCGAATCATGGCTTTGATAGGGAAAGGGTACAAAATAATATCTTTCCTTTGAAAAAACAATTTTCAGGGGAGTGGGATTGGTATAAATAGCTCCTGTTTATGCGTGCCATGGGCCACTTGCAGGCTGATGTGAAACTTGTGATAGGCTTTTTAAACAGCGATGCAAAATTGATGACTACAGGGTGGAAACTGTCGTCAAGCGTTTGGAGATCTGACTGCATGAGGACATCAAGGCCTGGGCATGGCAAGCAGGGACTTTCTCTTCCTTTCCCTGCCTATCTCTTCTCCTCCTTCTCTCCCACTTTCATTCTTTTCCTTCTAGAGTTTTAATTGGGCCTGAAATGTTGGTCTTAACATTAACAGAGGTTGAAAACATTCTGCTCAAGTCCAAACTATCCCATCCCACAACATCAAGTTTACAGTCTGGACCCAACCTGAGCGACCAGAGGCCAAATAAAATTCTACAATCTTAATGACAGACCTACTACCTTAGTGACCATGTTACTCAAACTACTAACAACAAAAACAATCAAAATTATTGATTAGCTAATTCAAATTTAAATTTCACTTTAAAGATTTGTACATCAAACAACGCCTTCAAACAACATGTGGGACAATGGGGGCCTCACAGCCCGAAACACCTGTGATTCCAGCATGCCCAATTTTAAATGAGTTAAAAATAAGCCCATTAAGGAAGAGTATAGCAAAATAAAGAAAAACTAAAACAAAACAAAAAAATGTTCAGGAACAAGGACAATGAGAACCCTTGAAAATGAAATCTGAAAACAAGCCTGACAAGTATCTGAGAAATGATGTCTGAATCTGACCAAACCCGAAGTGAAATATCTCAGGCAACCCCTTCCTGTCTAGCCAGCTTTACAGCTCTAATAGAGGAAAGCTTTAAAAAGGCCTGAATTAGAAGGTCAACTGTGTCTCAGACAAGAAGCTTGGTGCTTATCTCTTTTTCTCCACACTGTCCTCTCTCTCTCTCTCTCTCTCTCTCTATCTATCTCTCAGGCCTCCTCTATCTCGATGGTTATTGGAGAAGAAGCAGCAGATAAAACTGTCTAATGAACATGCAGGAACTTGGGTAAGTTAAGCATCGAAACATCGAAGGCGGCTTGAACTTTGACTCGGCAGCATTAGTGGCTGGGGCCTTATCAGCCTGTGAGACTGCTGAGATTAGACACTTCCTAATGAAGTGGAGGGATAGGAAAGGTCTTAGTGGTGGCAAAGTGGATTGCTTCCAACATTTTTCACTTGTTATCGCCACAATCCAGATTGTTGTTGAGAGGGCAGGGCTTTGCTCAGTTTCACGTCGCTAAAATCCAGAGGGCCGATCAGAGTGAAAGTCTGCGGCCTGCAAATGACTTCAACCCACCTGACATGCTGCTTTGCTCAAGTCTAACATGCCCAGGTTCAAACTGTGCTCTTCTTGTTGGACTTTCTCTGTATTAGACTATTTCAAAAACACAGTAACTTGCAGTTTTTAAAATGTTTTAAGACTTTTTTTGAAGGATGGGTGGTGTTTTGAGAAATTAGATACAATTAGATAAAATATGATCTGATAAGGACTTCATAAAAAAGGGACTTGTTTTTGGTGAAATGTGTGCATCAAAAAGATTCTGAAATCTCCCCATGCTTCCACAGGGCTTAGAATAAGATAAGCTCAGTCACATCATGTTAATTGAGTTACTGTGTGAATTATGAATTATGAATTATGAATGCAGTTTTTAGCACTGAATGGAGAATACAATAAATATGCAATTAATACATAATTTGCCTTTATTTGCTGTATAGAAAAAAATAATAACTAAAGTGTGTTGTAACTCATGACAGAATGTGTTCTAAAGAGAATGTGTATTCTTATTAGATATTTTTGCAAAAAGAAAATCAACAAATGATGTCATCTGACAAGGGATGTCCAAACATACAGCTGTACCTTTCAGCATGATAGCTAGTATTATAGTAGCATTGGTTAGCTGTGTGGAACCTGAAATAATGGAAACTGATTGAAGAGAACACATCATTGTTATTAAAACAGCGATACTGTCTTACATCTGCAGCATATTAGAGTTTTTATACACTACATTAATGGCATTGATTAACATTTTTGAAAACCTAAAAAAAATATTTATAATAGAAAAGGTTCCATTATCTTTTAAAATGAAAAAGTCAGACCATTTTTCCAACACTTACAGATCAGTGTGTTCCTTCTCGTTTTGTTTGATTTGAGTGTATCAGTTTGGTACAAATGTGATCCAAGATATTAAGACTTGCTCTTAAGCTGTGTGGCAATTATTAGCTTTAAAAATGCGATGGTTTCTTATTAAGCTGAAATCGCCCTCTAACTATGCACTAATGCACTCCTACATACAAATGACCCTGATAATCCCTCTATAATGGAGAGGAGGAGTCTTCTTTGATTATTCGTCCTGTTTGTCTCAAGAGCCCGATGGCTCTGACAGGGCCTAAGTAGTTGTCATCTCCCACTATGTTGGACATGCATGTGCCTCTCCCCGAGCATGAGGCCAAAATCTTTGCACAGGTTAATAATTAATTGTGGAGTGATAAATTGCTCTGAAGCATGAGAAATGGGAAAGATAATATATAATAAATATGAAAAAGCACATTATAATTCATAAGGATGTGTCGGATTACTGTAGAGACCCTTCCATTATGTGCATTATTCATGGTGTGATATGCCGCTTTTTGCCCGGCTCGTTTTGCCACGCAGGCTTTGTAGAAACGTACATGATCGGAATAATCTTCATCATGGTAAAGGCAGATAGTGACATTTTTAATCAAAAGCTCATAACATAAGTAAAGAATATGTGGGTTTTAATGAATAAAATTCATTTGGATGGACTTCTAAAAACTGCTATCTTCAATAATTGTATTGTGTTTTCAGTGGCTGCAGCATCGTGCCTTTTATTGTGATCGTGATCATCTTCACAAATGATTGGTTTCTCACATTACTTCCAATGATCCATTCACTCAAGGATTCATTTAGGACAAACACGCTCCATCCACTTTATTACAAACCCCTTCTTTAGCTGGTCTGGAACTCTTTATCAGTACCCTCACAGAGTATCATTGCTGTGTTGAGAATGGTTCACTATGCAAATTAATATATGATCAACAGGGACCCTTTGGAAACTCACTGATGAGTGGGGTAGAGAGTGACTTCCAAATTGTACATAACAGTCTGTAATTGTCTGTAATGTAAAGACTGTATGAGGGAGGCTGACCTCATAAAGTAGCCACAGAGTACAAGTCAGGTGTTTCTGATAAAGTGTCCAGTGGGTGTAATTATGATATTAAGTGACATTCTTTTGATTGAGAATGACGGATGTTGTGATCAGTTCAATGTCCTGTATATTTCCCTCAGTATTATATAGGCCGGGCTCAGGAGGGCCAGCCGAGTGGAGTTTTCTGGCCTTGGTAACGAGACTCTCTGGCTCTTCATTAGGTTTTTATGAGGCCTGCTCTCCAGCAGATGCCTGCTAGTGAGCCGTGCCTGCTCGATCACGCCTCTCCAGAGACTCAGAGTGCCATTCCTCCGAGAACCTTCGAGATGCAGTCGTTTCACCACCCCCTGAGACGGGAAACTTAAGCGCTGTCTCAGTTTCAGCGCTCAGGCTAAAAAGGCCGGAGGGAATCTCAGCTCATATTGATGTTTGCTGAGCAGTTAGAGATAGTAATATTTTATTTTGCTCTCTCTCATGCTCACTCCCTCCAACTCTCTCACTACATACCATTCAAATGGAGCAGTGTTCTGCATGAAATTTGACTGCAAAAAAGTATACAATGCTGTTGATAAAATACGTAAGTTTTCTGTAAACTCACAGGCCTTAATTATTTAGCGGGATGCAGGAAAGCTGAAAAAATAAAACATTTAAAACATATTCTTCAGAATGCCTTGTATTTCATAAGTGGTGATTAAATCTCCAATAAATTAAGCACAATAAATTCATAATTAAAATAAATATATTATTACACTTTATTATTATATCATTTAATACACTTGATACCAAATGGTTAAAATGTTGAGTAAACCCATACCTAGTTTAAAATATTTAATTATACATTATTACTTTAAATACTATATATATATATATATATTAATAGGATTACACACTGATTCTGTAGAAAAATAAGTTACTTTTATACAAGCAATTAAACTGGTGCAACATGATGAGGTAAAACCAACATAAGATATGAAAATTCCTTATTTCTACAAAAAAATAAAATACATCATATAAAGGTTTTAATATTTGTTTTCCTAGGTACTGAGTGTGACTTATTTAAATGTACAGAGAGTAAAATGCACATCATAAATGTGCTGTACTCTTCTCTTTAGAGATGCTAATGCTCACAGACTGGCTGAAACGTGCTGTCCCAGCTGAGGGAATAGTGTGCAGGGTACAGGCCGTCCACACATTTCTCTCCGTCATGCCGTTGCTGTGTCGTAGCCTGTCTAATGTAAACTCCCTGCCTGCATGCCACAGCCCTGCTGCCCTCCACAATTACACTTAATTACTATTCAAATCCCTTCTGTGGGAGCAGAAAGCACTGTAGGCAACACTATCGCAGCTGAGTGTGCATATGTGCATGCGGCTTCAGAAATCTAATCAGCAATGGCATGGTTGTAGGCCCTCAGTCTTCAGTTTGTCTGCATGCAGTGGTCCACTTCCCCTCTGCCTGATTCTAAACTCACTCGAAGAAAGATGTTACATAAAAATGAACACAAATTCCCCCTCACCACATATGCAGATGATCAGCCAAGATGCACTTGGTTTCTGAAATGTGATTATTTAATTTGGCACTGGAGCTACAATGCTAAGAGCTAACGCATAATGGAAGCTTACACCCTGTCAGTACTGCACAAATTGCACACCTTAATCATCATACTTGCCTCACAATACACAGAGCTGTTACATACTCTCACGTAGACTTGCCTATGTGCTTTCTGTCAGTCTGTGAAAAACTGTTATATGCTTCTTCTGTTCTTAACTGTGCATGCAATTATTCATTTTTATAAATGAGAGTGCCATACAGTATCAAAAGGTAAAGTCTACCTAAGATTACTCACCAACTTGACACAGTTTGAAGCAGTTGTGTGTTACTTTTTTCTGAACTATGTCCTTAAGACCGTTTCAGCTAGTACAGTATTAAGAAACTGCAATTTCTTAATACTGAAGCCACCTTTTCAAAACACTCTACACAGTTTGCAGTATGAATGCATGGTTTGGTCACACAATGCATTTAATCTCCAAAATGCACTACAACTGGCAAAACAGCTTCAAAACTGCTTCAAAAGATTAAAAAACAGTAACAACAGACATTACAAATAATGCTGTATTGATCATGACTGCGTTTCAAAACAAAACAAAAACAAAGTTTCACTAATAATTTCGCATTGTATAATATAGAGTAAGATACAGTATAGCATCCCCTTTACACACACACACACACACACACACACATAGTGCTTTTAAGTATTTTAGTATAACTTTAGTATAACTTAAGTATTAGTAAGACAGACCAAAGAGACGATTTCTACAATGTATTTTCTTTATACTTTATGTGAGTCTATTCCTCGTCTGGGTTTAGTCATAAGTTTTCATCCACATTACATCTAATGTCTTCTTTAGTGATGCATCTGGGAAGTATCCTCTCTTAATGCTTTATCTGACTTCGGCAGTGTTAAGCAGGAATATCTTGGCACCCAGCATTCATAGCACCAGGTAAGGACATTTGATCATGTGGATGATGATCATAAACCCTCCATCTCCAGAGAGAGAATAATTCCTCTATAGAGCTCAGGAAGGGAGAATATGGTGCAGAAACAATGAAGACATGGGTGTCCATGATTGCAATGGAGTGGTAGAATACTACAGTACCCCACACCACAACAAACAGTGGAGCATTTACATCTGCACCTCACATTCTGGTACCAGTGTCAGGTATGGTTCATCTAGGCACTCTGTGTTGTGTGGGCGAATTACTGGTTTATTTCACACACCACCAGAACATTATACTCGCCTCTGTCTGCCCTGGAAGCCCTGATGAAGCACTGCTGTGCTCTTTGTGTAAAGAGTTTTGAAAAAGTGGTTTCAGTATTGGGAAATGCGATTTAACAACTGTAAGAAACTGTAAGGGAGTGATTCTCGCTCCTGTGTGTGTGTGTGTGTGTGTGTGTGTGTGTGTGTGTGTGTTTATTATGTCTTAATTAAACCTGGTTGATGTGTAATGAGTATACTTAGCCATGTGGGGGCAGTACTGTTATGCTTTAAAGAGAAAATTGTTAAAAGGTGTGTGCGTGTGTGCGTGTGTGTGTGTGTGTGTGCATGCAGAGGATAGAGTGCTCACATTACAGGGTGGGCCATTGTGGATTTTGATGGATTGCAAATGATTGTCTCTGAAAACAATAGCTCCTGGAAGGCCCTGTGTGTGTTCGGTGTGGCCACTGCTGTGCCCTCCAGCATTTTCAACTCAAACACACACACACACACACACACACACAGCGCACCAGTATGACCAAAGATAAGCGTCAGTCACCAAGGCCTTTAGAATGACACAAAGTCTGTACAGTTTAAAACATCCTGTATACAGGTAACTAGCTAAGAGAAAGAAAAGAGGTATTCTCAGAAAGGTTATGTATGTTTTTGCTATTGCGCTCCATATACAATTACAGAAGCGCACATAAAACCAAAAACACAGCATAACACTCCTCACCCCAAAAAGGCTTAGTCACAAATAATCTGTTCTGCTGAGAAGGCAGCAACATACCTGATTCAGAAATGAGGCATGGCTTGAACGAATCAGAGGTCAAATAAGGTTTTCTAAAACATATTTTAATTATAATAAAAAGCTTTATATAAGTTTTACATGAAAATGTTATCTGCATCATATTACATGTGCTGAATTTAAATGAACGGTTCTAGCCACTGTGTGTGTTGGGCCCAAGTGACTACAGGACATGTACATAATAGATAAACCTTTAGTAGATACACAGATAAATGATTAGAGAGATATTCAGACAGGTTGATAGATACACTTACCTGTAGATGCTCATCTCGTCTATAACTAAAATTCAAATGAATATTCATTAAAAGCCAAAACCTAATCTAAAGCCTAAAGCTAAACTTAATGCTGTTGATAATAATTTAAATTCACCACATTGTTTATTTAACAATTAAAGTATCTCCAGACAATGTTAGAAAACTATCAAAATAAAGCGTGACTAATGAAAAGATCAATAGACAGAAAAATGGACAGGCAGACAGACAGACACAAAAAATCTGACTGACAAAATTATAGTATACGGTCATTAATTGACTATGATCATACAAAAGTTTGTAACTGTAGAACGAAAGAAAGAAAGAAAGAAAGAAAGAACAAATGAACGAATTAAACATCCAGGCGCGTTCTGTCTGGTTCATGACAAAGAGCTTGAACTCAAGTTTGAGACTCGCTATTTCCTCTCTGCTGTTGCTGCTGGCCGGAAGGCCTTTCAGAGGGCTGTTGTCTTTCAGTACAGGCTGTGTGTGTGTGTGTGTTGAGTGTGTGTGTGTTTTGTGTGTTGAGTGTGTGTGTGTGTGTTTTGTGTGTTGAGTGTGT
>JBBIGA010000007.1:19203550-19214201 GCA_037576975.1 Alestes dentex | reverse complement strand
GGAGAGGGAGGGCCATCTTACCTACCCAAAACAAATTGTGCTCCCTTGGAACTCTTGCCATGGATGACTGGCATCAGCAGGGATCAAACTCATGAGATTCTGACTATAGGGCCAGCGCTTAGGCAGTTGTTCTGTTTGGGAACCCCCAGTGGACCTAACAAGTAATGATTTCTGCAAAGTCCATACACACATAATCACATAAGTTAAGTAATGTCTAGACTTATTTATGTTGTGTCTCACACATATTGTAATCAATAAAAGTGCATTGCATAGATCAAAAGATCTTCATTTACTTCTGTGCATTGTTACTAACTAAACCACAGAAGGCAGCTTCAGACACTAAACATGTCTTAGCTTGACTGAACACCATCTCTTATTTCTGAGTCTTATAATTCACTCCAAGAAGCCTCCAGGCTCCTTGAAGACTTATTTAGGAGATACCTAAGAAAACCACTTTAGACCATCCCCAAAAATAAGTTTCTTAATGAGATGTGTAAGCATGGACACGTTTCAAGAACTGTGTTGGGAGCACGTGAAAAGCAGAATGGCAGTGTGACTGCAGGAGCACTCTGCCTTGTCTGCCTCCAACCCCAGCTGACCTCCACTGCTGGATGTGGCAGATAGGCACTGACCTCTTGACCACGTGGCCTCACCTGGGAGGACAGGAGCCGTGTTAGGCCGCGGGTCCTGATACATGAGGAGGGTGCTGAAGAAAATGTGAAACGCTCAGTAAAGTTCGGATGTGACCTTGAGTTCAAGGATGTGCTGTGTGAAAATCAACACCGTGTATACTTGCATGATTTATGCACAGAAAAAAGTGTAAAACTGCAAAAAAATGCTGAACAGCAGAAGGAAAAAAACACATCTAAGGATATTTCTAAGATGCAAATGCATCACTACATATATTGCGACCACATTATTAAAATGGTTCTATGGAAAATTACTGCTTTGACACTTACTTTGTGTAGTTATTTTCCATCATCTGCCAGAGTAAACTGGGTTTAATGTTTTATAACTCTGACCTCTGTGAAGAGCTGGCGGTGTTAAAGATTGGTCAGCAAGTTAAATTCTAGTTTTCTGTATGAGCTGCACACATTATAACATCCAAAATATTTCAGGAAATGCTGAAATGTTAAATCTTCACTCAGGAATGGCTGAAACAGAGTTATTGTTTGCATAGAAAGTGTCAGTGCATGCAAGTCCCTCAGAAAAAAGACCAAAAGAAACAGAAATCCTTGATTATTTCTGATTCCTCTTAATCATTGCTGTTATTATAAGTATTATCATACTTCACAGTTGATCTTAGTCCAGTACATATAACAAACAAATAAAAAATACTCCCTAATTAAAAAACATTGTATATGTTTTGTATTTAATTACATTTGTATATGTTTTGTATTTAATTACAATGTCAAGATTCTGAAAAATATACATTCAATCAGGTGTGTGTCTGAACTTTTGACTGTTACTGTATGATGCTCTTCGGCTCTTTCCTCTCTTCCCCTTTTTCTCAAAATGAATAAAATATCTTCTTTCATCATGCGTGCTCCCATATGTAGCTGTGGCTGTGATGTATGGTAATCTGACAGTCTGCTGGGCCGCTCTTTTTTGCATCAAGCCGCACGAGCGTGACGCGTCGGTGGCCTTTTAGCTCCGGCCTGTCAACTTCGATACCACACACCTCAACTCAACACCCAGCGCCGGCAGGCCCAGCAGCCTGGACGAGCGTCAGTCAAAGCCCACCTCCTGATCTCCTCTTTCCTGCGAGCTTCAGGTGTACACTACGGATATAATCTACTATACAGCCCTAAAGCCAGAAGTTTGACAAAAAAAAAAAAAACACACAAAAAAACCCTTTATTCTAAATGTAGTAGTTGTCTGAGGTTTTTTTTTGGGCTTTGCTAAGAAGCTACAAGGCTAATATTCAGTACTGCACAAATGTATTAGGCAGCAAATAAATTATTTTAAATTATTTACTATTTAGCTGTTATTGTGTTAACTGCAAATGAAAACACTAAATGGCATTAGAATAAACACAAATAAATATGAATACAGTACAGTAAACACAAATGTAGCGTTCATTTGTTTATTTGTATTTATTGTAATTGCCCCATATAAATGTTTACTGCCCAGATAGTAACGTCACATATCATTTTTTCAGATGCTAAAGAGGTATTAAAAGCTTGGACCCACTAATGACCACTGTGCAAATTGCATGCCTAAATCGTCCACATGCTTCAAAATGCACTGTTAAGCAGGCTTGCTTATGACTTTTTGACACTGTAACATATTGTAATCCATACAAATGAACAGAGGCATGTAGCAGTGCTAAAATTAAAAAACGCAATAGCCATATTGATTCCTGAGCTGTGTCTGTACTTGTCCACCTAAACCATGCAAGCAAGTCTATTTGAGATTAGCTAACAATTCAAACATGGTTTGGTTAAAGTTTGCATGCTGTTAATCCGTAAGTGCAAGTTTCTGTTACTTTTTAGCTGCATTGGCCTCATAACTTTGGAACTTTGATGAGAAACAAAAGCAAACTTCAAAACCTAGACATGGTGAATGACTACATTTAAGGTGCAAGGAAAATTGTACAGCGCATATTCCTAACAGCAAGAAGGTCCTAGCTGGGATAGCCTGGGTCCTTTCTGTGTGTTCCAGGTTCCTCCTGCAGTCCAATGAAATGCGCGACAGGAAAACTGAAGACGCTGTATTGACCCTAGGTGTCACTGTGTTTGCCGGTGTGTCTGCACTGCAATGGGATAGGATCCAGCAACCTCTGTGACCCTGGTTGGGATAAGCAGCTCAGAAAATGGATGGATGAATGGAAAATTGTACAAATTAAATTTTTCGCCTAACCATTGCTAACAACTTGAACTTCATAAACAAGACACTGGTGCTGGCTGCCTCTGGTATGGCGGCCTAGAGGTAATTTATTATGCTAAAGCAGGTGGAGGCTGACCTTCCTTTAATTAACGCTGATGGAGATAAAGGTGAGTCCAGACGACGGAGACGGATCTGCGCACATAAATCATTGGCCAAGGCCCGCTGCGTGCCGAGGAGGCGTGGAAATGACCTTGCTGCTCCCAGGTTAAACGAACATTCTCCAAGGAGCGGAGCTCATCACTTACGCAGACAGGAGCTATTGTAACGAACGCCACTGTGTTTGCACCTCTTCATTCATTAGCCCCTAATATTCCACCCCCACCCCCCACCAACTCCCCCAGCTGCATGCACAGCTCTATTCTCTCACTTTTTACATTTCTGCACAGTAGGGTAAATGAATAAACTCATCTTGTTCTCTTGGTCTGTGCTGAGCTCAAATGAAGTCAGTTTTATTGTACTCAGCAACCACAGACAGATATATACAGCAGCAAACAAAGGTCTGTGCACCCCTGATTGAATGTCTTTCACACTCCTAAAGAAAGTTTGTTTCTGAGACAAATGTAATTACAAATGCTAAATAAATACTTTTTAAAATATTTCCTCTCCTCCATGTTGCTTTCAGCTACTCGAAAAAGGGCAGCTCTCAGCTTGGACACAGCATGAATCAATATGTGATATTTTATCACTAATCATTATGCCGCAAAACAGTAAAACATAACAATTAATCAATCAAGAATATGTGTAACCTCTGGATGTGTCCAATTGTTACCTGTTATATATCTGCACATGAAAGGTTTGTTAGTATTTTGGATATAAAGAGCAGAACAAAATCCATACCTGGCACTATTTGGCCAGTTTTTTTTTTTAAACAATTCCAAAAAATGTGACCTCGGTCTCACCCCAGCTGACTACTTTTTCCTCTCTCCCTCCCGCCTCTTAACTAATTATTAAGTAAAGTCCATATAATCTGCTATAAACGTGAGTGGCAGCCCATTTGAGTGATTTGCGGAGGACATTTTAGACACACTTCGTTGCCTAATGCTGGCCATTTTAACACTTGCTCTAATGATCTGGCAGCTCAAAGGGCATAAAAGTCAGTGGGATGGGTTTAAATTCAAACCGGAGTTTACCTATTAGCCTGGACATGTACTTAATGCATAACACACCGTTTTAAAAGCATGGCCTCAAATGATGGATGATACTGACTGGCAGAAAGACACTAAAGGCGAATAAGTAAACGAGAATAATTTCACTTTTGTAAACAGTGTCAGAAAGCATTACATTAATTTTAAATAGTGTATGACATTTTAACATACTATACAGAGGAACTGGAATTTTCCACTTCTGTTAAAAAAATAAAAACAGCAACAGAAGAGAAGGGATTTACAAAATTAATATTTAAAATACATAAAGCTATATGTCTGGGACGTTCCCTGAAAAAAGAAACACTAGTATTAATATAATGAGTAATAAGTGTTAAGTGTTTATTTAACCATTTCCAAACTTTACTTGAAGAAATCCACAAATATAGCTTGCTTGAGTAGCTCACAAATTTTTTTTAAAGAAAGTCTCATTACTTTTTTTTCTTTATTTGTTTGTTTTTCATTTCGAAATAGTACACACACACACACACACACACACACACACACGTTATATATATATATATATATATATTGTGCGTGTGTGTGTGTGTGTGTGTGTGTGTGTGTGAACAAATGACATTCTGTATGTTTACATCTATACTTTAATTATGCAAAGTCTTTAAATATCATCTTATAGTGAATATATTACACATTGCAGTTATTAATATATTCATTACAATGACTGAGATGTATACATGGACATATGACATGTAGCATTGTTGAGTTGTAAATGATACGTTGTATCAACATTGTAAATGATTATAATGAGTTCTTTTGGACCAAATGAATAATTGAATCCTCTTTATTCATGCATGATTCACTAACAAGAGGGAAATTGTTCTTTGTCTTTGTGTACAGCAAAAGGGACCAACATATGCCAAAATGTAGCACTGTTTGTGTTTGTATGTGTGTGCCTGTGTGTGTGTGCATGTGTGGCCGTGTCATTCTGCCTCTCCTGACATTTCCAGAGCTTAAAATGGTTCATGCATTTTGAGTGTTGTTTTCTACCCTCCCCCCTCTCCACAAAATCATAAATAATGTATTTATTTATCATAAAAATCTGTTTTGGAATTAAAGACTACCACACTTCAAAGACAGGAAACCTTTGATATGTTTGATTCTCTCTGAATATCAGGCAAGATTTATTCAATTTATGCAAAACACCCCTGGGATTATAAAGGTGGCGTCTGAATACATTTGATGGAGGGAAATTATATAATGAGGGGGGAAAGTTGCCCTATCATTAAAGCGGCCTGGTTAATCCCTCGCTTTTTTTTTGTTTTTTTTTTTTCATTTAATGAACCATTTTGGAGGAAATGAATGCCCACTGATCTGACAAGGGTGAAGACAGCGCTAGCATGTGTCTACACAGAGATATACGTGTATAGTTTAAACCGGCTTGGACTGACACAGCCTCGCTACTTTTTCTCCTTGATGTCTGAGTTCAGAGGTGTCTGGGGGGAACGAGGCCCTTCTTTTAACTCCTCTGTTCAAAAACATCCATAAATTAAAGATCGCCGCATGGCACGCGCTAGCCCAGCGGTGGCGGGCAGGATGGGGAAGATCATAATTAATTAGTCGCTCAGCCAGTTGACTGGCAGCTGTGGACATGCAGATGTATGTAATAAACTCTCTTTCTTTGCTTTTGTAATATCATTGTACATGTTTGCAATGCTGTGCCACTGCAGGTGAAGCTGCCGTATGCAAAATCAGTCTCTCAGCATAGGAACTGAAGTCTGTTATACATCATTCTCCTCTGTTTGGAATCTGTCTATAACAAGATGCTAAAAGATCAAGTGTGAACCTCAGCAGAACATTTGAAATGATGAACCAATAGAACAGAACTAAATTAAACCCAGTAAATGGACATTAAGAACTGTCAATGACAGAAATGCATAAGATCATATTAATTAACTAGTTAACATAAATCTAGAAATGAAACATTTGTGTAGTTTTATTAAAAAGATGCTCTTACAAGATGTGTGCGAGTCACAAAGTCTCAAAATATATAGATTTTAAAATGCAAGTAGCAAATATACTATGCACCTAAATAATAAAACATTATGGTCTGAATTTGGCAACTATAAATGTCTGTGTAGGACAGTAGGACTATTTAGCTCTACCAGATGCTTTCAAGAAACTTTACAGAGGGTTTACAAAAATGTGCATGAAATATTTACATATGATAACCTTTTTATTGTGCATGTTCAAATTCAAAATCTAGCATTTTGTGAATTTTTGCATTTTGAATAATGCAAACGTTATGCATATGACTGTGGTATGAGAAGACTAATATCTAAGGCTGCATTGCAGCTGCGTTTGGTGTAGGAGCCATTAAAAAGGCCTTGGGCTTGGGATTCGCCCCCTGCAGGATTGGACCCTCGCCGGCTTTTTGAATATGGAGAGCACAGCATTTTTATTTTTTTCAGTACTGTGGGCAGAGAGAAATGGGGGGGACTGAATGCTTGTCCATCACTCCTTTCAGCAGTTACAGGTGGGCTCATTTTCTCCCCCTGCAGATCGCTCTGGCTTTATGACAGCGGGGCCGGCAAATTTGCATGTTCGACAGACAACAAACGGCCCCGTGCATGTCAAAATAGGTGGCGGAGCGTGACAGTTCCTACACAATGCTGTCTCCTCCTGGCTTGACCCCCCGACCTCACTGCATGTCTCCTTTCACAGGCGGGATGGAGATGGGGAAGGAATCGGAGCAGCCCCCCTCGCACGCCCCCCTCAACCATCCAAGATTCTTGGAATAAATTTGATACCAATACCATTATCCCTTTCTCTCTCACCCCCCCCTCGCATCAACAGCCTCCCTCTCTCTCTCAAAACATGACTTCCTCTCTCACTCCCAGCTGCAAGAAGAGGGTTTGTTTTGGCGTCCCCCCATCTCTGAGGGTGCTCAGAAATAGCCGAGCGGGGTTATTTACCCGCCAAGATAACGATGCAGGTGGGGTCACCGCTGCTAACTTCCCTGCACTCCAGTTGAGACAAATTGGAAAGACGTGATCTTGTGGGCAATTTAGGTGCCCATATTTGTTTAGAAGCACAAATTTGCACGATGTCAGAAAGTCAGAATGAGAAGACATCCTCGTTTGAATTGACACACTGTCGGAAATGGTCAGCACATCTGCCACCAGGGCAAAAATGAACGAGGGGAGGGGAAAGTGAATGTACACAATAAAGTGGCCAGTGAGACATACAAGGGACTGCCTTCTCCCTTTTCATGTTATTTCTTCCTTATACTTTGTGACTTATTGTAGGCCTCTTTGGGACTGATGCATCGATGCTCCAACAGGGAAGAAAAACTAAAGAATAACTTTTGGTTCAAATGTCTTCTTTTTCACTTTTACATTTAAAAGCATTTTCTTCAGTTTCTTCCTGATGTTCCTTTTGCTTTATTCATGTAAAGCACGCTGAATTGCCTTGTGTATGAAATATACTATATAAATAAACTGGCCCCGCTTTGCCTTGCCTAATTAGAAGTGTATATTCAGAAGCCACATCATACCTGTAAACCTTGTGCCCTATATTTCCATGCGAACGGTGCATGGACAAACAACAAACACCAAAGCAAAAATGCTCAGTTGTCTGCAGAAAAACATTGCTAAAGTTGAACTTTTGACCGAAACCATGACCGAAACCACGTATCAGGTATGTGGTTATTTAGTCACATCATAGGGGAGAAATTAATCTAATTTAAGGTAAACTAATCCAGAGCTTTGCAGTCTAACTGAAGTGACTAAGAGTGCAGTTGAAAATGAAAGACAATTAATCTTTTTATCAGAGGTGTGCAAAAACCTTTAGAGGGACAGGTGCTCAACTACAGGTGGAGGTGTGGGGGAACTGTGAGTTCCCTGATTTTTTGTTGATGCAAGTAGGGGCTATTATTAAGAAGAATTTGAGACATACAAGTAGGGGCTGCAATTGAAAAGAATTTCGACCCAGGGCGTGGGTTGAGGTGGCCTGATTTTGCATCCGGGGAGCACCTGCGGGAGGAAAAACAGGGGGTTATCATCTTGCTATGCCCATTTCTGCATTTTTTTATCTTCCAAGCAATATGTTGATTTTTAGCAATATGGTATTTGCTTGGTGAGAACAATTACCTACCCTATCTTTTGCATGTGTTCGTGCATCCTGGCTGTAAGATAAAATAACAATATTGCTGGACAGATTGCCATGTCACCACCTAAAACTGTTTTTGTTGTAGATTTAATGAACTTCATTAATTTAACCATACAATGGTCTCTGAAAGCCTAAATAACACCACTACTGGTTTGGCATCTTGGAGACAGATGTTTAGGGTATTTGCATAGGGCAGAGATAGACACACCACATCAGTGCAGTTCAGCCTTAATGTGGCTGTAGATAAAACTTCCCCAACCCTATTTCAATTTTTCTAGTGCAGCAAGGGACAGTAAAGTGTTCTGATATTGTTCTGATATGAGTGTTCCCTGATATTGTGAAAGGACATTCATTACTGTTTGCTCTATGTCTCTTAGCATCTTGTAGCACCGTGTGTTGTAAGCATTTTACTGAAGCCTCCTGTTTATTGTAGCTTGCCTACTATGATCTTCTCATTTCCAAGTGCCTTAAACATCTAACTAATGATGTTATACCCTCACTGTCTGCTGCATAAGAATACTTCTGGTTTGTATTTCTAGTAACTCACCATTTTTTGAGGCTCAACTCATCCAGTTTATTTTTGGCATGTATTTCGAGCTTATGGCCAAAATATCCAGTTGGAAATAAAAGTTTCAATCATTACTGGTTTTAGCAAAATCAAAGAAGGTATGCTTACTCCTCAAGCTATCATTTTATGTCTCCCATTAAATGTCTCTGGAACAAAGTACAATTCACAGCAGAACAGGAGTGTTTATTAAACTGAGGGAAGCGTAGCTTCCGAGGACCTTGTGGCAACCCTCAACACACAAGCAAAAAGCCAAACAATTTCTATCATGTATTTGAAATATTGTTCATATTGCCTTTATCAAATAGTTTGTTCACACTTTGTTGGTGGTTTTGTAAACTCATAGTCCCTCAAAGCCCCATGGGGCTTAAGAATAAGATGGATAGGTTCAGTAGATAGGTATACAGTTACGGGCCGCAGCTTATCACCTGTCATGCAAAATTTATCAGTCCTCCTCTCCCCAGTTTATGAATGGCCACTGAGACCACTTAATCGCTGTTGACCAGATATTGAGGGCTTTCACAGACAATGGCACAGATGTGAGAGATGGCTGTGTATGCAAATTTAATTTAAAACACTAGTCCTAAGTAGTATGTAATGGTGCCCTTTTGGCTATGGTGCCCTTTTGGCAAGTCTTGTGTCCCTAATGTACATACCCACTTCTCCCCCTCCCCACCGACAAAATTTCCTGTGGCCTTCATTTAAACACCTGCCCCTCTAAAGATTTCTGCAAGGCCATATTGCAAAATGACCACACTGAATGGACTTTGGCATTCTTAAGACTTTCCTGTTATATTGTAAGCACTAGTAAGTGAGGCAAGACTGTTAGACACTCTGTTGCACTGTTCTGTTTCTGTGAATTTGCTTTCAGTAGTCAAAATTTAAACAAATTCAATGATGGAGACTTAGGGTCATACATCTTGTTTTGATGTGAAATGGTTAATTGAAAGATAAACTGATTAAAGTTTTTACTTACTGAACTACTGAAAATTCTTTGCAATGATCATGGTACAACTGTCACATCTCGCCAAGTGAGGGAGGCACAGCTGCGTGTTTCCTTATCCATCTTTTATTTCAACAGTGAAAACCAAAAAGGCACAAGGGCCTAAACAAACCAAAACTTGCAAATGGTAACCTATGAGGGGGATAATGATGGTGGATCAACACAATGCACAAAACCAAGGCTCTTAAAGACTAAACTGCACCGAACCAAGAACAAATTAAAACTCTCCATCAGTTAAACTAAAACGCCAGCTGGCTTTTATGTTGATGTCTCTTCACCGGCCGGGTGAGTGTTCACAGCTAGCCGGTGTCAACATTAAAGTCCCCTTAACAAAACAGAAAGAGTGGCCTCTAGTGGCCGCTAAACATGGACATGACAACAACACAATTTTCTTCTAAGTTTATATATGAATTGCTAATAATAGTAAAATAGTAAGAAATAAAAAAGAGTTTTCTATGGAGACTATTTTTCCTTCACCTTGCAGCTCTTCACCATAAATGTTTTTTTTTTTTTTAAATCAGGCATCAGGAATTTCTCTTGAAATTGCCTACTATTTGGGTTGTAGTGGCACACTGTGCGGTACTGGTATGGGTGCATCAGCCATGGTGGAGTGGATGGGTTATTAACATGTCAGTTTCACTGGCTGAGAGTGATCCAAAATGATCCAGTTAAGAACAACTCAGAAATCGACCACTAATGAATAGCCAGAGAACGACTAAAATTGTGCATCGTCAAATGAGCTTCAGCAAGATGGAGCTACAAGGTAGGAGTTTCTAATTAAGTGTTGAATTAATTTATAAACAACACCTCTGTTTTAGTGTCATAAGTAGGCACATCAGGATATATATAGGGATGCACCGAAATGATTTTTTTGGACTGAAACCGAAAACTGAAAATGAGGAAACACTTGGCCGAAAACCGAAA
>JBBIGA010000007.1:19177286-19188752 GCA_037576975.1 Alestes dentex | reverse complement strand
TACCTCCAACTCACCGCATGCAAGTGAAGTGAATCGGCAGTGCACAGACAGGCTGCTTGGATTTCCAGTGGTGTGTGGATTCTTTCGCGAAAGATTCAAGATTCAACAGTGCTGGGTAAACTAATTATTTATGTTAAATATGGGGGGGTCCAAACAAATAATTATGGAATGTGAGGGGGACACGTCCCCCTCTGATTGAATGGCGACGACGCCCATGGTAGAATCATTGTGTTATGGGAAGGTTCTTTACATTTTATAAAAGGTTATTCTAAACTTTTCAGGAAAAACCTTTTAAAGAACCATCTTTTGAAAGAGTCTTCATTTAACTAAATTGGTTCTTCTATGGCAGCACTACCAGGAATTCTATTTTTGACACCTTCTTAAGACTAAAAGGTTTAAGGGGGTAATTTAGGCAACCTAAATGAAACTTTAGCCATTAGACATAAATTTAGCCATTATGCTTCTTCGTCAACAAATTTTCCCTGTCCGTGCGGCAATGTCTGCAACCTTGAGCCTTCCTATGCCGTCCAAAGCTGTAGGGGGCAGCATAACCTCCTCCCAGGTCTTCTACAGTGGGATCTCCTACAGATACACATCATTTAACAGCACACACTGTCTTCTTTTCCCCAGGAGCTCCCCCTTCTGACCTTTATAAATTTGTAACCCCCGAGAAAGTGACATTGAGGAGCGTAGGAAGTAGCCACCCCAGCGCCTGCTGGACCATGTGGAAGGTGTAATAATTAGCAGGCTTTCAGGTTGGTGATTCTTAACCTTTCTGATGCAGCGGAGACGCTGCAAACGTGACGCCGCGTGCGTTTTCTGGGCCAATCCACAAAGGACAGTGTGTGGATGGTGATATTCTGGGCCCACTTTGCATCCTATTAGAGCCCAGCTCTGACTCATTTACCCACTTGGTGGCGAGAATGCCATTATTTTAGCTACACTTTAACCTCCAGGTGTTTAATTGTGTGAAGCCGGCCGGTTTATGAGACACCTCTGACCCCGTTTTTCTTACGCTTTTCTGTGAAGCAGAAAGAGTGTGAAAGGAAGGTAAACCTGCCCTTGACGGCATCCCGAGTGCACACACACACACACACACACACACACACACACACACACATATATAAACATATATAGTATATATAGTATATATAGTAAACATATTAAGTTATAGTGGATAGTAAGGTAACAGTATTTAATCATAAGTAATTTTAGTCTGTGGCTCTTTTTATATGTCCGTTTATGCTGAAAAATTATGCTGAAATTAATAATAATAATGAAGCTATAAGATACAGCTGTGACAGTGACAATGTATGTTAGAACAAATCTTAGAACAAATCTTATATCTCTAAAATATTAAATCTACAGGAGAAAGAAACATTCTTAATGTAAGTTAATGTAACAAGATTAAAAGTCGTTATAGATCATTTCTATTGGTTCATTTGCTATAAACTGTACACAGAATATGTCCCTGTTGCTGGCTATTTGGCTGAGTTTGTAAAAATTATTTTATAATCCTAACCCTATAGCTTAATCTTAGAAACAACAGAGCAATCAAATCAAAAACAAAATCTGGACTCTTCTGCTTGTTCCAGATATTTTGGTGTGATTCAAGATCTGGACTGTGTTCAAACATGCACATGCAAGGCGCTGGATAAACCATACACCTATTTGACCAGTTGACTTATAAATCCACTTGTGGCCAAGCAGCAGTCATGACTGAACTACAGCAGCAGTAAAAACTGAAGTGATCAAGCAGATAAAAAGAACTGAATTTTCTGCTAAATGCAAAGTACTTTACTAGCATAGAAACACTACCAAAGATGAACAATCGGTTTGTTTGACTGACATGTAAATTCACTGTCACCAGTTCTGATCACAGGCTGTTTGTGACAAGGACAAACACACAGAACAAAGGGTACCACTCTCCAAATGTGCAAGCCTACTTACTTACTACTTTCCAATGGCTACAAAAAATTAAGAGATGACTTTTAGGAGTGGGTTAATATGCACAGAGACATGTATACAGATACAGTTACAGGTTAAAGGTGAGAAGAGAGAACTCAGTAATGACCTATTTTTAATAAAAGGTAACTGTTCATTAAACTTTCGTTTTTACTCAATATCAAACTACTTGCTTAGTATTTAGTAAGTGTACACTGATAATGTAGTCATTAGTTCATTGCTTATTGATTCAATAAACACAGTTATAGTGATTTAAGCCCAAGTGCCCAAGTGCAGTGGTCCATACAACCCTGCACAGAGGCAAATAACAGCAAATCAGTAGATTAATTAACAGATAGTAACTGAGACTCTCACAATTGCTAGGTGCTTGTTTATATGTTTAAACATAATTATCAGTTCATTGGCGCAGTAATAAGCACCAGTTAGTATGTTAATGAGTAAATACATCATAAGCTAATGCAAAAATGAACAGTGTACTCAGTGACTATTTACTGAATTCAGAATTAGTAAATAATAACAAATCTTTCATTTGCAACCCCTGTGAAGTGGTACCAGAAAGATTAGCTGCAACATAACAAAACTTTTGTGCAGCGACATAACAAAACTTTTTTTGTGTAGCTTTTATTCTGTTTTTGCTGCTCTTACCTTTGTACTGTCTACTTCTGTCATAGTAATGCACATTTCCAACTTGTGGGACTAATAAAGGTTTATCTTATCTTATCTACCTCAAAATGCAACATCTGCTGGTAGCCCCAAGCAGCAGTTACTAACAAAGAACTGCTCACCCTCCAGTACATCCTCATGTATGTCATGTACATGACAGTGTTTAGGTCTCATCTTTGTTCTTAAGATCACAAAGTTCCCCCTTTTCATATTTTAAGAAAGACACAAGCCTGGACCTCATTCTAGCCTAATGGAACTGGAGTAGCCCACTGACGCAGGTGGACACCCCCCAGCTCCCCAGTGGTATGTGAGTGTGTTTGTGTGTGTGTATGTGTGACCTCTGTTCTGGCTGTGTGTCCTCTAGTCTGACAGGATTCTCCTCCAGCTCCTGGCGTTAACTCCAGGGCCTCTGCCCCAGATGGGCCGCTTTTCCTAACACACACACACACACACACACACACACACACACACACATACACACGCACACACACTTGCAGCATTAACCAGGGAGTGCTCTCTGCTTGTCAGGACTCATGTGAGGTTGAAGAAAACAGTGATCAGAGGGATTGGAGGTAATGGTTGAGAACTTTCAACACATTTAAACAGCAGAGGAGAGATTTCCCACTGCCCTAACCTGTGTGAACTGGCTGAGATTTTCTACAGCCGCTCTAATACCTCATGCAGTAGAGACAGATGGCTGTGATCCTCTGTGGTTTGTGATTTAAACTAAATAAAGGCAGAAGTGCTGGCTGAGCTTACACTTGGCTGCCTGACACTAACGATACAGATTCACCTGCTGTTTGCCTTTTCACAACAATAAACCTGACAAATTCAAATTTACACAGTTTTCCCCTAAGCTTATAGCCCATCACACACTTGAGGCCAAATCATGTCATGATATTGAGTAACCATACTCACAGACTAATAGGTCTGTTATCTTTAAATGGGCATTGCAGTATGTCACAGCTAAAACAGTAATTGCTTATATGGTTAATTCTGAATCATATGTTGGTTTGCTTATTTTTATCCATAACAGTGGGTCGCACAATGTCAAAAAAGACAGCTGTGAATGTATTTGGAACTACTTGATATGCTTTAAGGCAAGTGAGTGATGGTTTAGGAATGATGGTTTAAACTTTACCTGTGGCTCAGCTGTGGCCAGCAGTGATTACAGATGCTGATCAGGCACACTCCAGCAGCACACTGCCACAATGCTCATATGGTACCCAGCTGAGAAGAAGGTTCTGCCTGACCTGTGTTGAGCCCATTAGAGCCTCACATGTATTAACGTAGACCTAGCAGAGACTTTTTAATCTGTTGAATTAATTACAACCCAACCCAAAGGAACCCAGAAAATTCTTACATGTGAATAAGATGCCCTTTTTAGGAACACCAGCCTTAAACAGTTTTATAAATATGAACAAATGTGTTAATAGTTTAAACAAATGTATTAATAGTTTAGATAAATCATGGAATGCAAAATCTTGGCTTCTGTATATCCAGAAAAGAGCAAAGAAGTTGGGCTAGGCAGTTAAATTAGGCCATATCAGTGCTGTGTAAAAGCAACATGCCACTATGACAGCTACAACAGAGTTTTATTGTGCTCTATAGATTTTAGTTTTGGTATCTGGGGATAGTTTGTTGACTGGATGGAGTTACAGCCTCAGTGAGCATGAGGGAGCAAGTCCCACTATGGTTTAAATACTTCACACTGCAATTCAGAATCAGAATCAGAATCGTGTTTACTGGCCAGGTATATGCGCGGACATATACAAGGAATTTGGTTCCAGTCGATGGTGTCTCTCAAGCGCAACCATAAAAAACAACAATATAAACAATCTAAATCTTATTTACAGAAAATACAGGATTATAGGATGAGTACAACAAGTGTACATAAAGTGCAGTTGCAGTCCTGAAGTGTGAAGCAGTTCCCAGTTGCAGACCTGAAGTGTGAAGCAGTCCCAATTGTGGGTTCTTTGTGTATTGGTGTCATCTTTCAAAAGGGTTGTTTAAGATGGTGTGTGATAAGGATTTATGATTTTGGATCGTGACTTGGTTTGGCTTGAAATATATCATGATACAGTTGTAACTTTGGATGGACAAATTTTAAGCCAAAAACATATTCTTTTACTATGTAAACACAATAGACAATTGCACATTATTAAGGATAAATATGTTTATTATCAATGAGCAAAGTGACAGTAAAACTTTTTGCTCAGCGTGCACATAAAGAGGAAACCTCATTTTACAGGTAGTGTACTTAATTTTGATGCGTTATTGTTGGAGCCTTTGTAAGGAATTATATTACAATAAAAATCATGACCTATCGTTGTTGGCACCAAATGAAATTCTTTAATGATCATTACAAACAGCATAAGCAGTATAAACATATAACATCCCTATCACTATCCTTCCTAAGCTATTCAGAAATGGCAAATATTATAATTAATATATAACTCAATTATAACAACAGATTCAATGTTAAATGTTTAAAAAATGTGAGGATAAGGATGAGCTTGTAAAATATTGTTTGGACTGTAGAGGATAGCTAGTTCAAATTATGCACTACCAGATGATCTACAGTCTCTAACAATTCCCTAGCAAGGTGGAGCTGTAAGGCCGATGTTTTATTTGTTAACATAGACAGTGAGTTTGTTATTATGTGACACAGGACATGCTGGATGAGACCACAGATTAAATATAAAGAATGAAGACTTAGATTCAGATTCATTAAATGTATTTCTCTTTAACAAAGCTTCAGATCGAAAGTTACCTGCCATTGTGTAGAACGTAATTTGTTGCATTTTTCCAAGTAGACCCTTGACTTTATCCCCGTTTTTGCATCTGATTATGACTAAAGCAGCAAATTTGAAATTTCAATCAGCTGCTCATTAAATATTGATGGTCCCTCTTGCTCCAGACGGAAAGAGTGAAAATCTCCCGTTCCCACACGTTCAAGCCAAAGTGTCAATGGGGAGTTTGGACAGGTCAGGAGGTCACTGTCTCAGATGAGAAATTGCTACTTCAATAAGACCTTTAATGATGGAAACTCAAAGTACATCACATTTTAGAGTTTTGTGATACAGCATAATATTACAGTCTGTATTCTAATACAGACAGTGATGGAAGTCAGTTTCCAAATTATGTACACAACGAACCTCTTGGCTATTTCACAATGGACATTTCTAGCGGATCTAAAATGATAATAGAAATCGAGGACTGAGTAAGAGTGACAGGCTTTATATGAGGGGTCGCAGTGCCTTCAGGCCGCAAAGCCATCCTCTGTGTTCAATATTCCAGGCAATAAAACAAGATTAGCCTTCTTTTATTGTCCAACTCAAGAGGCGGATTGCTTTTTCAATTGGACTTTATGGACTTTGTGCGATCGTTACATTGTCCGAAACCAACCCTGCAAACATATCAGTGTTCACAAGCGAGAAAACAACATTAACAACCTGTTTACCAGTACAGCGGCATGTTCAGAGTGCAAAAGCTTGAGGAGAATTGCTGGAAATCAAGATAACTAGGAGGCTCCCCTGAAAAGAATCAGGTCTATTGGATGTCACCTTGAGTGTTAATGATGATAGAACAATATTCATGAAATCAAGAAATCATTTAGTCCTTTTCATCAACAATGACAAACACATTTTGTAATTTTATATTACTTAATTTTAATTGATAACTCGTGTCTGAACAGGATTGAACATACATGTAAATAATTCAAAACAAAACAACAACAACTCTAGACTTGGGTCACAAAATCTTGTCATGGATTTTCATCCTCTGAACTTTCATTGTTGCAACCAGTATCCTGCCCTGTGTGACTGCATGAGCACAATCTCAGATAAGGTAGGGGAAAAAAAGGAAAGGAGTGGAAAAAAGATAGGAAAAATGGAAAAAAGAAGATGAGCTGGAGAGGAAGTCCATCTGTAGCCAGAGCAGATGTCAAAGCTGATCATACTGTAAGAAGAGTTGGGGTGTACTTCCCTACGTCTGCACTTAGGCCTTTTGGCAGACACTTATTAGGGCAGAATAAGAGGGTGACTTTTCAATTTCAGCCATGATTTGTTTCTGTATTACATTTTCCGATGGAAGGATCTGATGGAATTTTTTCCCACCCCTCTCGCCGTTTCATGGCGGAGAAAACGAAGAATGTCCTGTAATAGGTTATCACAAGCTGTAGCTTTTGCAAAATAGAAAACTTCAGCATGTGTACGTCCGCAGCGCTGTGTCAGAGACTTAAATATACTTCACAAATGCATTCAGTCCCTTTATTGCTATTGGTTTCCGGTGGCGTGTCGTAGCTAAATTTACATTTTTTTCCCCCTTGGCACCAATGCAATACATGTTCTTCTGGCTTTTTGAATTACAGGACGAAGTCGCTTTGGTTAGAATGAGACACTCCAAGTGCAGCAGTGTTTGTATCACTATGAATGGAAATGTGTGTGTGTGTATGTATGTGTGTGTGTGCGTGTAAGGAAAGATAATATAAAATAAGGAAGATGAACAAGTATTCTTGTCATAGGCGTATCAGCATCGGTAGACGCAAAATAAGACAATCAAATTGCCGACTAAAAATAGATGAATCAGAGGTCCCTTTTCCATGTGCATGCTATCAGTTCTGCAAAACAAAAAAACTTTTTCAAATATTTTTTTATAGCTCAACCTTATTAAATTAATATTATTATACTGATATTATTTTAGCAACTTATAAAACAAGTGGGTAACATTTTGATTCAACCTCACCACATATCACTGACACAACAGTTCCATTAACATAATAGTGTTAATCATTATGTTATTGCTGGTTATCCTGGTGTTTATAACAGCAAACATTGCCAATTAAAGTCAAATTCATTTTTATTTTCTCATCACAACAGACATTATCACGAAGGAGCTTTAAATAAATCTGGGTCCTATCCCCCAAAAAGCCAGAGGTGGCAGTGGCAATGAAAGACATACATTGTTTTACACACAAGCAAATAGATACATTTTAGTATTTGTCATGACAATCAACAGTAATGGTTACATAATATGTTGCCATATAGTTATTTTAACAGTTTTATGTTAGTAATGGAAAAATTTGATGATCAGCATATCTGAGGGTTGTAGGACACAAACTGAGCAAATACATCAGGGCAAGAAAGGAAACCTGAAGAAGGCAATGTGTAAGGAGGTCAAAAGTGACCTCTGCAACACCTTAGAGACCCTTAAAAGCATCCCCATGAAGAAATTGGAAAGAATGGGAGAATTCATTAACAGCTATAGAGCTGAACATTTCAGGTAGGAAAGAAGAAACTACACCAATGATCCCTACTAAGTTCAGGAGGCAGAAGGAACTAGACCATCTAATCTGAGAGAGGAGGCAGCTGAAGAAACCATGGAGGAAGGCCATAGAGGAAGAGAAGGAGGGCAGTCATATGGGGCAGACAATGAGGAGAGAAGAAATGGAGTGCAGGAAGAAGTAGTGGGCAAGAACAGGCTCCCTTCAAATTTGTAAAGGGTCTCTTCACAGAGGCAAAGAGTAAAAGTTGTTCAGTTTCAAAGGCACACCTGGAAATATCCTTACCAGAAAACAGTAGCCAAAAAAAATGATTACACAAATTTGACTTGTCACCAATCCATCATAAAGGAAACTGGCTTATCACAAATTGACCAGTTTCACCCAATCTGCCACCTAAATACTGAGGGCAAAATCTTCTTTAGCATGGTGGCTCACAGACTGGAAAGATACTTGCAAGGAAACCATCTGATAAACTACTTCCAGCGCACCCAACAAGTAGCCGCCTGTTACGGCATCTCTGCTAATTTCTGAGCTTCTTTCTTATTTTCTTTTTTTAATTCTCTTAACTTTTTTATTTAATCTTAGTAACTTAAATCTGACACCATGCACTACCGTTTTGTGCTAGTTCTGGTCATTTTTCTCTGGTATTTATTTCCTTTTTTCACCCGTGTGTGGAGACCCGGCGTGTGGCTCATTTGTTTACACTTGAGATTAGCTGTTAGTGCTGCGCCCCGCAGCTGTCCTGCTGGCGGACAGATCCGACATCCCCAGTGAGCTGAGGAGGAAGAGACGGGGGTGTCAAGTCGGGAGGGAGCGTCGTCGCACGAGAAGGAGAAGATACAGACCATCTCTCCCTTCTGTAATCATGGGAAATGTACGATCTCTCACTAACAAGATGGACATGCTATTGGCGCTAACTTGGTTCCAGGCTGAATTCCGGCAGTGTAGCGTCATGATGCTAACAGAGACCTGGCTAACACTGCTAACTTGAGCGTGGTGCTGCCCGGATTCCAGCTGCTGCGGGCAGACAGGATGAGAGAACAGTACGTGGAAAGGAGGGGGACAGTGTTTGTGTAACCCTGGGCACATCACTGTGAAAGAGCAACTTTGCAGCAGAGACATTGAGCTATTAGGTATTAGCCATTAGCATGCGACCTCCTAGGTAATTCTCGCATGCTATCACGATAACGGCTACCCCCCCCCCACCCCCCCTCGGCCAACACGGAGGCAGCCTGTGACTCTCTCCAGCAGACTGCAGTCACAGCATTCCCAGGCCATGTTCATAATATCTGGTGACTTCAACCATGTATCCCTGGACTCCACACTGCCCACTTTCACCCAGTATGTGACATGCCCCACCAGAGACAATAAAACACTGGACTTGCTGTATGCTAACACAAAAGAGGCATACAGTTCATCACCTCTCCCTCCCCTGGGAAAATCAGATCACAACCTGGTGCACCTTGTCCCTGTGTATGAGCCCTTAGTGTGTAATGAGCCACCAGTCACCCACACAGAGATTGTCAGAGGAGAGCGTGGAGGCTCTTAAGGACTGTTTTGAGTCTACTGTGTTGGGGTGCTTTGTGACGACCACAGGGAGGACATTGACAGCCTTGTGACCTGTGTCACCAGGACTGTGCGGTGCTTTCCTAACAACAAACCTTGTATTACTCCAGAAATAAAAGCCGTTCTCAAGCAGAAGAGGAGGGCATTCAAATCAGGAGACAAGGAGGAGCTGAAAAGGGTGCAGAGAGACCACTTGGGCCACAAAGCACAGAACTCTCTGCCGGTGGGGGATGTGAGGTGGGCAAATGAACTGAATCACTTCTTTAATGGGTTTGATTCATCCTGGATGCAGTCTTCAACACTGCTGCAGACATCCCCACCCCCACCTCTGTTCCACATCAGACACCTCGGACACTTAACACCTCCACACACTCACTGCTCACTGCCCCCCACCCCCAACCACCGCATCCAGCACACATCCAACACATGACTCCAGCCTGTCTCCTTCAACCATCCAGGTTAGGAAGGAACTGAGGAGAATCAAAGCCAGGAAGGCAGCGGGTCCAGATGGCATCAGCTCAAGGGTTGTCAGGTCCTGCGCAGATCAACTGTGTGGGGTAATGCAGCACATCTTCAACCTAAGCCTGAAGCCTGAACCTCTTGTTTGGTATCAGTGCCAAAGACTCCACATCCCAAGGACCTCAACAGCTACAGACTGGTAGCTCTGACATCCCACCTGATAAAGACCCTGGACGGCTGGTCCTTGCTCAGCTTGCTCAGTTTGCCTACCAGCCTGGCACTGGAGTGGATGATGCCATCATCCACCTCCTACATTGTTCCCTTTCTTACCTGGAGACTGCTGGGAGCACTGTGAGAATAATGCTCTTTGATTTCTCCAGTGCTTTCAACACCATCCTTCCCACAATCCTGAGGGACAAGCTGGAGGACTATCACCTCACCACATGGATACTGGAGTACCTCACCAACTGACCACAGTATGTAAGAACCCAGGGCTGTGTGTTGGACAGGGTTGTCTGCAGTACTGGGGTCCCACAGGGAATGGTTCTGGCACTGTTCCTCTTCACCATCTACACTGCAGACTTCTCTCACAACATCACCAAGCAGAAGTTCTCTGATGACTCTGCAATAGTCGTCCCGGGACTTTGTGGATTGGTGCCAGCAGAACTACCTCCAGATCAACACTGGAAAAACCAGAGAGCTGGTGGTGGACTTCCACAGGCACAAACATCCTCCACCACAGCCACTGAACATCCAAGGCATGGACATTGAGGCTGTGGAGAGCTATAGGTACTCTGGTGTTCAAAAAAAACTGGACCGGACTCAAATGCACTGTACAAAAAAGGGCAGAGCAGGCTGTACCTGCTGCAGAGGTTTTTGGAGTGAAGGGCCCACTCTTGAAGACCTTTTATGACTCTGTAGTGGCCTCAGCCATTTTTTGTGGTGTGGTCTGCTGGGGCAGTGGCATCTCTGCTGGGGACAGAGACTGATCAGGCTGATCCAGAGAGCCAGCTCTGTTCTAGCATGCCCTCTGTTCCCAGTGGAGGTGGTGAGTGACAGGAGAGTGGTGGCTAAGCTGTCGTCCATGTTGGATAACATCTCCCACCCCATGCAGGAGAGTCTAACAGCACTGAGCAGCTCCTTCAGTGGCAGGCTGCTGCACCATGATGTGGGATGGAGAGATTCTGCAGATCTTTCCTTCCAACTGCTGTCAGACTCCACAACAGAGACCTTGCAGATGACCACGCACGCACAGACAAACAAACAAACACACACATCCAATACACCATGACAGTTTCTCCTATGTGCAGTTTTACTTGGGTGCAATTTTTCTGATTAACCAATTTTTCTGATTAACCATTTGGCTACCATTACTACTGGGCAAAATGTGCAATTTAAATGTGCAATTCTTTGTGTGTGTGTGTGTGTGTGTGTGTGTATCCACAGTGTTCAAATATTTATTTATATATCCACTCTGTCACTCTGTATCCATACATATGCTCACTGTGAACATACATACTTATCTAAGT
>JBBIGA010000007.1:19156725-19170446 GCA_037576975.1 Alestes dentex | reverse complement strand
ACACACACACACACACACACACACACACACACACACACACACGCACGCACACACACACACACACACACACACACACATACAGAGTGGAAAACCTAAATTGAGCCAATACATGCACCACAATCTCTCTCCACCCCACATGAAACACGGCTCTTGTTTTGTGTCCCATACAAAAAGAAGAATGGTGCTGCCAAATTGGTAATGTCATTAGTGAGTAGGCATAAGGTTAGTCCCCTTACATCAGCTGCTCAATGTGACCCCCATTATTCTCAATCAAGTCATCCATTGCGACGCCCTGCAGTGGGCTGATCTCTCCTGTACGCCTTCCAGGAACCCGGCCGCCTCCCGCCCCGCTGAAGAGGGACACATGCGCCATCCTCTCCAAAGGTGTTATGGGCTCTTATCAGCAAGACCATTCCATGGATGGCTGCCCTAATTGAGAATAATGAGGGTCACATTGAACATATGGTCGCTGTTGTGTCCCCTACCCCATCTCTTGACAAAAAAAAAACAGCTTCAGTCAAAACTTTTGCCAGACTGAGTGAGTGAGAGAGAAAGAAAGAAAGAAAAAAAAACCTCGACATCACTACAAAGGACTTTCGCCACCGACTTTGCCCCACTTTTTAATGAGCGAACAGGCACAGTTGGAGTGAAGGGCACCATCTCGGTCGGGGGCGACGCTGAAAATCCTCAGAGGGTTCATGAAAAAGACCCGCACTAAGCACTTTGCCACAGGCTTTTCACTGACTCTTACAAATCACAGTTATCATCCACGATAAAGACAAAAACATGCTGTCATTTTATTTTAATAATGTATTACCCATATTTATAAATGATTTCTCACTTAAATAATTTCTCATTGACACAGGTGGAGAGGTGATGTCTTGAGTGCAGATTCTGAGCTTTCAACTGATACCATGTTTTTTTGGAAAAAAGTTCTGGTTGGTTGCTGATAGGAAACTATCCTTGCACTATATATTTCATTTTTACCAGGTCTTAATATCAAAACAAAAAATTCTGAAATGTGGAAAAAACTATCTTGTCAGTTACTTTTTATTTTCTCTCTTCTTGTAACCATCTTGTAACCTGCAACTTGTCCTGACACATTGACAATGGAGCAAAAGTGCTAATTCTATGCTTTCAACTGATACCACAATTGAGTTTGTAAATAGATGAGATAATTACTATAATGTAAGTTTAATGAAAGGTTACTGATCTTTCCTCTGAAGAAAAAAAAAACATTCTTACTTCTATAACTATTACATAGCCATGTAAATAACTGCATCATTACATTTAATTGTCTTTCAAATGTATAGCGTCTAAGGGTTTGAAAGTCTTTGTTCTTTGTCATTGAAAGAGAGAGAGGGGAAAAGGGCATGCCAGCAGATTGACCCTCCTCAGCTGTGCCCAGTGACCCGTACAGCAGGTCTGATTACGTTGGCACGTGTGAAAAAAAAAGTGATCAAATTTTATCTGACCTGTTGTCAGGATGCATTTGTGAAGTGAACGCAGAAGCAGCAGGCAAGCCGCGAAGCTCCATGCATAATATATGCGGTGTCAGGAGTTGAAGAGTGAGTTTACAGTTCTTCAGGATGGCTATGTGATCCACTTGGACTTCGGGATAAATCTTAGGGGCATGTTTGATCATGACAAGTCTTTTGTCATTTAATATGTATGTCAAGAGGCTATCTGATGTGCACCATTAACGTCTGCACTACTTTCTCACTTTTGTCCCAGTCATGGATTCCTTCAGGCACAATTTTTTTAATCTGATCCCTCGGTAAGGAGTGTGCTACAGAGTTGCATGAGATTGGATGCTTTCAAGCCTAACCTAAGCACTGTTCTGTCTACATGTGACTGCATTAGCTTTGATTAAATCAGAGATAATTGAGTGAAGGAGAGATTGAATTAAGTCTCTCGTATAACCCTTTATATGCCTGAAGTTCTATGAAATGTTCTAACTGTGCAGCGTTCAGCATCATCTGCTGCAGATTTCGCCTGGCTGTCAACTTGCGCTGACTTTGAAATCTCATCCAGCGGGAGCAAATTTGCTTCTCCAAGGCTTTTGATAGTAGTCATGCATTTGAACTTGGATGTAATCGAGGTTTATGTGCAAATTGTTAAGCTGTCAATTGATTCCTCTGCGTCTTCATCCTAGGAAGGCCGGATTTATGGCCTGTCCTGACCCTGGTGGCTGCTGGATTAGTGGAGTAGTATTGCTTCGTAAGATGTCAAGTGATGATCAAATTTCATGACAGGACAGGTGTACTGAAGACATTTTAATACCATAAACAGAGTGGAGGAATGGTTTCATAACACTGAAGTTATGCAGTCCCCATGTTCAGATTTCAGTGCACAGTGGACTTTTATCATGACAGATGGCGGCTTTCCTAAATCAATCCCTATCTCTCTCATGGCCTTAACGTGATTTTAATTCAATCTCTATTCAAGATTGCCAGTTTATTTTTTTTTATATATATTATATTTTACTTCCTGAGAACATCTTATGAACGAGTTTTTTTTTGTGCAGATAGAGATATAAAAGACAGCATTTGTAAATGTCAAGTGCAGGTAGATTTATGCTACTAACAATACATGATGTTTCACAGGTGACTAATAACAAAAGAATAAGGCAACACTTAGAGACAATACTGAGTATCTGCAATGCAACTAGAAAAAATATAAAGTGCTTCCACTCTGTCGGGTGGACTATGATGCCGGTCTCTCTGTGCAGCATATGCGAGTCGCTGACAATGAAATCTGAATATTGCCTCTCCGCTAAGGCCCATGGGAAATAAGGCCGCTCGGCGAGTATCCCTAATTGAATTCTCCATTACTAAATAGAGTTTGCTGTAATGCGAATTCTCTCTGGCAGGCCCTGACAGCTGCTAATGTTTCCTACTCCAGGCCTTAAAATCACTCCAGTGATTGTGTAGCCTTCTGCAACTGTCAACCCAAACAAGTCTTTATCTCCAATGAATTTCAATTATTGTCTAAGTGCAGTTTGGAGGTAGTTCTTTTCAGGTCTTTTTGCTGTGATCACTGAGCATTTGCTGAAATTGGATTGTTGTTAGCATTAGCCAAACTGCATTAGCACAATGTAGTAAAGTACTAAAAGGAGTACATACAAAGTGCAGCTTATTGATGAGATCTGCAGAATTTGAAAGAATAGTTGAAGGAACATCAGTGTAGAAGAAGGGATGCTTTGATAAATGGTGCAATAATGCACATACAACATACTGCTAACATCTTCTAAGAATTTGAAAGGATGAAGAAGAACTTGATTCCTGAGACCAAGGTTAATTTATTGGAACATGGTGCTTATTAGCATTGGCAAAAATAAAATAAATGAAAATAAATAATAAATAAAAGTATAGTAAAATGCACCAGCCAAACTACAACACTGCAATGCCCTGGAGAATTTCAAAGCAAAGGTAAAGGTATATATATTTACCTGTCTTAAGGTTTTATTCTGTAATTAGTGCATGATTGCTAAAACCAGATTTTTACAATAGGCACAAAAAAATTATATATATGTATATACTGTATTAGCAAAGCTCAGTATACAACAAGACAAGTACATATTATACTGATGATGTGAATTTGATAGAATAAGCAAAAAGCATCTATTGTAGATGAGTCACACACTGCTGCAGTTTATCTATTCTGGAAAAGACAATAGTCTGAACGCCCAACAAACGCAGACTGCTGCCTGTAACCTCTGGGTGAACCTCTTTCATCAGGCTGCCTTCTGGCACACCACCATGCACTATTGCAACTGGAAAACCCAACAGAGATAGTTTGGTCATTTTAGCGAAACGTGAAAATAAACAAATGCTCGCTAACTCCCAGGGTGAGTAATATCGGCTTTCGACGCGAGCTTGCCATGGAGCAGGTTAAATACCTGTGTTGTTGTTTCTGGAGAAGGCGAGACTCTTGTAAAAAGTTCAGGGAAATGATAAATCTCCGCAGCCCCGTTTTCTCCCCCACCCTCCACCTCTCTAAAAGCCGTAAATCACCCAGCTCTGCCAGCATTCTCCGATTTCGATCTAACATAAAATATTGTGATTCATTCCCCTCCGCAGCTGCTGCCACCGTTTCTCTCCATCTAGTGAGGCCTATTCTCATTAATAAATAAATATTTGGGTGTCAACTAACTTTCTAATTACTTAAGTTATATAATCGCACCCGGTGAACAAACCAAATATTTCATTGGACTACTTAACGTCAGTTTAGCCTTGCTGTTATCTTTACATTTACTGAGACCCAAAACCACAATACTTCACACCACAACAAGCCAGATCTGAATTTGTGGAGAAAACAGCACATAGTAGGGAATAATGCAAGCCTATATATACTTTTGACGTTTGCCATGTACTTGGCAGCGTATGTCATCTGTGCTGGCCAACCAACACAGCACAGTACAACTTGTGAAAACAAAATGAAGTCTAGCATGTTGTTCACGTTAACTTTATTGGTGTTAGACAAACACAAGCTGCTCTGCGGGCCAGGCTGGGGCTTCACACGATAAATAGATAAAAGATATAAGAGCGGCTCAAGGTTTCTGTGACCTGGCTGAAAACTGAAGGTCGTATTTCCCTCAAGAAGCCCAACAATCTACAATGCAGGAATCCACAATGTCTGCAGTATCCAAACATGCCGACCATTGTAGTCTGAACAAGATGTGGGTCACACTGCGAGAGGTGATGATGGACAATATACGGGGCTGGGAAATAAAGCAAACATTCCTGAAGTATCTCCTTCGTTTCTCTGCCGGCATAGTTGACTTTTAGCATGAGTTAGCCAGAGTCCTCAGCGTTATCATGACTGATGCTGGAAATTCCACTTAGAGATAAGTAAAGGAGCTTAGGATAATCCACAGACTGAACACTGCAGTTAAAGAAGCAGGGATGTGCTCATTCTCTCTCTCTCACTCTCCCCCTCTCTCCCTCTCTCTCTCTGTATATTTTTTTGCTTTTCTGGTCCCTCACCATTAGTGTCAGCCACTGTGATTATCCAGCCAAAGCAATGGGAGGGGACAGATTGATGAGGAGTCTTTATATTCTTAGCCTGTACATCCCGACTCGTAGCCCCAAACTTGCCGTTCCCCACTGAAGGAGGGCCAAGAATAATGAGCTAGTTAACCAGATGGTTCTCTGCATTTCTGTCATATTACAGCCGACTTGTTTGTTTATCCAAGACGGATCTATATTTCACGTTTTAATTGAATTACTCTGATGCGGACTAAAAGCCCCTCAGTCTAATAACATGCCAATTACAACAAAGACGTATTCAGAATAAATATGAATATAATGCAGTAATTTATGGCTTTAAACACAGGCCGGACCTGGTCCCCCTGACACCATTGATTATTAATTGGTTCGGTGGCTTTGAGAGCCAATTAAAGAGGGCCATTTAGGAGTATCCTGTGGAAGTTAATGGGCATTCATCAAAGGAATGGGACGCCTCTTACCTCTACAGCCTTATATCAATGGGAAATCTAATAGATATTCCCTGACATAATGTATGCCACATATTTGAACATTGGCATGCCTGTATTGAAAACAGTTTATGATTTCTAAATGGATAGGTCACTCGCATGGCTGTGTTTGTGGCATTGCATAGCAATGATACAGGTCAATTTCCTTAAGTAACCTGCTCGATGACGCACGGGCACCAAGCTGCTTTCACAAGCATTTGTGTTACTCCATCATTTGCATGGCGGGGTGCTTGACATCCATACAGTAATGAATCCTTACTTTCTCAATTTATTAATGGACCCAGGGCCCTTAACTCACCCAGTCCAGTAACATATGTTCTCTAAATATGCATTGATTTATTTGAGCCTTTCATAATGTAGTCTGGAAAGGCCAGGCAAGCGCATTGGTCTCGGGAGTAATTAATTACAGATGGTAAGCTATAACTCTCAAAATACTCAAAAACATCAGGTAGACGTTACCATAAAAATGCCTAGTGAACTTTACCGTAAAGCGATAAACTTTAACATTAAAAATATCCAGCAAACTTTATCGGAACAACAAATGTCATCAGGCTTCAGGTGGATTTTAAGGCCACTGTTAAAGAGTTTCCCAAAGGCAGAGCTGTCGTGCAGGAGAAAATAAGTAAAACATCCCACGAATGGTCGAGATGCTTCAAAGCTTCGAAACACTTCTAATCATGTTGCAAAATGAGAATATATGCTAAATACTTTCTGGATCTAAGCCCAGAGATACACTGTCATTGCAAATTTATCAGTGTTTTAGTTAAAATGTCCAGTTAACTAATATGGCTGTCATACTCTTTTGTATATATATATATGTGTGTCTGTGTGTATATGGATGTCTATGCATGCCAAACAACGCACAGTTTCAGGCATTATCACTGAGATGAACATTTTTTCACCAGGAACAGCTGGGCTATATCACTTATTTAGAAGTGTAACTCATTATTCTAAGAGCTGTATTGTAAACCCATTTTCCTATCAAACACCACTAGGACTGTTAAAATAAACACTGTCTGCTTCTCGGATACAGCCTCTGGAAAACCCACACCAAGTCCAAGTTCCATTTCTTCAAGACATTCAGAGACAGAAAAGCATAGAGACAGGCTGCCCAGTATGCAATGGAATATTACTCATATACAATGTCTATAGTCAGCTACTTCAATGTCCTTTAAGTAACAGCACTATTGTGAGGTAAAAAAAGAACCAACTTAACCTGTAAATATATACATATGGTAGACATTTCACTCATGTACATGGCCACTACCGAGGAGATTGGTTAACTGAATCAAGCCTCAAAAGAGCTCAGTATGTCTCAGAATTTGCTGTAGCAGGACCTGGACTCTTAATACAGCAATGATCCTGACAGGATAGTGGCTGCAGAGCTGGTATATGTGCATTAGGTGCTACCATGTCTCTAGGTTTATTTCATACATAGGTGTCGCTGCTAGAATGAGACTAACAAAAGGTAAGAGGATGACCACAAACTACGAATGGCAGGTTTTAAGTTTTGTTTTTTTGCCATCAGTGTGGTGGGTTTGTTTGGGTGGTGTGGGAATGAACAGCTCCTTTGGGTGCCACTAATACACTGTACAGATATTAATCACATCTGCAGTGCGGCGCTCAGCTTGCTTAAGGCCCAGTTTGTTCGCAGCATGTTAAAGAAAGCAGCATGAAGCATTTTATTAGCCAGTGCGGCTAACGGCTCCCCAGTCTCTGAGCTGCACAGCTTGAAGGATGTCCAGCGGTACAAAGACCCTTCAAGAAGCATGTGTAAAATTTCTCCACTTAACTCCTATAAATAGGCCCCTCTCCCTCATTTCCTCCTGAGGAGAGTGGCAGGGAAACGGAGCCCTTTAAAATGGGTGATTTATTCTTTATGAGGCAATGCTAACAGAAACAGAGTAATGGTCATTTTATGTGCGGTGTGAATGTGTGTTATCGGTCAGAGGTAATGGACAAGGGGAAAGAAAAACAGTGCTGCTGGAAACATCTGAAGATGCAAAGAATGAAAATATCATTCTGAGGCCGAGCTTGATGGGAAAAAGTGCTGCACAACCACAAGGCTAGAATGCCAGGCTAAAGCATCAATGGTGGCTTTCTAAAAAAAAAATTCCTTGAAAAAGCAAGACTATTAATTGTGAGAATTTAAAAGGACATATTAAGGAGAGACATTGTATGGACACCCCTGTTTGTCTCTGAGACTTGATGTTATCTGATTGTATCTGAATTAGCTCACCGGAGTACTTTCAGCTGCTATTACAAGACGCGTGCACCTTAGCTATAAGCCTAATGGTTAATTAATTCTCTTTCACATCTGAACAAAACCCTCTGAAATAACTATAGAAGAGAGAAAACATGTTCTTAGCTTTAACTTAAGTAATAATGCATATAAATGTAGCAAGATTTTATTTGAAGTAATTTTGCACTCTTTACAATGGTCCATTTATCATGAAATGTTCCCACAGTGTCAAAATTACACAAAGTTTTCTGATGTATGTAATGAGGTTATTATGATAGTATGTTTATCAAAATCTCTGGAGCGTCCAGTCCCGAAACCAAAGGCAATTAGATAACTCTTTATTAGTTCCAACAGTTTGCAATGATTGTCAAATTTAACCAGTTCTATCAAGGAACATTACTTGGCATAAAGATGCAGGTGTAAATAAAATATGTTAATGTGAAAGACCAGCATAGCTTCAGGGAATCCCCCCACATAATTTGGCCATCACCCAAAGACCCCTTTGTGACACCTTCACTTTAGTGTTCATGGTCAGTGACAGAATTATTATGGTTTCTCAATAACTAGTTAGAGCTCTAGGTTGCCTGTGCCATAAAAATCCATCCAACTTCCCGTACGGTAGTTTCTGGGTGCTAGAGGAATGAAAGCCTGTCTGAGCTCCTATCTCAAGAGTTTTAGTTGCTCTAAGACTGAAACCAGTGGGGAAACACTGGTTCATTTTCGTTCTTCTAGAATTTACTTGAGTTCAGGCTCTACTGGGCAATCATAAACTATTTTTTTTTTTATATTTTTGCCACACATTTGATCTTTAGATTGTCACAGTTTCTTTAGATCTACAGGTTAGCATTTTTATTCTTGTATAAATTTGTTTTATACTATGTGTCAAATATATTCACGCAAAAAAAGCAATAAAATTTGCAGCAAAGTAAATAAATGTGAGTAATAATGAGATTACAAAAAATTGATCAGCATCTGACTTGAAGCAATTAGAAATGATTTTTGAATATGCATTTTCATCTAATCAGGCCTCAACCCTTTTCATTACCATATTTTGCCATATTTATTCTGCAATGCGTGTATTTGCATAATTAGTAAATTTTGACGCAATAACGTTATGAGTTTATGCTTTGAAAGCATTTACAGATTGCCACTCTCATTATTAAAAAGAAATTCTGTGCACTTATGAAGTAAATATTTGTTTGTCCCAAATCAGAAAAGGGTCCAATTTTCCTGTTACACTAATAACAAAATAGGAAGATGAAAGCGTGTGAAGATGAAGAGAAGCAAAATTGTTCATGTGGTGTGTGTGTGTATGTCTGTGTGTGTGTGTGTGTGTGTGTGAAAGTAACACACAGACCTGCTTCTCAAATCATTAGCAACGTGTTCTTATTAGTCCAGTTTTAATACGGCAGACAAATAAATTTGGTCCACCAGGATATTTCCGCAGGGGTTGATATGCATGCACAGAATATGTGTTTTTATTTATTTATTTATTTATTTATTTGTCTCTGCCATTCTTTAAAGCTCAGATCATGACAACCATTAATCAGTCTGCAGTAATTACTGCATTTCTTTCATCTGTGTCTGACTGATGAATCAAATTAAGTCCCATGTCATTTGCTGGTATTTTTAAGTTAAGGGACAAACATGTACTAATAAGGCCTGTGCTTTTCAAAGCCGACTAGGGCGAGTAAACAGCAGTGTTTTTTGGGGGCAGCTGTATTTCACACAGTTGGGACGTCTGGGTTCAGCTGTCATGTTCCTGCATCAGGGTTTGTGTACTTTGTGTCTCACCAGATGCCGATATTTCACTTCCTCTGTTTTATTTCTACAGTTGAACATACAGTTAACTGATTTATGTCATGTGCCTTTCAAAGCGATAACAAGCCTCATAAATGACCCTTTAAGGATGTTGTAGTGATATTCTACCTACTATATGTAGAGCACCAGAGAGGAACTTTGGCTGTACATAACTTTTCTGATATCACATTTTAATAATAGGGATGGTCATAATGACACACACATGCACTAATGGATTATTTAGACTTGGTTAAATTTACAGGGTCTGGGGTAAAAAGAATAAATTTCCTCTTTAATAGGTGCGGCTTGGTCAGTTTATTTCCGTCAGGGTTAGGCATGTGAGTGTTTTTTCTCCCTCCTCCCCAGAGAAAATTACTGGCTCAATTATCTACTTTTTCACCAAATTCTGCACAGCTCAGATGATTTTAGTCACATCCAGATACACATTTTCCAGATGGATGTTGCCTAATGTCATTAAAAAAACTTTTTTGCAACTTGAAATATTTTGCCTTCGAGTATGTTATAATCTACAGGGGACCTATTATGCAAAACTCACTTAAAAAAAAACAACAATTTGTAATAGGTCTATGGGCTTTACAAAACATGTTTGTGAAGTTCGAAAGGCGTGACAAGCAACAGGCTAGTGGGTGGGGTCTCGACAGATGAGGGGCGGTTCTATGCAAATTGGCCCCCACCTGACATCACATGGGGCCCCTCTGTCCAAACGGCTCGTTTGAATGGGACTGAAACTGTGAAGAATAGAGCTGGTGATATCTCTTAATGTGAGAGTGATTTTGTGCAAAGAACTTCATGAACATGTTTTATGTAGCCCATAGACCTATGATAACTAAAGTGAATTTTGCATAATAGGTCCCCTTTAAATATATATTACATGAATAACGAAACTAGGGCTCTCAAAGTCTCTCAACCATTTATTTGTTCTGGGGGACAGAGTGTTCTCTCCTTACAGGCCTTTTTGAGAGCTTTATCAGAAGAGTTAGATCCCACTGGTTGATTAAAGTGGAGATAATAACAGCAGTAACAGGTCTAAAGCTTTATTTTATACTTTACTTTGCATAGTTTAGGCATATTAGACTTGGTTTGTTCTCAGATTTGTTGCCAATTTCAGTCATTCTTAATCATGAATCTCTATTAAAGAGTAATGCACACACAGGTGCATTGGATGCTCTAATTTCCATTTATTACCTACTAAAAGCAATACAGAATTTTGGTCTACACTCACTTTTAGAGAGTATGTGCATCTCCTTTAGATCCCATTTGTACATACGGTATTAAGAAAACAAGTTTTCAGGTATACTGTTGCATCTGATTGGAATTTGCAACATTTATACATTAGAGACTTGAGTCACCGAACTGCTAAATATATCACAAATAGTTCAAGTATTTAATGTTTGAAATGTGTACAAATTGTCATGTGTTGCTTCCTATCTTGGCTAAGACACTGCTATTAAAGAGATTTTTAATCTCAGTGAGATTTTCTAGGTTTTCTTGCTTCAAATGATCACTCTCCAGACAGCTGGTCTTTGACTCAGATGGACTTTCCTCGTGTTTTTGTTGAGAACATGCGGCAACTAGCATAGCATGGCGCAGCATAGCATGTCTGAGTGTGTCTGAATGGGAGTGGAGTGCATCTCCCTCTTTGTTGCACAAATGCTCAGCGCTCAAATTAATTAGCGCTCAGCGTCCTGCCTGCTCCATATGGCCCTGCGGAGAGGAGTGGGTGGCTCAGTTTGCAGATGCTTCCGCTTCTTGCTAATGTGCCTCAAACCCTCCGGCAGGCGCCATGCTAAAGCGGCCCTGGCGCTCGCCCCACCAGTACCGTCCAAATCCCACACCGCCCCACCCCCCAACTCCCCCCGTTCATGAGTGTCCCCGCCAGCCCACGGTCCATCTATACCTCATCACCTGCCTCCCGCTGCCGCCCATCAAACCAAATAAAGAGCCTGTGCAAAGTGGCCAAAAAGTTACCATGCAGGCGGTCGAGCTGCTGCGCCATTCCAGCTTCTCCCAAGATGCTTCCCCATCGAGTCGTTGGCGGGGAACCAGACAGTTGGAGTACAAACGAGGCCGAGAAGGTTATCTCGAGGAGAGGAGAGTATTTTGGGCTTTGAGGACAGGAACTGCTAAAACATTGGATCTTCTACTTGTGGCTATGGAACACTCTTTTCTAACTGCGTTAAATGTTTCAGCACTCCATTGGCGGGCGAAATGGAGCATAGCGTTCCCTCTGAAAGTGAACAAGCAGGTCCAACCATAACATCAGTTCATCTTAAAGACACTTCTGGCAGGCAGTCAAAAGCAAGGCAGGGGCAACCCATCATTAATAATGGTGCTAATGTGGTCATATGAACCTCATAAGATTTAATCTGTGTAAAAATGAGTCTGCAGTCTACGCACTAGGTCCAAACAAATTAGGCTTATAATCTCTGAGTTTAGCTAAAATGTCTGTGTCCCTAAAATGTCTCGGCTGCCTTCACAGAGCAGTTCAGAGATGGGCTTTGCCATTAGATTTTCGCAGGATCTCTCACTGGTGTTGTTATTAGGAGAGTAAAAAGATCATTTCAAATCGAACCACATCGTCATGGCCACTATTGCTCCCAGCGCAATGGTTCTCTCAAAACATAATGGAGTTATGAGACACAAACAGGGTGAGGAATATAAAGCTGTGGACAGGCCGACACAGCCCGAGCAGTCACAGTGACGGGTTATGTGTTAGTGCAGCGGGAAAATAACTCCTCGGATATCCAATTGTGAAATGGTGGTTTTATGAGAGCAGCTTTCAGTGGACAAGAGTTCCTCGGGGCCCCATAGCCCAAAGAAAGGTAATTACTTTTATGGCGACGTCGCTCCGTGATGGATCACACAGGATAGAGTGGACCGTCTCCTCTCGCTGGAAAAACAGCTGATGTTTACTTACTTCCTGTAAGGTGACACACTAATCAGACATACACACACACACACACACACACACACACACACACACACACACACTTACACTTCAGTGCCTTCTTGCAGTGAACCGCTTGGAATCATTAACTCTGTAAGACCAAATATGTGGCTGCCGACACATTCACAACATATAAAACACAAAAGAACTTTCCAATCATTTAAAATCAACATGTTATAACTTCTACATATACTAAAAGAGCAACATTTTCTGACTGTTACTGAGTGTGGAATTTCCTGTGCACTTTTAGGAGAAAAAACTACATTGTTTGTAATTAAGGAAACTAAAATACCAGGACAGTACCCTTTTGCTGAAGGTGTGACCTCTGGTCTCAGACCAAATTTGTGTCACATCTGCATCTGGCTCTCCTCTCGGTAACTGCAGGTATGATCTTTGTAACTGCCAGACCACAGCTCATCATCAGAGTCACAATTTTGATGACTTGAGACTCATCTAGCAAAAATTTTGTTGGGGAGTTTGAAGTTTGAGTAGGGAACACAAAGGGGTCAAAACCTGCAAGTAAGTCTGACCTAGGATAGTCATCAGAGATGTCTTTCTACTTATGTTTTACTTTTTTGTTACCGTCTTCACACATATTTACTGAATGCAGTTTTCATCTTTTATATTAAATCATTCTGGCTGGGGCAGCTGAGGGTTCTTTTTGTGTGGAAGTTACATGTTTTGCCTGTGTCCATGTGGGTTTCTGCCAGGTGCTTCTAGGTGGGACTGTGTGTGTGTGTGTGTGTGTGAGTGTGTTTGTCTAAATGTTTGTCCTGAGATGGACTGGCATCTTTTCCAGGTGTATTGTCTCTTTTTGTCCTATCACCACTGGGATAGGTTCTAGTGCTCCCTGCAACCGGGATAAGTTCAGATAACGGACGAATAGATGGAGATTTAATAATTGTTCAATTATGCTAAAAGCTGAAAAGTTTAATTTGGGCTGAATCAGAGGACATACATCACTGAATGGTATATCTTTACATTACAGTCAAACTACAGTTCAGTAAATTAATATATTGCAATTATTTTTAGGTTCAACCTCCAATGTTTTCCAGTTACTGTAAGCACACCCTTATCCTACCAAGGATGCAACACTCATTTTCACATTTGTTCAATTCTTTAAGAACTATTTGGTTTTATATGACAGAAAGAGGAGCAGTGGGCCTAAATTAAATGCTTGACAAGGTAAAAAAAAATCCAGAACTACATTTGTA
>JBBIGA010000007.1:19139057-19152135 GCA_037576975.1 Alestes dentex | reverse complement strand
CACACACACACACACACACACACACACACACACACACACACACATACACACAAGAGCTTTCCAGCTGAGACGGCTACAAAACAACTAACCAAGGTGACTCTATCGATCTGTGGACGAACAGGAGTGCAGTAAAGGAGTGGGTGGAAAAGTAACCAGTGGATTAGGACTGAGACAAAATAGTGGAAAACACAGGCCACCGTGTGTATGTGAGTGTGTATGTGTGTGTGTGTGTGTGTGTATGTTTGCGTCTGTGGGGACATTTAACTCCACCTCACAAGACAAAATGCCCCTCATGTCCAAACTGCAGCTGTTTACTGTAAATGGTAATCTATCTATCTATCTATCTATCTATCTATCTATCTATCTATCTATCTATCTATCTATCTATCCTCTTAACACTTTTCTTTTTAACTCCTGATGAAATTAAGGATCTTATTGGCAGTTTAGTTTTGTGCTTCTGTAGATTAATTTTCATACGCACAATGTATCTTCTTCTTCTTTTCATTATTGTTAGCCATAACTGAAGTCAAAAACACACTTTAAACATAATATAACACAGATGATTCATCTTAGTAATACTTAGTAACATCTGACTTAGTAGTGTATTAGATGTAATTATTGTCCACACACACACACACACACAGAGAAGCCAAACACTCAAGATATTTTCCAAATCCTAATCTAAAATTTGAATCAATATGAAACTCTTCTACTTTAGTTTATTTAGATTAGATCAGCACTTGATTTTGACCTCCTTAGGAATGTAAATTGAACATCTCATAGCCTTTTTATATTGGCGTAATGGGGCCTCAACCAAAACGTTGTTTGCATTGATTGGACTAGAACTTGAAAGGCTAGAGAAGATGATTTTACAAGGTTAGTGACCTTTAGGTGTTATTGGTTATGTACTATTCTGTGGAACTGCAAAAACAAACAACAATTTAACAGTACAATAACGACAACAACAACACTAAAAAAAATAATAATAATTTAACAGTACAAAAACAAAAACAACAACAATAATAATAATAATAATAATAATAATAATAATAATAATAATAATAATATTTATAGTACATTATATACTGAGGGAAATCACATTTAACACTGGACTGGAATGTATGCAGTGTTAAAAGCAGTAGGTGGCAGTGAACAGTAATAATGTAAGACAGAGCAGTGCTTAGGAAAAAAAATGTAGAATTAATGTGTGTAATGACAGTCATTAGTGTGTAATTACAGTGCAAGAGTCCGGGCACTGAGGCTGAGCCTTAAATCAGTGGCGTGTCCCACAGGGCACATCTCGCAGCCAGTGTGCTGAAGGCGACACAGAGGTGTGTGTGAGTGTGTGTGTGTGTGTGTGTGTGTGTGTGTGTGTGTGTGTGTGTGTGTATGCTCGTGTGTGTGTGCTTGCATATCTGTGTGTGTTTGCCACAGGAGCAGAGCAGTGTACAAACAGCCGCTGCTCCTGAAGTGTCCCACTGAAGCGCTGAAGCTTTTCTGTCTGTGTGCAGCTCTCTCTGCGTTGTATAATACACTATTCTGTCAGCGCCAGGGGAAAAACCACCTGCCTATTGGTGCGCTCTGTGCTTGAGTTTTTGTGGTATGTGTGTCTGTGTGCATGTAAGTGAAAGAATAAAGAATATAACGGAGGGGTTTTAATGGCAGTCTTGGCGATGCTCGGGGATGCTGGTTGTTATATGCTCTTTTGGTTAACGTGTGTGTGTGTGTGTGTGTGTATGTGTGTGTGTGTGTGTGTGTGTGTGTGTAAAGAATGGCATTCTTGGGATAGTTTGTTGAACAATTTCTGTATATGTGTGCATGTGTGTATGAAGATGCTTAGGAATATTTTGTGTTTGTGTGTGTGTGTGTGTGTGTGTGTGTGTGTGTCGGGGAAGTGGAAATGCATGAAAGCAGCTCAAACAGCATTTATTTAGAGCCAGTAATAAAGAAATGAACACATTACAGAGCATAATAATCCAGATACTACATTTACACACCAATCCCTACACATAAATCCATTATCTCATTCACTCTGTTGAACAAAATAATTAAATTCAGCCTACATGCCACAAGCCAAACAAACTCTCTGCAAACCAAAACATATTCGCAAAGCATGTCTGAGTTATTTTTTGAATGGCACCTATAATGTCATACATTACAAGTACACATACATAAACACACCCTAGTGATGTAACTAGCCTCTGGGGCAGAAGGGGCAATCACACTGGCTCACAAGGAGACCTCCGATGACCAGGCCCCCTAAAATAATTATTTAGCATATAGATACAGATATACAAATAGACGTAGATATAGATACAGATATAGATATAGATACAGATGCATTCATATAGCTACTGACACAATTACAGTGGCAGAACCAGAGTTTTATACATGTAGTGGCCAGGGGGTGGCGAAGGCTACTTCAGTGGGTCCACAGACCATGGCAGAAAATTAGTGTGCAATCCTAACCTGGCATCTAAGGAGCATAAAGGAATTTTGTGATTGCTGATTAGAGTTATACATTTATAATTCACTTAACCAGCAGTTCTTCCATGTGGCAAAAAGTGTGGTGCACTGTGATTATTTTAACATACAATGAATAACTGGTGTCTATGTCTCAGAACTGCAGAACAGTTTCTTTCTTGCTTTTTCTCTTTCTCTCTCTTACACACGCACACACACACACACACACACACACAGACTCTGTTCTTACATACTGGAAAGACTAGCTGCTCCTACGTGGTACTGGTAGGTCGGGTCCTTGTAAGGTTGGACCACACTGACTTTGACTAGTCTCAGGCAGGAAGCTGCTCTTGGGTCTGGTCCTGATGCAATGGCTGGAATCTGTTTGCAAACTGATCTGCCTGTTTGTTCTACTTTAAAAAAGAAGTCTGATGTTTTCTCATCTAGTGTGATTACCAGTGCACATACGCACAGCAACTCAGTTTTCATAAAAGTTGTTCAGCTGTTAAGCCTAAAACTCATTTCGAGTGGTGCTTTTGCAGTAGGTCAGCCACAGCTGTGTCAGTTTCTTGTGTGACTTGTGAGCTGTGGAAGGACATATATATATATGTATATATATGTATTCACAAATAACATATGCAGAAAAATCCACTTCAGACAATTTTTACCATCTCCTTAAGCTGAAATGCACTGGGTGATGGTGTAATTACCAGAGCTGACCTCGTGCCGGGGACTCCGTGGGGTACTCCAATTACTGTCAGGTTAATAGGAAGTCTGGGTGGGTTCTGAAATACAGTACTAGCACAGTTTAGCATTAGTAATGCAACGTTTGGTGGGATAGAGAAGAGAAGGAAAAGAAAGAAAGAGAATGAGATTGGAACGGTTGAAAAGGGGTTAGGCTATGGTTGAGCTGGAAAAGAGTGTGTGTGTGTGTGTGTGTACACTTGTGCTTCAGGCTGGTTGAGAGCCTCAGTAGCACAATCTAGCCCTGAGGGTAAAACAGCAGTGCTAATTCTAATCAGCTGTAGATTATAGAGATAATGGACTATCCCGCTGATCCCCATCTATCCGCCTGATGTTCGCACATTGGTCAGTTTTTCACTGACACAAAACACTGCACACCAAGGAGTCACTCACGATCCGCTTTAGTAGAAACTGTGTGAGCTGTGCAGTTAGAAATTGTAGCTCATCTGTTGTCACAGATTGTGTTTGTCATCCTCTAGATGAAGAGCTTCATCACAAAAAACAGTATCTCTATTTGTAAAGTAGAAGACATGAAGAGGACTAAAATATCAATATAATGCAAATGCACTTTTGTGTTGCTCTAATATGGTATAATACAGTTTATTAATCATCAAATCCACTAACAGTTTATATCATGAAACATTTTGAAAATGGTCTGTGATGCGGTATGGAATAGTTTTAGACCACAGATGTACTCTCACCTGGACGTTCCACTCTGAATCTAGCATTGACACTGATGTGTGTAAAAACACCATTGTGACTATTACTGCACTGTCACTGCTTTGCTGAGAATGGACCATCACCCAAGTAATATCTGGTGGGTAAAAAACGCCCAATAAAGTGAACAATATGTGGATTTACACAGTGAGGGTTTGCAATGTAGTAGACAGTGAGTGTAAAAAGTTACTGCCTGTTATTTATCACTGTAACCTCAACTGTGTTTAAAGCACTGTTTAGCCACCCTAGACACCTAAAGAAATAAAAAGGAAAAGGAAAGTGTATATGTACTGTTAGCAGCAATTCTCACCCCCTGGACTTGGACATAACAGTGATATTCAGTGATTTTGTCAGTCTTTCCATCTATCAGTTCATCTGTCTTTCTTTTATGTCCTCATTCTGCACACAGGCTTTACCCACTAGCTTAGTGACTCGGTGAATGTTTACTTTTTTTTTTTGTACACACACAAACACACACACACACACACACACACACACACCACAAACACACACATACACAAACACACACACACACACACACACACACACACACACACACACACACACACACACACAGAAATAGACAGGATCTGAGGCAGCCTGTGGTTCAGTTCTCATCCTGGCACTGCATCAGTACCATCCGGCCTGTCCCCTGATGTCATGTGACTGCTTGTTTCAGGCCTGTAGGCCAAAGCCTGCAGGACCAGTGAAGGCTGGGCTGCTAGAGGTGCTGCGCACACACAAACACACACACACACTCACACTCACACACACACACACACACACACACACACAAACACACACACACCTCCAGTGAACAGAATCAGGGCAATGGAGGATGAAAGGCATATTTGTTCAGACAGCAGTATGAACTGTTTTGCTGTCCACTGTACTGAAATAAAAACAATTTCAGAGCCCTGGAATGTTTAGTTGACGCTTATCCAGAATAAAGAATCTATAGTGAATGTGTTTATAATTAAGATTTTTTTTATGCTGAGATGGGATGCCCTCCAAGAGGCCACAGAATTTGAAGTGTACGTAAGGGTGTGTGTGTGTGTGTGTGTGTGGGGGGGGGGGGCTGTTTGTGTGTGATAGGCCTTTCTGTTTGAAATTAGTTCACACTTCGAATCAGCACCAAAAATCAGGTTATATATTTAGAAGCAAAATTGTATATGTGAATAATTACTATAACAATGAAAAGCCAATTATGCGGTTAGTGAGACAACAAATCACAAACCAAATAAATAAACACCTCAAGCTAGGAATGAGCGAGGAAGGAAAAAAGACAGGTCAGACCTAAATACACACAGAACAATCAGAAACCAAGAAAGAGTAATAGGATGAAAGTCAGTCGATAGCAGCTGACATTCGGCTGAGGCATCAAACCTAATCCGCTGCTTTAATTTCACTTAAAACTCATTTCGATCCATTAACCGAAATGAACATTTCAAATGATTGATGGGGCGTGCTAATAAACCCGACAACTGTTTTTGCCGAACGTAATTGACCAAGACCGGCGTGTCACGTCTAAAATTACCCCAACTTAATTACCTTAACTTACTCTACGATATTATCACTGACAGGAATCAAAGTCAAAACCTTATCATGTTTCATGGGGGCCTGGATATATAATTACAATCAAAAACGTACAATTCACCATTGTAGGAACAACGAGGCCTTATCAAAAACAAAAAAAAAAGTCAGCAGCCTGGGAAATGAGCGAGGCCGTTTGTTTGAGTGAAAGAAGAAGGTATTTGTCATTGTTGTATATATTTCAAAGGTGCGCTTTGTAAAGCTATCTTCTACATTCTTTGGCCATTGTGTCTCTGGCGTGGGGGGTGCGGGGCTGGGAGCGGGCGGTTGAGTTAAATGGATTAATAAGCTCAACTTCAGTCTCTTCTTTCAGCCAGGCTGCTCACTGGGGGTTTTGGAAATGCATATATCCCTCTAATGACATAATCACCTAATTAGGTGATTTTCAAATGCAATCGGTGCGTGAGTAGGGGGGCTAATTTCACCTTCCTGTCTGTCCCTGTTGGACCACAATTCTCAGTCCTATTAGAGTGTGTTACCTTCATCGACAGATTGAATGAAGCACTTATGGCAGGTTGAATACGTTTTTTTTTATGTCATATTCTGAGTCTATATTCTAGGTAAAAAGTAAAATCAAATGTACACAATTTCCCTTACTCCAGTTCAGGTGGCCAGTCAGCCAAGCAACCATACTAACACCTGAAATTTGTGTGTACTTTGTTTGTGTGTACTTTCAATTCAGTTCAGATTTATTTTTGTCTTTCTTTCTACAGCAGACATTGTCTTCAGTATATCTCCCAAAATGTAGGTTAAGAGCCATAATGATCAACACAACAACACAGTGTTGGGAAAAACTTTGCCTGAGAAAAAAACACTGAGAGGAACCAAGACTCTGGATTGTCATGACATAAATACAACTATTCATCATCTCTATTAATCGAACACCACAAAAGTACAAAAATTTTCTCACTAGATACTTGAAACATTTCATTTTCGTTTCCTTGTAGATACTTTAGATTTCTTCTCTGTTTAGTAATTGCCAATTCCTTTTTTCCCAGAAGGCTGCCAATCCTGGGAGGGTGAAAGCTCATGTTTCCTCCAGGACACATGAAGCTTCACTGAATCTTTTTGACTTATCGCTAAGGCAATCATACAGTCATCGGGCTGCTCACTGTGTTTGGAAGAGAACTACAAATTCTGCAAAATTAGACAGCGGATGCCTGTGCTATCTAGCATCACACCCAGAGAGAGTTGGGCCAATTATGGCATCACAGGGGGTTGAACTCACTATCTCCCAATGATAGGACTAACCCTTGGACAGTTGGGACACTTGGGGTTCCTCAGCTTGTCTTTAAACTGACACTCATTTTAATATCTATGAACCCCGAACTCAGTTGTTAATCTTAATTGAGTAAATATGAATTATTCAGATACTGAAATGAAATTAATACATGAGAGTGGGGAATTGGGCCCTAAAACTAAACTCCACAACTCTAGCACTTCTCTAGCTATAACCATTACCTCTATCTAACACTTAGACTTAATCCTAATTCTCCCTCTAACACTGCATCAAAAAAAATAACACGATTCTGGGCCTCTTTCCACCATAGCTCATCCAAAGATGAAACCAAATGAAGATTTCCCTTTCTCCTAGACACTAAGGTGACACGGCAGAAATGTGCCTCTCATTGACCCCCCAGTCAGCTCCCGGGTGACCACAGATGCTCAGCCTTGCGTGGCATTGCAAAAACTCAATGTGCACCCACACGGCTCGCCTTTCTCCAGCCCTACGTGCCTCTCCACGTCGATGAGGAGTACGGGAACGCCTCCTTACTCTTTCTCCTGCTTTTTCCTTCTCTTTCCACTATATTTTGCATCCGTATAAACGGCTTGTAGGCAGGTGATGTTTTTTTAAATAGTTACTTGATACAGCATAACCACCAGTCTGTTTTCTTATGTTTATGTACATTATCTAACAATATAAATGTAATTTTGATTAATTACCTACACAATGAAATACACTAACATTATATTATGCATTAACAGGTCTGGGTGCAAAAAAATATGGAAAAGAAAAACTGATTGAAAGCTTTTCTGCACTTTCAGCAGAATTTCTTGGACTGTTTCAGGGAGGTAGTTTGGAAAAAATAAAAAAATGAATTTAAAGGAAGATATAGTGTACTGCTATTATACTATTATTGAACATTTGCAGTGTTCAATAAATGACCATGTATAAGAAGATAGCTTGATACTGATACCGTTCACTTACTACTTCTTGTACTACTTAATATTTTTGAACTTGTATCCTCGCTCCATTATCTGGTTTGGTCCAGAGGAGGTTGGTTTCTCTAAGCATTCCTTCTTCATGCTATTAGAGAGTTTTTCCTGACAGTGTCTCCCTCAGCTTCATCATTAGGGGTCTGCGGACCCTTCGTGGGAGCAGAGAGAAGGAGATAATTAAATGTGAGAAAAGGCAATGGAGAGAAAGAAGGCGGTCTTTCCACACGGACGCCTTCCTGAGGGCCCCTGCTCGGCCGGAGATGGACAATAGGTGCGGGCACAGCCTCTGAACGCTCGGCCTAACAAACACAGGCGGCCGGCGGGGCGAGACGAGGCAGGCCATATCTTCCTGGCGTGGCATCGCAGCCAGCAGCAAAGGGGGGAAGCGTCTCTGCACTTTTTTACTTTTCCATGACACGGATCATGGGTTTGGGATGGAAGTCAGAGGACTCTTTGAGAGGAGACAAAACTGTGGAGCAGAGAGGCACTCGGGAGGGGAAACACTCATGACAGTTCTGCCATCCTGAGCAAATCACATCATTATAAAGGCTGTCATTACAACAACAATGCAGGTCAAAACCTGAACCGTAGAAGTTTTTTTTCTTGTTTTTACTGTTTTATACATGTTAGAGTAATAGTGAAAACACTAAACACCACTTGTAGAGTTTTAATCACATAAATATCTTATTTCTTTTTATTTTTCAAAGCTCGTGGCATTCTCTCAAGTGGCTGTGAACTAAAAGCTTTGTACGCATTATATATGGAGAGTTATTGTGTGTATTCTACAGTGCTCATAGTAAAAGCCCACACTGAATTCTAGAAGAATTTGTTCTTTCTTTCTTTCTTTTTTTCATGACCAAATATCTGACACAACTGATCAGTTCATCTTACATAAATGCTTGATATGCACAGAAAATGAATAAACCTGGGTAACACAGAAAAAACAAGTCAAATTGAAAAAAACAAGCCAATTTTAGTTGAAAGGCTTTTATGTTTTTGATGCATTTGGCAGTGAAAACATTTTCCATTTTTACCTACAGGGAAAGTGCTGAGTTTAAGGTTTCAGAAGGGTTAGGTATAGAACAGCAGCATTTACACGCACATAAAGGATAAGGGATTTACACTAGCACACACAGTTTGCTTTGTGCATGAATACAAATATCTGTATTTAAGGGCTGCTCTCCTCTGCTCTATTGACTCCAGATCTACTGGTCTCATCTTTCCCAGCAGATGTCCACCCCCCAGCATCTGTTTGTATTAGCAGTGTAATTGCAGTGATAATGAGGCCATTGATTCAGTATCTAAGGAAATAGTCAATCAAGGCAGCCCATTTGTCTTACTTTCCCTGACAGTTCGCCTCCTAGCTAAACAGACAGTGCCAGCCTAGGTAGGAAGAGAAGCTAGTGGCTAATCCCCCACCAGAGAGTGACTGATAGGGGAGAAGCAAACACAGGTGACCGTTCAGCCTTCCAAAGAGGAGGGGGACTTTGAGAAATAGATGTGTTGATTTGTTTAGAGTGGCCACATCCACCACACTCCCCACCTCCTGGATCACACAGCATATGTGGCCTGAGATGCCGTTGTGGTGTTGGGTAACAGTCTGAGCCCACAGGGAGGGAGTTGGACCCTTTTTACATTAGACTGGATATCTTTGTTACCGTGTTGGATATCAGCTGGATGTGACACATTAATGTCAAATTAAGAAAATGCAAAACTAATGAAATCGAGAAAATGTGGTGCATTCATTGAATATAAAGCTGCATTAGGTGGATTTATTTAATGTCAACATTACATATAACCATTACATTACAACTGATGGCTAAAAATCATATTCTACACAATTGCAAGATTTTTTTTCTGCTATTTACACTGTATTGATTGATTTCAGTTCAGACATAAAGATGTACAATCCAGATAATTGTGTTGTGAATAAATCATGTTTGTCTTAAGATGTTTGCTTGTGTTCATTGGACCCATCAATATCAGGCCTCAGGCTCAAAATAAGGATGTCAGGCAAGAAATTAATTACACTAGCTGCTTTCTGCTCTTCCTCCTCTGTGCCACACAACAGGAGGAGAGAGGACACTATTTCCTGCATCTGCTGTCCACTTAAAGAAAGCGACATTTATAAAAGAGACTGAAAATGAAGGTGTAGAAATGAAGGATTTAATTACTGACTAAACCCCTACACCACTGCCAAAAGTTTACTGACACCTTGTCCTCTATTCAGTTTCTTTTTAACTACGTACATTTTCCAAACTGTTGTTGAAAACACATACTGAAAACATTTTGGTCCACAGGTGGTTTAAACACCTGAAAGGATTGAATGCTGACATTAGAACAAGGACATAAAACATTTCAAGGTTTCACATTTATATTTGGTTACAGTTGTAAACTGCCAAAGAAAACATGCTCAGGTGTATGAAAACATTTTGCAAAGGTAAGTGTCCCCAAAGAAAAAAATGGTGATGCCATGTGTCACTTATTTATTCTTTTTATTTTGTAAACTATATTGATTCAGAGGGAAATTGTGTGAGTCTACTGCATTTAACCCATTCATCTGAGTGACGCAGTGTGCAGCCAGCGTGGGATGGTACCTTGCTCAAGAGTACCTCACTGGTGCCACTGGCAGTCCTGGGATTTGAACCCACAAACGTCTGATTGTGAGAGCAACTCCCTAACCATCAGCCGCCCCATTTATTTTTCTTTATGGAACACACTGTTAAAAACAACATGTACGCATGTCAAACATAGCTGTGAGCAGGGTTCTAACCTGCGCAGGGAAACCCCAATGGATTTCAAGTCCAACTCCTTAATTAACCTCTTGGCCATCACAGCCAGACACGCTCAAGAAAAGAACAAAATCCTGTTAGCTCTTCACAATATCTACAAATTTTCCCCATCACTACTTCTCTTAGACTCCCCCTTTCTTCAGCTAGAAAGAAATGTAAATTTTACTTTAAGATCAATACACAGGCCATTAAGATTGAAGGAAGTGCATTCAGCTAGATTGTCAGGGGCTGTATAAGGAGCAGATGGCAGTGAAAGCAGTGTGATGCAGTCAAAGCATGAGTAAAATGGCATATAATTAGAATCTGTAATGCATACTTTCATTTTCCTTCTTAATAACAAAACTGGTTTACCCCACATTTAAATCCACTGCCAACACAACAAATAAAATGTCCCTGGGCACAAGTGTCAGCAATGGGCAGCAAATATGGCAGATGCATTGTTTCAAAGTCGCAAAAAGCTCTGTGTCAGTGCTACAAAAAAACATTGATCTCATTGATGACCAACACTTTGGATAGATACATTTATTTATGTATTTCACATTGTGGCTACATCTACTTGCTATTATCCAAGCACTACCTGTCTAATGTCATATGTATAGATTTTTATATTAAATATATTAAATTTATAATTTTATATAATAGATTGTACCTATCATTATATGTATATATATATATATATATATACACTACCGGTCAAAAGTTTTAGAACACCCTAATTTTTCTGTTTTTTTGTATTGAAATTCAAGTGGTTCAATGTCTCATTGTTCATTCTGCAGAAAGTTCTTCCCAACTATGTTGCAGAAGTTCCCACAAGTGTGTAGCACTTATAGGTTGCTTTGCTTTCACTCTTCTGTCCAGTTCATCCTAAAGCAGCTCGATGGGGTTTAAGTCTGGAGACTTCTGGCCACTCTATGTTTTCCAGCTCACCATCTTGTTCTTTTTTTCTAAGGTCGTTCTGGCATGGACTCATGTTTTGGGTCACTATACTGCTGTAGGACGAACTTGACCAACTGGGCACATACCAGAGGTACTGCATGGAGCTACAGAATTATTTTCCACTTCTGGGTAATCTTACCATTTTTAAACCTCTTGCAGTTCAGCACTGACCTTTGTACCATTTCATGATATTCATTGGACTTGAACTGTTTGAATTTCAATAAAACACTGGGGTGTTCTAAAACTTTTAACCGGTAGTGTATATATATTAAAACCATCTACCTTAGACTGTGTTGGTCCCAATTATACCATTAAAACAGTGAGGCATGGACTCTAAAGGTGTACTGTGGTATCTAGCAGCAGGTCCTTTAAGAGTTCAAGGAGTCCCCCAGTAAGTAAGTTTTGCATTGGGGCCTCCATGGAATAGACTAGTTTATAAAACTCATAACCCTGGGTAACTCCTTGAACTCTTTGTCATGTGCCCCAAACCATTCCTGAACTTTTTGCTGTGTTTCAGGTAGTGTCATTCTGTTGAAAGAGGCCACTGCCATTAGAAAATATTGTTGCCATGAAGGGTGTACTAGGTTTGCAAGAATGTTTAGTTAGGTGGTATGTAAGTTTTTCCAGCAGAACATTGCCCAGAGCGTCACACTGCCTCTTCTCATTGTGCATCCTGGTGCCGTCTCTTTCTCACGTAAGTGAAACACATGCCCACATTATGTAAAATAAATGTGATCTATCAGACAAGGTACTAACCATGACCTGCCATTTTAAAAAGCTCTGAGCCAGTCGTCTAGCCATCACATTTTGGCCCTTGTCAGAGTTGCTTAGATCCTTACATTTGCCTTTTTCTCACTTCCAACACATGAACTTCAAGGACTGACTGTTCACTTGCTGCTTAATATAACACACCCCTTATACATGCATGTATGGTGTTCCCCCACAAAGTCACGGCTCAGAGTTTGAGGCGTCAGTTGTTTGCGGATTTTTTCTTAGAACAGAACTAATAATTGTTCGCAGAAACCCCCGCAAATGTCCTCCACATTTGTTTTTGCTTTTTTGTAGCATTATATAATTTTGAATGCATCTTAATGTAACAAATATTCATGTAAATTCAGCTCAATTTCCATATAAAATATAAGTGTATCAATTTTTTTTGTATTGTCAAGAGAACTCAAAGCAACCGTATTGGCTGCTGCCCTGTGATGCATCTCTGGCAGATGCAGACCAGAATTCTCACGTCATAACAGTTTCCTGCATGGAGCGTGTTTCGCTGAGCGTTCTCATGTTTTTCGTTTTGTTCTTCCTAAAGCCCTAAGAGGCCACCCAAATGCCCTGCACCTTCTATATATTTTACCTTCTAGCACTGTATATATTTACATTCTAGCACTGCAGGGGACAGCAGTTCAGTGTACACTGTACAGTACGGTTATGGGTTTACCTTTACATTTCCTTTAAGGGTAAAGTATTAAGCTGAGTTTTAAATGAAATTAAAGTGTTTTTGGTGCATATTTAGGGTTTACACTATAAAAATAGGCATAGTTTTTACCACAGCACAAATGTTTTCACAGTTCGCGGATGCTCTTGGAACGTAAACCCCGTGAATATATATA
>JBBIGA010000007.1:19128214-19138957 GCA_037576975.1 Alestes dentex | reverse complement strand
GTGTGTGTGTGTGTGTGTGTGTGTGTGTGTGTGTGTGTGTGTGTGTGTGTGTGTGTGTGTGTGTGTGTGCATGAATGAAAGCGTCAGAAATGGTTCAGCATTATCTGGAATAAATAAACAATCTTACATTTCAATTAAACATATTTTTTATTCTCTAAACAGCAGCACAGCAAAGCTATCAAAGCATTTATTGACTCCCAATTAGAATGCATGTTATCAAACCATCAGAACTAAGATGAATTCTATTTTGGTTCAGAGAACTGAAGAAGCTCTAATCTTTAGTGACCTGTGAAGATTTAGGATCACCGGAGCTAGAGTACTGTGTGTGCGTGTTTGTTTGTGTGTGTTTGTGTGTGTGTGTTTGCACGTGTCAGTATACATGAGTCTGTGTGTGTGTGTGTGTGTGTGTGTGTGTGTGTGGTGGGGGGGGTATGTGTGTGCGTGACTAATTTGGGCAGTCACAGGGCAGAGGACTCAGGGCCCACTTTTCCCCCAGCAGAAAGTGAGTCACACTCATTTTCTTGTTCTGCCAGCCTAACTCTGGAATCTAAATAAATGGTTAAAAAGATATCTGCTTAAAGCTGTCAGGGAGCGCTGCTATAGGCCATTCCACATGACCTCCCACGCGACCCCGCCTGTGCAGGGGTCATCCCTCTGCACCTCATGCGCTGAATGGAAATACAGGAGCACACAGACAGAACACACAGCCTGAAGACTGGCAGCCCTGTCCAACTCTGACCTCAAGATAATTTATGTAAAAAGAGCCACGACCTGTTCCCACACACACACACACACAAACACACAGCCTCTACTTCCCAAATGCCAGAACACACTGTAAAAACGTGAGCTTTCACCCTTAGATGTTGCCAGTGACAACAAAAGGATGTTGTAATAATCAAGTTTTTTCTCATTCGTAGCTCAGTGAAACAAACGAGTCACAGATGCGGATCATCAATATTCAATCCATACTACATTTGTGTAGAAGAAACAACATTTTGTTAGAATTTGTGTTTGGCATACAGTTTTTGGCATACAGAAAAAATGGCTTTTGCTTTGCATTCTGTTTACATTCTTGTCATTTTTTTTTTAAATTTGATACAACAAATAGACTCTTGGTTTAGAATGTAATCTAACTATGTAATAAATCCAACTCTGTAATGAAATAAGTATGTCTCAACACAATATTTAATGCAAATTTATATGTAAGACAATACAATTTAAACACCTAGCAATTTAATGTAATGTATAGCAATATAATGCATTTTAACTGTATAGCAATATGACAGTAATAACTCTAGAGTTCTAAGGTTTTAACCCAGTCGGGAATGATGTATTGTTTCCTGAAGATTCCTGTGGGTTGTGTATCAGGAAAGGGACGATATATTTAACTGTGTTTGACCCCACTGCTAGGAGTCTGAGTAGAGACGCCAAAACCACTCCTGCTCCTGTCCATCAGGATGCAATAGGGATTGGTCAAATGCATATGATTGCAAACACACTTTTATGTGTGTCATTATACTGAGACCGAAAGTTGAGGAGGATTTAACAGGGAAGGCGTAACACCGAATGAAGCTATGCACTGTGAAACATGAACCATGTCCAGGCCTAGTCACAGCAGTCTAGAAAAATGAACACATGCTGCTATATTGTTTCTTGATGAATATAAGAGTTCTGTATCAGTCTGTAAATAGATTACACTATAATTGTAAATATCTTGGTTCCAGTTGATTTAGACTCCTCCCTATCGATTACTTAAAGATGCTCAAATTGGTAACAAATGATTTTCTTTCTTTAAAAAAAAACTGTATAGAAATTTGACAAAAGTCCTATCTTGGACACAACATAAAGAAGTCTACTTAATCCACTCTTCTTCATGAATAATGTCATGCTTCAGTGCCATTATTGCATTTTGTATATGTGTATGACGAGATGATGATCTATCGATAAAAATGTACATTTTTTGATTGCAAATGTTTGTAAATGTATAGGTTGTTTCAGAAACTACTATTTCATCAAGTAAACCAATAAGCAACAAATCAATGAATAAACAAATCAATACTAAATGCATACTGATCTGAATTCCATCTTGAATTTGTGTCCATGCTCAGTTAGAAACTGCATCCAATCCAATCCAAACAGCATCATGTTTCTATTACAGAGTGCAATCCCAGATCAGCGTGTGGACCTACATTAAAAGTCGATTTTAATGTGCTGAAATCCACCACTGGAACAATAGTTTTAATGGGTATTGTTAGCAATAGTTTAGGAAAGTATTTGCTCAGGAAACGCCAACTTTCCTAATGATTAGCTAGCTGTAGTGAACTAGTGTAGTACCACTTGTACTGTGACATGGTAACCCAACCAAAGTTCTGTCTTTAAGCCAATCCTTCTTGACATTTCCTGTTCAGAAGTACTCTCATAAAATTGGTAATCCCACTCAGTAAAATTGGTAAAAACAATCAGAAAAAAAGGTTTTGTTGGAAAAACTGCAGTACACTCTATCACATATATTTAATTACATAAAAGAAAATACAATGTTATGACTATAAAGATACACTTGTGCAAGTAAATACACATGTTTATTTACATAAACTGTATCACTGTAGCCCTGTGATCGACCGGCGACCTGTCTGCCTTTCTACCCATAACTGCTGGGACAGGCTCCAGCACCCCTGTGACCCTGGTTAAGGATAAACTGCTCAGACAATGAAAAAATGGAAAGATAATGTACTTATGTAATCCATCTATAACAATGATTATGATACTAATCATTGTTATAGATGGACGTTACTGTTGCATGTGCAACAACACAGTTTTTAGTGACATTGTGAAGAGGGATCATTATCTGTTTTATGGTAACAAAACCTTTGGAGGAATTTTAATTACTAAAATGAAATTGATATGATATTTGAGTGTATGTCCAGATTGTACTAATCCAGTGTTGAAGTCATACGCTGTGTTGCTGGTAGTTCCTGGGGTCCCGTCGCAATATAGCACACTGCACGCAGATAGATCATGTTATGCCAAGAGGTGAAAACGCAATCAATATGTTTATAAATTCAAAGCCCCAGAGCAGACAGGCTTGCTGGACTCAGATCCAGCTCCCTCGAAGAGGAATAACACTGGGTGACTAATGATCCGCTAAGACCCGCAGTGGTCTAACACGATGTTTCAAAAGCACACGCTCGGTATCAATGTGTTGGTGATTTTCCCCACCATTAAGCTAGCCATTTTAAATCTATAATTGGGTCCAATATCACTCTTTAATTAGTGACCTTCCCTGGTAGGGGACTTTTGAAATGCTGCGAGTTAATACAGTGCAGATGATGAATTATTCCTTTACTTGGTGTTAATCACTATAAAGGAGTCATAGGGCTTTGCCCCAAAAGCATAGTTTCAACATTAATGCTTTATTTCTCATAAATATTAATGGATGCCTTTAGTAAGAGAGAGACAGATGTGAGAGCCCTCTTCTCCACACTGGAAAATAAAGACGTTCCTTCATCTGCTCGATCTGCTTGACGTCCTGAGTGGAGAGTAATGACCAACGCTGCAGGCTCACATTAAGCTGCCGTGTTAAATGTCTGTGTTAATGGACATTCTCTACTGAGTGCTAAAATCCATGTCAATAAAACTGACCCTTAAAACACTGCCTGCCTGTAGCTACAGTTCCAGCATTTGTGCTGTAGATCACCAAGATGCACCATCAACATCTTTCTAATCCTTCTATATCTCAATTCTGACAGCAGTTTTACATGAGAGTATTATGCCACCACACAGTCCACAATTTTTATCACTGCTAATTCAGGAAAATTCAGTTTTATCTGTATGCCACTTTCCAGAACAGAAATGATCTCAAAGCAGACCCCCGTGATCAAATTGAGGGAGAGAAATAAGGGGAAACTGCCTAAGTACATGAGGAAGAAACACTGAGAGGAACCAAGACAAAGAAAAAAACTCAACCTCCTCTGGACCTTGCCAGATAGTGGAGTTAGAGATCACAGGGAAGATTAAACACAGGCACAGAAAGATCTGGGAGATAAACAAGCAGTAATAGTTGCCAGGGGAAAAAAACAGTCAAAACTACATTGAATACCAGTCATGTTAAAAATACACAGTACAGAGTGTAAGGGATTACTTGATATGTAAAGAGCTGAGTGTAGTTCGTGGCTCTACAATTTTCAAAAGCAGATAAAGAGTTCATGCAACTTTCTGGAAGAAACATGCAATACTCTATGCCAGGCCTTCTTTCTAGCTAGTTATAGACTGTCATTGTGAACTACATTTACATCTGATTTGGCTTTTATACTGACAGGTTTGAGTCTGTACCTCTGATGATAGTGCTACAAGTGAAAAATAATTAATGCAAAATTATGACATGCATCTGTTATCGCTGGAGACAACTGTGACTTCTGAAATTTAACCAGAAGAAGATTCCTGAGGGTGTGCGGGTGCTCTGCGCCAGGCCTCTACTTCAGCCAGCGGTGGACTTATGAAGCGAGGCTGCGCAGAGAGTGCTAATAGTGAGCAACGATGAGTTTGACAGATGCCCGAGCCGATGACCATCTGCCCCGAACAGCAGAGGTGCTGAACTGCAGATTTCAGCCTGTTCCCTCCCCGGTAGCCCCCGAAAACCAAGCTGAAGAGGAGGAGGCCCCTGGACAAAGGGGGCAAAGCGGCGCAGGAGCCAGGCCTCGGCTGGCCTGCGCACCTCTAATTTATGATTGATGAGAGCAGACGAAAAGGTCACGCGGTGATAAATATGGGAGCGCTTGACTGGGGAGGTCATCAATTATGCCGGCGGCTGCTAACTTTCGATCTTGTGGATGAAATGGATCTCCTTGATATAAGAAAACTATCTCTCAGAAAATTGGAACTTATTAATCACTGAGAACAGAATATACCCTCCTCCTGTCCTCTTGCTCAAATTGGACAATGGATGGGGTCCATATCAAGCAGAGCTTTTTGTTTTGATGCCGCAATTTACAGCAAAGACTTTCTGTAACTTGTAAGAGCCAAAATTCTTGCATTAACGGTTAATCAACTAATAGATTCTAACTGTATCAGAGCGTTTGTCTTGCATTAGGGGTGAAATTCCATGTTGACTAGAGAGAGAGAGATGCAGTTCTTTTTAAAATGTGAAATAAAAGATAAGGGCCTAATAAGAAAGCTCTAGTTTGGCAGCGTAGACCATTTTCTTTCATCTTTACACTCCAGTGCAAATTGTGTAAACATTGCAAATAGCTGTAACACAAGAACGAAAGGGACACAAATCACTCAAGTAACAGCACAGTGTCACTGACTTTTTCTAATGATACACTGACTTGTCATTATCGTTTTTTTCAGCTCACAACGAACTGAAGCAAATTCTAGCCTAAAGCTAATGAAATATAGAGGCTTTTCTTAAAAGGCCAGAGAGACAACAATAAGATCACAGTGCTGACCTCTGACCTGGATACCGTCCCTTTGTCATGGGCAGTCTCTTCTCTTTTCTTTCTCTCTCCCATCAACTGCCACCTCGGGCCCATTTATTTGGTGGCCCATTGTTTCAGAGAGCGACCGGTTCCTTGGTGTGGAGGAGATGGTGATGATTACAAGAGAAAGAAAAGGAGGAAAATGGGGTTGATGGAACAGGAAAGCTCGGCGCTAATTCTCGCAATGCCATATCAAGCCGGTCTGGCAGAAATAATGGTCTTTTATCCAGCTGACAAGCGTCTGTGATGTCGAGCTCCTCCAATCGATGGGCCTCCATTGTCCGCCAGCGGGACCAATAGACAAAACCCCCTCTCTTGAATTATCTGTTACAGCACCAAAACAGCTGTTTTTCAGCATCACTGAAAAGATAATAAAATATATTAGTGGCTGCTGAACCAGTCTTGACCCCCCCCATGGAAATTTACAGCCCCTGGGCCAACACTAATTTAAGCCTTTATACAAGTCCTTAACATGCTCAGAAAGGGTGCCTATTGTGTGGTCAGCCTCTTTGGAGCCCATCAAACGTGCAGGCAATTTCACTGTAATGTCACAAGAGACCAAAGATGGGTCCAGTATTGTATTTGAACAGAAAAAGAAGAGACTGAGTGGGTTAAACAGAATGAGGGATTGAAGGATAAAGGAAGAAAGAAAGAGAAGAAAGATGTGCTACAGGTAAAAAAACAAAAAAAAAAAAAAAAAAAAAAAAAACAACATAAGATAAGAATTTTGGATAATTTGTAGTCCAATACTCTCTCTCTGTCTCTCTGTCGCAGTTTAGAATGTTAAATGACTTTAGCTTTCAGCTGTTTTTCTTGTAAGTTTGTGTATTACACCAAAACCACAATTTGTTCTTTCTGGAGTGAAAAAATATTGGATCTTTCTTATAAATGAGATTCATCTGTGATAATCTTTGTATCAACAACCTCTGATCCTGGTGCTGACAGGCGAAAATGATTTTGTAATTATTTTGTACTTACATATGTTTCTTTTAAAAATCAAAGCACTGATTCTTTCTAGCTGATTATTTGTATTTTTGGAGTTTTGCATAATCATGTCCTTTCTGCCAGCACTCAGTACTAGCTAATTAAATACATGTAAGACTTCTCATATTGTAAGTCTGAGATGTGTGCCATCAGTCACAAGTGGTTCTTTTTCACAGAGCAGATTTTCACTCTGGATGCTTTTTCAAGAGTTTGAACCACACTGCTAAGAGCTTTGTTGGTCATCACCTTTTCAAGTTAATGCAAACAAAAATGAAAAAAGAGGTCTCAGTCCAGCAAAAGATTTCTGCTTTAACAATTGGCTATGGCCAAGGCTGACCGCGTGGGCTTGAGGTGATGTGAAGTGTTCTTATAGTTCTCATAACATTGTTCAGGCCTCTCCTAAATGTAGCATGGCCTATTGATCTCCTCCTTTCCAGCAGAAACAGCAAGGCTAGCACTTCCTTAGTCTGAGTCAGGTCTATAGCCATGATATGGGCCGAATCAATTGTCTGAAGACCAGCACTCTGCATGACAATGTCTGTCCTTGTGGGTCATTGTTGTGCTCAGTGTCTTGAGTGCTGGGAGTAATTACCTTGGCCATGTCAAACAGTCTCATTTCCTGCCCCCAAAGGTCAATGTCAGGTGAAAAAGTGAATGGATGACACCACTGCGTATTTTCTGTATAAACTACAGTCCATTTTGTGATCAGACTATAATAGCCCCTCTTAGTCAAACACGTTTGAAAAGCCAGACACAACAGCACCAGGGAATATGACCCAAAAACTGCCTACAATGTCTTTTATCCTTGATTATTTCTCTGCACACAGCTCAAACAGAAGTGTAAAGCGCTATTGCCACCCATCCACATGACTGCACCACAGTAATGCATTTCTTTCTGAAAATCAGTTCAGTTTTAAGCACTTGGAGGTAATATGCAACACCTTGATTTGTAAATGTAAGACAGTTAGGAGAGTGATTCAGTAACTGCTCACTAAAATGGTTCAGTTGATTGTGATCTGCTGACTAGGTACAGAAGTGATCTGCACACTAGGTATAAGCATGAGAAAGGAATGGTTCAGTAGACTGCATGCTAACTGGCAGCTAGTGGCTTCCATTTGTTGTTAAGTAAATGAGCATGTTTGAGCGATCTATATATTTGTGGATTATGGTCCGCACTCTTAGTCCTACATGAGCGAACATGCTAAAGGCCAGATGCCCCAGGAATTGGGCTTGAGATGAAGTCTGGGCACGGATGGGTTAACCTTGCAGAAAATTGGTTGCATACTGTCATAAGTATGTTCCTCCCCAGAGGCAAGGCTGTGAGAGAGATTTGCTACCGATTAGCCGCTGGTCACGAGCCAGTTCAGCCCTTCTGATTTCAATTTAATGCGTGTTTAGAGCTTAAGCAGTGAAAACGCACACCCACGACAGTTTTTCCTTTTTAACTCACCCAGCTCCAGCCTTGAAAATGGGTTGTTCGGCAAACTTTTGTCTTGTTTCTGCTCGCAGAGGACTTTCCTCGCCGCAGCTATGTCCTTGCTCCCCCAGTGTGAGCTGGATTTATTTAGCAGACAAAAACATCTGCCTGTCTGAGGAGATTACAATTAAAGCATCTGTCTGCCATACTCACTTTGCAAGTGTTGTCAGTTAGCTGTAAGAGTAAAGATGGCTCTCAACGCTGCCAGAGTTATCTAGAAAGTTCTTCTGGGGTGACCTTCTTTTCTTTACATGAGATTTGTCCCCATCCTCACATTCAGCCCTTGACTACCCAGCGGTCCCTTTGTTGATTTCTGGTTCGCATTATGGATTTTAATTCAGTAGAGGGCAGGAAACAAGTTAAAAAAGATCTGTATCTGAAATTGTTGATAACCTCATCAGGGATGGAGAGTCATTCAAAGCAGATAAATATTTCCAGTCCTCGCAAGGTAGCAATGGGAGCGCTTGGCCTCTGTGTTTCTTAAGCTCCTTTCACACTTAAAACCCAGAACATTATCGAGAAGCACTTAAAGTTTGGACTTTATGTCATTCACACATGGAGCCCTTTAATGGTGCTTTACCTGGGATGCAAACGTTTATACATGCCATGAAAATCCTGTTAAACAGGAGGTGATGTTCTCAGCATGAACAGCCAACTCCTTCATTTCTGAATTAAAAAAGTCCCACAATGTTTCACAGAAACTAAAAACTCAACTGTTTTTGCTGGCCATGCTGTGTCGCTTATGCACAGAAGCAGCCGTGCATGCATCCAGGATAGATTTTAACTGTTTTTTCTAGAATCACGTGAAAATACAATCTTGTGATACTCGCACTCACAAAGCTAGAACTAAAAACAAAGGCACTGAAAAAATGTTGAGCACTGCAGGCCATAATCTAAATATTTAGAGTCATGACAACTTTACTGAGACTGTGACTCCAGCTTGTGTCGACACCTCTTTCTGTTTAACAGTTACATTCCCAGGTAAAAGTGGCTTTGTGAAAGGGTCTTCAGTCTCTTAAATTCTTTAGTACAGCGGCACCCAACCTTTTTTGCACCACAGACCAGTTTCATGTAAAACAATTTTTACATAGACTGGTACAGATACAACTAAAAATGAAGTGTGTTTGTTTTTTATTCATTTTTGGTAACTTGTGGGCTAAATTTTTGATGTACTGTATCATGTAACCGAGACGAGCGTTTTTTTGTTTTTTTTTTTCAAAATAAAAGATCTTTCAGACTCTGATAAGCAATAAAATATTTTTTTTTCTGTCTTTCTGCCCGGTACCAAATGACTCATGGACCGATACCAGTCCACGGCCCAGTGGTTGGGGACCTCTGCTTTATTCTATGGACCTCTGGTCTATTTTAATTGTCAGCAATGTCAAAATATGACACTCATGTGATTGTTAGTCATAGGAGTGCGGGCATCAAATATGGTCACATCAAACCACAAAACACAATAATTTTTTTTTTACATATATAGCTTTCCCTCTGTAACTACTGGGAATGATTGCAGGCTTCTTTAGGGAAAGGAAAGAGAAAGAGGGAGAGGTGGAGGAGCGCTCATGTCAATCTGAGAGAGTCTATGTGAGGAGCTGCTGAAAAGTTCTTCCTTGGTATTAAGTTGAATGTCCACCGTTATCTTAGCCCTGGAATTTCTCTTATCTGGAGAAGGGGAGGGGGGCTGACAGATTGATGTGAAGGCTCTACCTGCTCCGTCCCCACCGGCCGAGTGTTGGTATCCTGCGAAGGACAGATACTGTTAGTACGCGCAGTGATTTTATACTTAGCCTCCTCAAAAGCTGCTGAGTGACACCAGGGAGAGGCCGTTATCCTGAGCGCCTGGGTGGTGCGGGACTCTGCTTGAGAGGATATTAGTCTACATAACTGTTTCAAGACTACTTCTTTCTGACTGTGTTTCTGAATGCAGTTACTCAATATGTGCTAGCTCAAACGTTTGTCCTCGCTAGGTCCCTATAATTCTAAAACATGGATCAATGGAACGAATGAAGAAAAGGCTTGTGCGTTCAAACATTTTGACTTCTACTGTATGCTCATCATGTCAGGTTCACTTAATCTGTGATTGTATTGGACAATGACCCTCTCATTTCTTGCCTTCTTTGGATTGCCTGCTTTTGAAAGCATGAGATAGCAATTTGATTAATGATGACTAAACCTGACTTCTATGTTCGAGGCACATCATAATCATGCAATAAGTGCAATATTTCCAATAACATTCCAAAATGTTAATCTCATTCATGACAGAGATGAGAGAAGATTACATATGGTGTTTACCTCTGGCTGACCTGCACTGAGGAAACAGAGCAGACACTTCCCTATGTTAAATTCCTATTTTAGTGTCTTAGGGGCAGAAGCACTTATACAGATGCCATCTATAGTCCAGAGTGCCATCGTACTCCCAGAAAGGTTGTGTTCCTAACTATCTGGCGTGTTAATTGATCGGCGGCTTAACCTCTGGCTTAAATTGATTAGCTCAGTCTTTATAGTCAGCAAATTCAATAACCCTTGAAATTAACAATAATGCCTGCTTGGAAGGTGTTACTGATGAGCACAAGGCTAAAATGGATAGAGTTTGCTTCAGATACACTCATGCAGGGTGCATTTCAATTTCTGGTGTTAAGTGTTATGGATCGGTAGCACCCCTACGAGGGCCATCCATCCATCCATGAGCACTAGTGACTTTTAGCTTACACTTTATAAAGTTCAGATATATGTGTATAATTACAACAGTAGTGCATAATTCTGTTCAATAATATATTGATTTCAGAAGATTAACATATGCAGAAT